>OZ002744.1:73832363-74279568 GCA_963924295.1 Dioctria rufipes | reverse complement strand
CTAAAAGCTTATGGAGACATATCTTGCCCTATTTTAGGAAAAATTTTTGTAAATGTTGAATATGGTGATACAAAGAAATTATTGCCGCTCACCATAACAAAAGTAGCAGCTGTCAACAATATGTTTGCCATCGATTGGCTGGATGCTTTTGGATTAATCATAAAACAAGAGGTAATTCATACATTAGCGCCCGAGTCAGTAGGGAAAGGAGTTGATGATTTGTGTAACGAGTATAGTAGTATTTTTAAAGCTCATTAGGGTGTTGCGCGACTTACAAAGCATACCTCCATTTAAAACCTAATGCCACTTGCAAGTTTTCAGAGCCAGACCGATTCCCTATGCGCAAATCGAAGCGTTTAAAAAAGAAGCAGACCGAATTTTAGCAGCAAATATATGGAAGCCCATAAAAGTCAGTACATGGGCAGCTCCTGTTGTTGTAGTGCCAAAGCTTGATGGACATATCAGAATCTGCGGTGACTTTAAAGCTGTTAATTTGCAGTTGGATGTAGACCAGTACCCCATCCCTCATGTGGAGGAATTGATGCATATACTTCGTGGCGGTCGTTACTTTTCTAAGATGGATCTCTCACACGCTTACCTACAAGTGGAGCTAGACGAGGAATCAAAAGCTCTAATGGTCGTCGATACAACACTGGGGCTATTCCAATATCAGCGTTTGCCGTTTGGAGTCACAAGCGCACCAGCTATCTTTCAGCGCTTATTAGAACAGGTAATTGCTGGTATACCACATTGTGTAAATTATCTTGATGATATAGTAATAGCTGGGGCAGCCTTTAAAGTACACGTAGAGGCACTAACAGAAGTCTTCAAAAGTTTACAACCTACTGGCTTGACATGTAATCGAGATAAATGCTATTTCTTAAAGCCAAAAGTTAACTATTTAGGACACACAATCAGTTTTTCTGGCCTTCAGAATCAAACGTAGCTGCAATAAAAAAAATGTCAAGGCCTTCCAATATAAAGGAGCTCCAGGCATTCCTAGGGATAATAAATTACTATATTAAATTCAATACAAATTTTTGACAGACTGCTACTGCATTAAATAGATTACCCAAAAGAATGTTCCTTTTGTATGGAAAATCGAACAGGAGGACGCTTTCCAAAGGTTAAAGCAGCAATTAGTAGACGCAACGATGATATCACATTTCAGGGACGATTTGCCCATTATATTAGGCACCGACGCTTCCTCGCACGGCATTGGAGCCGTTATTTCTCATGTGCTTCCTGACGGCTCTGAGAGTCCAATTTCGCATGCTTCAAAACCCTGAATTCGCACCAGAAACGATATAGTCAAATAGAAAAAGAAGCGCTTTCTATTGTCTATGGGATACAAAAATTTCATAAGTACCTATATGGTCGTATGTTTACTCTGTACAATGACCACAAGCCTTTGGTGTGTCCATATTTAGCCCGGACAGGAACTTGCCAGTATGCACTTTACAGCGCCTGCAACGGTCTACTGCACAACATACAAATGCAGACGCATTGGTGCGCCTTCCAAACGGCTCTGATGAACAATTTGATTTAAGTAAACACTCATGCTTGCAAGTAAACTTTGTACAGGAACTAGAAGATTTCCCAATTGATGCTAAACAAATTCCACAAGGTACTTGCAGAGACCCACTTCTGAAAACAGTTTATAATTTTATTCTTATTGTATGGCCTGAGAAGATATGTGAGCAGGATAAAGATCTGAAGCAATATCTTGAACGCAGATTTTCTTGAAGTATTGAATTGCAGGTTATTGTTCTCCACACCGAATACGCAAGGGTTGTCGTACCACAAGAATTACAGTCAAAAGTCTTAGACATACTTCATTGCGGTCACTGGGGCATCACACGTATGAAGCAGCTATCCCGTAGATATTTCTAGTGCCCTGCAATTGATAAATGCATTACTGAACGAGCAGCAAAATGTTTAATATGTCAGGAATTAAGCAGTAGTCCTCGCCAAGAGTTTTCAATATGGCCTGTACCAAATAATCCATGGAAGTGAATCCATTTGGATTTTGCAGGACCATTCCTAAATAAAATGTGGTTAATACACTTCGATGCATTTTCAAAAGTATACATTCGTTGTAAAGATGACCTTCATAACATCCAATGCTACATTACAAGCCTTGCAAGCTATCTTTGCTCTAGAAGGCTTTCCGGACACTATTGTCACCGGGAATGGTAGACAATTTATTTCTGCCGAATTCCAGGGTTCTGTAAATTAAACGGCATCACACATTTAACTACTACGACATTCCATCCAGCTTAAAGTGGTGAAGCAGAAAGATTTGTCCGGACATTTAAGACAGCGCCCAAGAAAGCTATCAGCGGAGGAGAAGATAAAGCCAATGCGCTTCTAAAGTACCTGAGCACATTCCGAGCTACGCCAAACCCGATTACTAGAAAATCACCCGCAGAACTGTTACATGGTCGACAGCCGAAAGTGCCGCTTTCACTATTGCGTCCCCAACCCCCGAAGGAGTGTCATCAATCATCAGCATGCTTCAACAAAAATCAGTTGGGTATTGCCAAAAACTTTTCGCCTGGACCACCTTGAGGTCGGGGCATAGTACTGAAACGACTGGGACGGATGATGTACCTAATCGCTACACCTTTTGGTGTAAGGAGACGCCATCAGAATCAACTGAAATCTCGCAAACCGATCAATGCAGATTATGATGATTTTTTGACAGCAGATGAACTAGCACGAGCAACACTGGAGCAGGCAAGTTGTAGATCTAATGGAACTAATCGTTTTTCTTCTATTCCTAGTAGCGTGATTCTAGCCCCAGAAAATATAGCTGCCAACCTAGAAGCCGAATTAGTGGCACCTCCAATGTCACCGACTCTAAGGCGTTCAACGAGACTCAGGAGGCCCGTAGTTCGATTCCAGACGCCACACTAAGTTCGATTTTGCTGGGGAGGAAATTGTAGAATTTCTGGCAACAATTATAGGGCACACTGACTGCATTGATGACGTTCGAGATGGCAGTCTGGTGATATAGCCGTGGCCGTGCACACGCACTGATTTAGTAGATAGTTAGTTAGGTTAATAGAAATTGGAATATAATCTATTAGTTCGGTCAACGGTGCATTTTAATTTTCCGCCTTGTTCCCACACACTCGGTGAATACAACACAAAGGAATTTGCTTTGAAAATGGTTATTACTTTAGTATAACTTGTGCTGATAACCAGATGCCTGAGATATTTGATGTAGTAAAAGTAATGGATGAATATTATTGTCTAAGGAATATATTACGTTATATAAAGCATTACCTATCATACGAAATAGAGGAGACGGAGGTGTTTAAATTAATAAATTTAAAGATGTTGGACGGATCTGCAATTCATGTATACATTTTAAGTAATGGCTTGAGAATTATTAAAATAAAAAGATACTTTTGAAGGGGCAAGATACTGGATTATTTCTCTTATAGATAATTATTTTATTAATACTTTTTCTAATTTTAATGATTACCATATACATGTTAGTTTATTCGTCTCTTATTATTATGGTGTAGATACAGATTCAGCGTTTTTACTTTATTTTATTTTATTTTCCGTTGTCTTTTCTTTCGTTTAATCTAGCTCATAGTGTAGCAGATTATGTTTGTTAAATTTACCCACACATAAGTAGAAAGCCAGGCTTTAAGTGTGTAAATGTTTTTACTAAATAAATGAATTTGAATTTCAAACTATAAAAGGTAGAATAAAAGATTTAGTTTTCCTTCTTTAATACATATTAATGCACATATTAAGTTCTACAGTTTTTAGTTTTTTATTTTTAAGTGTTTTGTACTACATGCATATTTTTAGGTAATCAAATAACATTTTCAATTCAAAGTTAGTTTTATTTGTAGCTTAGAACTCAAACATTTTGCTTGGAACAGTCAACGCATAAGATAAACATAGATGTATTCTTCCATAATCAAAACTTCAAAATTGGTTCCTTTAATATGGTGAAATACCTTTTGAAAACTCCTAGTTTTTCAAAAGGAAGATTTTTAATTCAAAGCTAAACAAAACGGTAGAAATTTTACTTCTTTTACTTTGCTTATTTTTCTGGATAGATTAGCGCATTTTATTCTAAACTGATGGTTTTTCGTCTCAATGTGGTACGCTAGTCGCTTATACTCAAGATCTCAAACATTTTATTTCAAAATTTTTTGATATTTAAATTTCATGGTTTTGAATATGCTGTTTCAATAAATATGCAGCTATTAATTGTCTCAATTTATTATGTTTTAATAATATGCTATGTTCAATTAATATCATCTTAATTATGAGGAAAATTCCATTTTTTTTTGTGTAGCATTTAGGATAATATTTTTGTAATTTGGGTGCATAATTTTTCCCACGACTTTGTTCAAGCAGACGCGATTATTCTCTTCACTCTTTTTCAATTTTTGAAAATGAAAATTCCCACAACATGGGGAAATCTCTCAATCTCCAAACAATGCATAGGGATACTAGCAATGAAAAGCATTATGTTCTATTAGTCAATGGCTAGGGAATTCTTGCGCCGTAACTAGCTCCGTCAAATTATGATTTTTTTTTTAATTTATTTAAGTTTTTTTTTCCAAACTAAGTACGCTAACAATTTTGCTTTTTGACTCAGGGAGTATTTTTATTTTTGGTTTGGTGAAGTTTCGGATTATATTTTATCATTGATAGTACTATAGCGCCTAAAATTGAGAAAACGCTTCGTACACTCAGAGAAAAATAATTGTAAAAATTACAGATTGGAATTGTTAAAGATACAAAAGTAGATTATTATGCTACATCGGTATGAAAAACACTTTTAACAAAGACTTTTTGTAAAAAATAATAAGAAATAGTAGAATCGAACACCAGAATAATTGTTACATTAGCGTTTTTGAATGAAAATTCATTTCAGAGGGTTGTAAATTTAATTACAGAATCGTTAAACTCTGAGTTTATTTGCCACTGGTAAGATCTACAATTTAATTGTAGTTCCTACAATTACTTCATTTTCCTTTAACACGACTCTGTATTGAAAAGGCAGAATCAATTACAAAATGGTAAAATTGATAAATCCACATTAGTTTAGACATTTCAATTTTACTTTTTCAACATTTTTTAACTTTTTTTTGGTATTTGTATTAGCAGTTAAATAAGAATTATAGAGATTCATTCGCATTCTAGTTTTGAACGTGAGCAAGTGCAATACAACTTTCGGTCAAGCAATTATATTTTTCTTTTTTTTGCAAAACGGATCATGTCGTAACCATATCATGTCGTGCCAGTGAAATACGAATGTACGCTCTGCCGCGAGTTTATTATTATAAAAAGTTATTTTTTTTTCTGAAGAGTTATTAGAAGTGATATACTTAAGTATACCTTCAAACTTTATAAGCAGAATATTGTGAAAGTGATCAGTTTATCGTGTTTTGTGCATATACCAAATTTCCAAATGGATTTAAATTCCAGTGAAGCAATGACGATGAGCAGTAAATTTGCACAACATATGGACAATACCAGTTAGAACGGTAATACATTTGAATATGTGAGTTTCCTGTCACAACGAGCTTTTCTGCCAAATATTTTAGCAAACACTAAAGCCCAAACATCATTTTATGACACATTATAGTCGTATAATAACAGAATCAGGTCCAATTAAATATTTGTGGTAATTTCGATTCGAAAGTATACGCAAAAGTAATAACATCCCGTATTAATGTTTCTTATTCTATTGCAATGAAATTTAGTATGAAATTCTCGGCTAGCCTAATAAAAAATAGCGATGTTTTAAATACTATGTCAAACTTACATCTCTCCAAATGCAAAGTCAAGGAGTTGGCTTGTTTTATTTTGCTTAGATCTGAATCGAAAAGAATATTAGATAATGATGTATCCATCCTTGAACTGTTATCAATTGATTATAAAGGAACTAAATACAATAAAAATGACTACATTTTTAAAGAAATTAAATTAGAAGAGATTAACAAAATAGAATGCTTATTTATTTTAAATCAGCATTTAATGATAATTTGTTCTACATACGAGATATTGGGTAACGATGAACACTTTAATTCTGAAAAAATTGGTAAAAAAATAAATAATTCTTTTCACTTATTTAATGTGGAAGAATTTAGAATTAATAATGGAGATTTATGTGTTAGAGTAAGACCTTTTGAAATAATTGAAATCGAAAATGTTTGTTTTATTAATTATGTTTATTTGAAAAATTTAAGTTTCTTGTTCTATTAATTTTCATTTACCATTTTTAAACTCTTTTTTGTTCAAGTTATAGTTATTGTATAACCGTAATAAAAAAAAAGACTAATTTTGAAACTAGTTACAACCTTTTTATAGGTATTGATTTTACAATTTATCATTTACCATTACTGTACCATTTTTCTTTATGTAATTAAACTTTTAATTATGTATCTGCTCTTTCTAAATATAAGTATATATGTGATTTGTTTTAAATAAACAAAAATTGTGATTTTTTCTATATTCAAATACAACTATTTGATAGACTTTTATTTCCACTTCCTTTGTGGCGTAGTCTAATTACTTTTTTCGTTGAAATCTGCTTACAAGCACGAAAACTAAAATCGTCTATAGACGAAATACCATATAACGGAGCAGCTCGGCTAGAAATTCGCTGTAGTTTTTAATAAATGTCTTAAAAAGCTAACCAAATAAACCTCAATAGTAATAATTACTAGTTGTTTGTTAAGATAATTGGATTGTAAAACTAGCTATTTATTATTGTATTTTACAATTGAAGAAAGTACAACAAAATTGTCAAATATACCAGAATCTTAAACAATTCAAATTAACAAATTAATTGTTGCTTTCATAAAATCGAAATGTATTCGATTATAATAGATAAAGATCGTTTTGACAATTTTCCGTTTGGCTGAAAATCAATGCCGTAAATTGTTGAATTTACATCAGTTTTAGTTGATTTGACAATCTTTTTCTCTGAGTGTAGTGAATCATCTTCTGGTTGTAATCAGATCTGCGTACAGAATGTGGTGGGAAGCATTAAAGCGCTTGAGTCTTCAATTGATGCCAAATTCAATAAATTTCATAAAACCACTGCACAAAAATTAAACAGTCTTGTGGCCGATAAAATTTCTTATATCCTGAAAGTGGTTGGCCTTTGTTTCCCATACCAGTGTACTTGAATTGAGAATTTAATCACTTGAAAGGATCTTTAAGTCTATGGATGTATGAATAAATGGTATTCCTTTAATGCCATAAGAAGAATTATGCATGGTGCTGAATAGAATTTTCAAAAAGTTTATTTTAAACCAGAAGAAAGCCCCATTGCTTTTCATCTGCGAAACAGTCACAAAAAAACTCCCGCTTTATTATGAAATTTTGGAACATGCATATGTAGAAGCAGTTTATTTTAGGCGCATTGCAGATCAAGCAAGCATTTGCAGCAAAGCTTCGTAATTGATATAAAACTTTCTTGTAAATCACGCGTCAACCATATGGAATGCATTTGCCACACACACTATTTTTCGTAAATTCAAATAAATTTCGAAACGTCAGAAATTTCGCACTGACAACAAATAAATAGCCCGTGTCGCTGCTAATCGAGGTGTAAATTATTCTGGCCTTCAGGTGATCTTTCACGTAAATGCCAACTGCATCGCCAATACGTAACTTTCTGTCGTTACTGAGCAGGAGGAACCCTGGAATGGAGACTATTAACGATAGTTTGTTTTCATTTAACCAGATTTTACTAACCCATATGACATGAATTTCAGTGTTAGCATATATAGGGTGTTTCCACGATGGTGGTCAGTAGAGAAGGAGGTGATAGAGTTCACATATAAAACAAAAAATTGTATTGAAACTTCGTTTCGGAGTTACAGGAGTTACAGTTAAGAAAAAAGCTAGTTTTTCACAAAACACCTTGTATGTTAAAAAGTAGAAAGCAGTCTGACATACTTAAGAGCTCTGAATGCAAGAACTTTGTGGCCTCTCTTTTCTTGCAAACTAGTTATCACATAACTTTTCTTTTTGACAGAAACTGACACTGTAGACTCTCTTTTCTATGTGGTATCTGTAGCCGTTAAAGTGTTATTAGCTGTCTCAGGGCTATTCTCGAAGTCATCCTCGCAGATAATTTCATTCCTTAGTGACTGCAAATACGCCATGGAAAAAAAATATCAGCTAATTTCGGTATGACCTGACTGCTTACCGGCTGTAGATAGCACTCAGAGTGTAATAGAACAAGTTAAATAAGAGAGTCTCTAGTTTACAGTTTTTATAAAAAACAAAGTTGTGAGAATGATCCTTTTGCAAAACAATAAAGGTCAAATTAAAAAAAAAAAAAAAAATCCGAATATTCAGTTTAGACTTCCATAACTTTTGAGAGGATATGGGTACGGGAATCGTTGAGCATAAAGTTTTGCATACAGTGAGCTGCTAACTCTAAGTATACACCCTGTACTTTTCATAATACAGTGTTTTATGTGAAAAACTAGAAGTCTTTCTTAATCACACTGCAGCTCCGAAACGGTTGGTATGCCCCCCTGCTTGCCGTACAATTTTTTATTTGTTTAGATGAGAAGTTTCATCTTCTGCGACTGCCATGGAGTAAACAACCTGTATAAGGCTGAGCTCATCAACCTTATTGCGGAGACTACGAGCATTCATCAGGCACACACTCAACCCAGTGCGCTCATAGAAAAATGTTTCAGTAAAGCTCTCACATTGTCCACCGTGAAGGATTTATTAAATACATTCATGATAACTAATCTCTCAAGTGTATGAACAGATATAGGGGCAGTCGGAAGATAATTTTCTTCGAGATTCACCAGATAACCGCCCGATCAGCCGATCAAGCCGGGCGTTTGAGTAAAGTGCGCGCTTATAATCGCTAATTTTTTCCGAGCATCAGTGGCTTTTAGTAATAAACTTGTTAAATAAATCGTTTGTCAAACCCTTCTGTATTAGAGGGAAATATTATTTTTTCCGCCAAAACTTCACAAAGTGAGTAATAGCATAGATGGCATAAGAACTAGATGTCGCATACAGTACCAGAGAAAAGTATACAGATTTTAAATCGCTGGTCCATTCCGGAATAGACCACTACATGTTTCAGAGGTGCTGAGAACAAATGTTGCTTTGACAGCAGTTTTATATACATTTGGTCGACTCCCTCAACGTGATAGATGCGGGAAAATATGAATCACTCGACGTATCTATCTTCATTTCTCTTTTCATGTTGCTGTACTAAAGCAATGATGCACAGCACAACATATTCGGTGCGGTGGGTGGGGCGTAAACGCACTCACAGCGATCCTCATTCAATAAATGCTGGCATGGCATCGGTCGCTGTGATGACTGGAGACGAGCGTAATCTACGAATAGAGAAGTAAATGAAAGATATGGCACAGTTTATATACGAGAAGCATTTTATTTGTGTGCAAATGTATACAAGGCGTCTGCAGAGGACAGGGCCATAGAAAAACTAATAACATGCAGAGTTGTGCCTCGCTCCAATATAAAATTAACAATGCTCCGACCTGATGTAGGGAAGACCGCAATTTTTTCTTAGAAATTTACTAGAATATTTTTTGCTTATTGCTTGGCTACGCGTCTACGCTCATAGTAATTGTTGTCGTCCTCCAAAAGTGCGTATAAATTCTAGGAAAGCATTTTCCATTAAATTTCTAAGAAAAAATTGCGGCTTCCTTCCATCAGCTCGAGGCATCATTGAGTTTATATTAGAGCTCTCGACCAATGCATGAAAATTCAAAGGAAGAAATTTCCAGTAAATTTCTAAGAAAAAAATGTGGCCTTACCTTCATCGGGTCGTGATAATGGTGATTTTGTATGGAGTGAGGCATTGCTGGCTTACTATTTTAATAGTTTGTCAAAGACAGGGCGAATTGTAAATTTCTAGGAAAATTGTTAAGTTCGATAGGAGAATATTTAGTTGGGGTAAAACCGTTATCACCGTCATGCAATACCATTACAAAAAATTACTCTCAGGGCAAATGAATTTAATAAAGTTGTTCTTTATTTTAAATCAAACCAAATCCTAATAAATACAGCAAAATAAAAAGTATTTCCAAAAACGAGACAAGAAAGGAGTAACATTTACGTCCCTCCGTCCCACCGCACCAAATATGTTGTGTTGTGCATCATTCCTTACTTTAATCAGTACAGCGACATGAAAAGAAAAATGATGAGAGTTACGTCGAGTGATTTATATTTTCCCGCATCTACCATGTTGAGGCAGTCGACCAAAAGTATACAAAACTGCTGTTAAAGCAACATTTGTTCTCGGTGCCTCAGAAACATGTTGTGGTCTAGTCCGGAATGGACCAGCCATTTAAAATATGTATACTTTTCTACGGTATGGTATGCGACATCTAGTTCTTATGCCATCTATGGTAATAGCTATTTATATTACGCCTAATCATACAACAAACATCACGCCTGCACCGCGTGGCTTGCACAAAGCACGTGGTGGCAAAGAATCAACTTCCATTGGTGGAAGTGAAACTAGGCCAAATCCACCGGCCAATCACAAGTAGTCTTACAACAGCGCAAACAGCCACAATTATTCCAAACCGGAATAATTTGAGAGAACTCCGAAGTGAAAGCGGCACAAATTGAGTACTCCCCGAAAAAAAGAGAGACTCCGAATACTGAGCTTTTTGCAAGCTCTCTTAGTCGAGGCACACCGCACAGCGCCAACGGCCAACTTTGGCACTTACATTTCGAAGTGACCTAAAGTGACCGATAGCAAAGCAGAGAACCAGCTTTTAATTGGGAACGATCACAAACTGATCCGGCACAATCCTTTGGCGGAGGAGCCATTTTGGACATCTGTAGTCATCCCAGGAAATACCTATAATCGACCTATACGAGCGGACAATCCAATATGATCTTTTGATACATCAAGGAAAACAGCATCATAGCAAGTAAATTAGTTTAGTTCTTTCTCTTTATTAAAATACTTCTTTTTGAGTAAATTATCATTAACACTTGTTAGCCAATATTATATTTTCCTAGTTTAATATACCTCAATACCATAGTATCTCTATATAAGCATTAATTTTCATCTAATCATATATTTTTAGGATAGTTTCTTGAATTTTTTTCTTTATTATTTCTTCCTGCTCTATAGCTTTAACACTTTTCTTAGTAGTTAGTTAAGAATTTTTCAACATTTAAAACAATATACTTACTTACCTTAAAGACGTAACGGACACACACCTTACAACTGACGTACTAAAGAACATACGCCCCTAGTGGGCACAAAACATGGGTTCGGCCAGAGGGCCGCAAAACTATTACGCCGCCCTGGACATGGACGACTCCATGCCCAGGAAGCTGGCACGAAGAACGGACAAGCGTGGTACGGTTTGGTCTGAATTCCCAACTTTTGGGGGAATCACTTGGTGATGCCCTTACGGGACCAGACCCCAAATACGTTCTCATCTCCCTTGCCGACAAAAATAAGCTTATTACGGACCTTAATCCATTTATAGTTACTAAGCATATCGAACATTGCTCACCCACCTTCCGGTCGTGTAAGGCACTGAGAGACGGCAAATACCTTGCTTTCTTCCCCTCTAAAAATGCAGCTGAGAAACTGGTAAGAAACTTCACCAAAGTGGAAGGATATGGCACTAAGGTGGAATATCACCTCAAGCTTAACTCTTCCAAGGGCATATGCTTCGCACCCAATCTCAAGTTCCTTACGGAGCAGGAGATCCTGGAAGGATTGCAGGAAAAACACAAGTCGGTTGTTGAAGTCAAGAAGCTCACCAAACAGAAGGATGATAAGAAAGTCGCTACTGGCGCCCTACAGATCACCTTCGATAGATTTACCCCACCTTCAAACATCGTGTGTTGCCTGGAAAGCCTGCCTGTACGCAGATGGTACCCTGCTCCGTTGCGCTGTAGGTCCTGCCTTGAATTCGGGCATCACGAAGCAGTATGCAAGGAGACACCTACGTGTGAATTCTGCGAACGTGCTAAGGCAAAAGATGGTACCACACATGAGGATTGTAATTGTGTTTTTTGCATTGGATGCAAGACGGAAGGGCAACATAGCACACTCTCGAGAAACTGTACAAGCTTCCTTAGGGAAAAGGAGATTGTTCGTATCCAAACTGATCACCACCTCACGAGGTACGAAGCGAGGAAGAAGTGGTATGCCCTGAATGGAAACCTTGCCCCTGTGCAAGAGAGCCAAAGCAGGACCATGCCAGGACAGTCCTTTGCTGACGCCACAAGAAGCATGCCATCCACATCAACCTCGGTGACAGAAACAAAAGCAGAGGGTACCACCACCGTACCTAAGACGAAGAAACAAAACAAAACAGTCACTACAATTTCAAAGATAAACAAAAACGCTACGACTAAAAACACCTCCACTCCAAAACCCCATGCAAACACAATAACAAACACAGAAAAAGATACACCTAACGACATTTCTATGCAAGAATCAAACGAAACTACCCCCCAAAAAATAAAAACAACAGCCACTATTCACCAGAAACAAGAAATCGCTTCACGCAAACATGCAGACACAGAAACCATCGTTATACTGGACTCCCCCTCAGACAATAATACCACAGAACAAGCAACATATCCTGAACATACAATTCCACCACCATCCGAATATAATTTAGTGGCCAATTCCGGCCCGTCAATAGATAGCATTGCCTTCAAGGCTGGCACTGATCACACTTTTGGCGCGAAAACCGCCGAAAATGCTTGCACTTACCCCAACTACATTCAAATACATTATGGCTCTACACCTGGAGCACTCACCGCGAAGCATACATTCACGGACGACATTACAGCTTGACACAGACGCAACCACACCACCGATCTCTGACGACGAAATGATCTAACCAACACAACACCCTACCTCCGCTACCTCCCCCTATACCTGCCACAGGTATCCTCTTAATTTTCGCCTCCCACTTAATGTCCCAACCTAATTCCCCTCCATCCTTCATTATGAACCAACAAGTCCAGAACCATTGTGGAGATTGCAAAATCCTACAATGGAACATCTGTGGCTTCTTTAATAACCTGAGTAGCCTTCAGCTGCTCATCACCCAATTTTCACCTTCCATCCTAGCCATCCAAGAAACCCACCTCCCATCTTCAACACCTGCCATTCACCTACGCAATTACACCCCCTACCTCTACAACACTGCGAACACGAGAAGAGGAGGTGTTGCAGTGCTGATTAGAGACGACGTTCCTTCCACTCCCATTCCTATAGACACCCCACTTAACGCAGTTGCAGTCAAGGTCTATATGCGTACCCATTTCAATATCGTGTCCGTCTACGTGGTGGCCGGGGACGTGGTGGACGGCGGGCTTCTCAACTCCCTAGTGGAGCAGATACCCGGTCCTACTTTCCTACTGGGTGACTTCAACGCACATCATCCATTATGGGGATCGCCGCGGAGTGACCCAAGGGGAAATGGGATCGTGGGCTGGCTTGACCGCTCCGACCTTGTCCTCCTAAACGTCGGCTCACCAACCATCCTGAATACACGGAATACCCTTACGCATATAGACCTCTCCTTTGCCCCTCCCTTCCTAACTCACCTAACAGACTGGAGGGTGGTCGACAACCCTAGGGGAAGCGATCATCTTCCTATAGTAATTACCCTGTCTGAGTCTCTTCCGGGCAGAGTGCATATACCTAGATACATTGAACGTCGCGCCGACTAGGAAAAGTTTCGTATTGGAGTAGTGGAATATCTGCTCCAACACCCTGCTAGTAAGAAAATTGACCAAGAAGCAGCCACACTTACTAAAGCAATACGTTTCGCGGATAATAGCAGCATACCACTCAGCAAAAACGTCACCAAAATGCCGCCCCAGTGGCTCACGGCGCACGTTCAAGGTTTCATTCAAAGTAAGGACTCTGTCTGGAAGAAACTCAAACGTCAACCTGGTACAGCAAATGCCATTGCATACCGCAAGGCAAATGCACAGATGCGCAGGGAGATCAAGCTGGCCAAAAGGCAGTCATGGCTGGACTTTGCGAACAGCATAAACGCGAACACCCCAATGGGGGAAAATTGGCGGAAGGTCCGGGCTATTTGTGGACGCCCCTGTAAGGCAGGCATCACAGGCCTTACAATAGGGAAGCAAATAGTCCAAGACCCGAAGCAGATAGCAGAATGCCTTGCATCATACCTCACCAGCTATTCTGATGAGCCCGACCCTCACTTCTTGACCGTGAAAAGATTGTGCGCGGAGACAAACAACAGGAAAGAAGACATTCACCTTCCCAATCCCTTAGAAGATCCCTTTTCCTTCCAGGAGGTTAAGAGAACTCTTAACTCCTTCCATGGAACCACTCCAGGTCTGGACAATATCACATTCGGTATGCTTAAACAGGCCCCTTCAGCCTGGTTGCAAAGAGCTACAAGACTATTCGACCTAGTCCTCGATCTGGTCATATTTCCACAAGCTTGGAAGCTTGCCGAGATTAGGTCAATACCGAAGAACGCAAAAACGATCCCTTGTCCCTCCGAAACCAGACCCATTT
The DNA here is from genome assembly GCA_963924295.1 of Dioctria rufipes. Lineage (NCBI taxonomy): Eukaryota > Metazoa > Arthropoda > Insecta > Diptera > Asilidae > Dioctria > Dioctria rufipes. Next base: position 74,265,020 of record OZ002744.1, on the reverse strand, counting down.
CACTCCTTCCTACAACCTGCAAAATCTTCGAGAAGATGATGGCCAACAGACTGTCTTGGCTACTGGAAGAGAAGCTGCTGCCTCCAGTTACAAGCTACAGGCCTGGTAGGGGGACTCAATCCCTCCTCCAGGAACTGGAGCATAACCTGGCATGCGCGCTCTCCAGGGGAAAACACTCTGTTGTGCTGTCAATTGACCTTGAGAAGGCGTTCGATAGAACACCTAAGCGCTCTGTACTGCGACAACTTGAAGAATGGAACTTGGGAAAGAGATTCGTTAGGACAGTAAATTCCTTTCTTACGAATAGAAGGATAAAAGTCAGAGTAGGAGGACACTTCTCCTCCACGCACAACATCCGCAAAGGACTCCCACAAGGGTCCCCACTCTCTGTCCAACTTTTTAATGTGTTCATCCACTCTCTTAGTGAGAATCTGGACAAAATCCCGAATCTCTTTTTCCATGTTTACGTTGACAACATTATCTGTTATGCTTCAGGTGAAGTCCCGTTTGAAAAGAAAGTGCTCAACAGAGCAATGAGAGCAATCTCAGTTTGGGCCGACACAAACGCGGCTAAAATCGCCTACGATAAGTTGGAAGCACTTCACGTCTGTCGTAGACGGAAATGTGCTGAGAGCGCCTTCGAAGGAGACATATCTTCTGTCCCTCTTTAAAAGACTCTGAAAATCCTGGGGTTGGTCTTTGCGCACAATCTAAACTGGTCCAAACAAGCAGCGATCGTTGCTGACTCTGTTAAGAGTCGAAACAATCTGCTGAAGATTATATGCAGAAGGAACTCCGGCCCACCTCTGGAGACAGCCATTAGGATCGCCAAACAATTGATCATTGGCAAGGTAGACTATTGCCTCACCATCTACGGCTACACCAATAAAAAAAATGTTCGCAAAATCCAGACATCACTCAATGCCACGGCCAGATTGGCTCTCGGCGCGCTACGCACTACACCTATCCAAAGTCTGTTAGTCGAGTCAGGACTCCCAACCTTACTCCAAAGAAGAGAGGAACTTGCCAGTAACCTCTTCCTGAAGATCCTACATAATCCCAAATCCTCACTTCATCTCCTAGTATCGGACATCCTATCCTCAAACCCTATCCTCACCAGACGCACCTGTGCCAGCCTGACACGTGCGATTGCTAGCATCCCTGACACCCTCCGAACCTTTCCCTTTGACCCTGAAAAACTTAACCCTGTGGAAAACCTCCCCCCCTGGAGAGTGCCTACGGAGAGAATAATCACAGACGAAAAAACCTACGAACACCTAGACAACACATGCAAAATTAGACTCCACACAGACACATACAGACGCATAAACGCTAACAGAAATATCTATACTGATGCTTCTAAAAATGAAGAGCAAGTCGGAATTGCCATCTGCTCGAATAAAGAGAGAGAGGAACTCTCCCTCACATTCGTGTTACTAACTTGGACAGATGTCTTCTCGGCTGAACTCACAGCTATCTGGGAGGCTGTAAGGTGGGCTGCCAAGCAGGAAGGCACCAGCACAATATTCTCTGATAGCCTTTCCTCGTTGAAGGCCATTGAAAACATTAAACATAAAAACCCCCTGGCATCCAATATCAGGAAGTCTCTACACGCTGGCAAGATTACCCTAGCATGGTGCCCAGCCCATGTTGAAATTCTGGGCAATGAAAAAGCGGACACACATAAAATTTGAAAAAAAAAAATAATAATAAAAAAAAAAATTTAAAAAAAAAAAGATAGAATAAGAAGATAAAAGAAAATAAATACATTTAAATATAAAATATAATATATAAACAGTAATAAATGTAACACAGTAACGGAAAGATAATGAAATACAAAGAATCTTAGAGAACGGAAGAAGTAATGATAAGAAGAAAGAAAAAAATAGAAATAATAATTACATTTAAGAGCTTAGGAATTAGTACATGGATTTTTCACTTAGAATAGACAATAGGTTCCTTATTCTATACAATCAGCTTAGAACATAATTACTTTAAGCACACACATTTTTGATTAACTAGCATAAGTACAACAAAACTTATTTGTATTGAATTATTCCCTTAATCGTAAGCCACTTAATTATTTGAAATTAGACTCGCAAAGTCCCTTCAGGACGCAACTCTTGCAGCGTATCACAGAACGCCTCAATTCTATGTAATGAAAGCTTCCTCCTTTAGGCTGCTTTCACCAAGCTATCTGAGCGTGCAAGCTTGATACCTAAAAAAGATAATGTTTATAGTTAGTAGTATTCTCCACATGTAAAAGTAGATAAAAAAAAAAAAAAAAACAAAAGCTACTTCCCTAGCATATAATTCTTTTCCACGAGTACCATAATTAATTGAAATTGAACTCGCAAAGTCCCTTCAGGACGTAATCTTGTAGCGTAACACAGAACGTCTCAACTTGATGTAACAAAAGCTTCCTTCTTTAGGCTGCTTTCACCAAGCTATTAGAGCTGTGCAAGCTTATTACCTAAAAATGAAAATGTTTATAGTTAGTAGTATTAGTATTCTCCACATGTAAAAGTAGATAAATAAAAAACAGAATCTACTTCCCTAGCATATACTTCTTTTCCACGGCAGGTTATCACACAGCCCTCCTTGTTTTCAGCTCTCTCCTAGATAGCATAGATTAGATGAGACATCCTTCTCGCATCAGTCCTAAAATTAAGAAAACAAAACACTGTTAAAATCAAATCACTTAGTTCATAACTCTGTTAAATATACTTCTGGTAAAATGTAATTAATAAACCTAGAACGGCAAACCAGCAGATAGCTGCCCAGATGGCCTTGTAGCCGTGGGCCCAAACATTAATTGTAAATTAACATAGGCTTAGGTTAAGTACTATGTAAATTGCAATTAATTGAAATAAATAAATAAATAAACCGCCCGATCCAAATATTCTTGAAGTTGAAACATAGAATATCTGTCACTGCCTATAATTCCGCCTATGCTTGAATAACAGAAACCCATTAGTTAGGAAAGCCATCATTCTCTCATCAGTTTGTGCTAAACGGACAACTAATGGTAGTGCGCGAGTAACAGAAGCCACTAATCAGTACGTGTGCAAACGAATGCTATCCCATCGTACCTCTCAGCTATCATTATGAACCTTATTTTAAATATTCCACACTTGTATTAGGGGCGTAAGCAATACAGTAAGAAATTAAACTTAAACCAGCGTCTATCATGTGGACCCAATACTCCACTGAAGCTACCCAGCACCAAATCCGACGTTTTGCTACCGACCGAAATTATTGGTGACCGTACAAAGGACGTCCCACCCTAAAAGCCTAGTTGACATTATGCTGATTGACCAGCGCTTTTGCAAAAGTTAAACTAGTTTAACTTTCTCGATGTTGGTAAAATCACTACGTGTGAAGAACCGATACTGTCAGCATTGGTGTTGACACTGTGCTTATGGCGTGCTGATTCTAACTGCTGATGCATCAGCACTGATCAATCAGCATAATGTCAACTAGGCTTTATGCTCTGCTCAACTGAACGAAATGATTACGTCAATTTTCTCTAAATAAATTAATTGTTCTTAGTTCAGATCTAAAAATATCCTAAGATCCTGAAATTTTAGGTAGGGGAAATGTGTTTAAAATGGGATATATGGGATTCAACCGCTACCCACTTGCTAAATATGGCAACATGGCGCAATGGCCCCAGAATCGTGTATGTTGATACACACAAGAAGAACGCCAATCGTATTTAGTCAACAGAATGTTCTGAGCCGATGCAGTTGACTTTGTTTCTTTTTGCTTGACCGACTTATAAGTATCGTATAGTATAGTGACATAATACCTAAAAGCTGACGAAAACGAAATATTATTCGGTTGAAGCATACTGTGTGAAGTGTAAGGACTTGGTTAACATTGTATACGCTGTTTGTTACTGTAGAAGTTATAAAAGAATTTTGAGGGAAGTTTCAATTATTTCGACGCATGAGGCCTGTGCGGGTATCGCACCTAATCAGCAGTATTTTATTTGCGATCTTTGCCGCTAGTAAGTATATTCATATAATGAAACAAAATATATATTTTATATCATACCTTCTAAAATAAAATTTGTTTGGAATAATTTTAATTAATTACTTTCATATCCCATTTTAGCTCGACTATAATTCCCATTTTACCCGCATCATGAGGGAAAATGGGAGATTACAGCCATTTTTGTATTTTTTAAATATAACAATTTACTTTTCAGTTCTTAAATATTTGCTTGGTTTTACACGTGGCAAAAGTGTCTTATTTAATTATACCAAAATCTCAACTGTTTTTAGAATAAACTCTAGATTTTATACAAATTAGAAGCTTGAGTATCCCATTTTAGGTACACTTCCCCTACCTATATTCTTCTTCAAATATTCACTTTCTATCGAAAAACAAGTCATACACAATTTATATGCCCATAATATCACTTAAAACGCCGCCACTGGCATACACATAGCCTGAGGAGACAGATGACTTTCCCTATACGACCGAGCACACAATACAAATTAAATTACGCCACTAACAGCGTTTAAAATCCTAAAACGAAAACTCTCCAAAAATATTTATTCTTACAACGAATTCTCATTTTTTTTTTTATTTATTTACCAACTAATAAATTTCAATTCATCTGTGGACAAGCATATTACAGACATATGCCACCACGTCGTGTGATTGTCGTCCATTTCTAAATAACACCTCTCACGCAATATCAAGCCTACGACCGACGAAGAAAACAAATCCAGAAAATTGATATTCACGACCGATAAAAATGTCCTTCAGTCATTCCTTTAGGTCAGTTTGTTTAGTAGAAACCCTTTATGGAGCATATAACGTATACGAAACAAATACTTAAGAGATTCGTTTTTGGTACACAATGCTCGACGTATAGTGATCCCTTATCGTCCGTTGTCACGTAGGAGACCAAATTCAAATCCCAATCCCACGAAGTTGATTGTAGACGCCTTAAGTCATGGATTTGCTAGCCATAAGATTTCGATGGAATCACTTTTGTTCGGTTCACGACTATACATATGTAGGAGAATATGGCTTGGCAAGAACATTGCGTATGCAGAGAATATTCCCTCTAGACGGTCATAGACTGGTTAGAGCAAGGACTGTAAAAATCCCTTTCAGACCTTCCTAGTTTCGTCTGGCTGATGCTTTCATGGCTATTGTAAATAGATACCATCTAAGAAAGGTACACATGACATACCTTACAAAAACCTATTGAATTATATTAAAGTTATGGTATCCAGAACCGAAAAGCGAAAATTGAGATGGGGTAGGATAGTCGGTGTGAACAGGATAGATATGTGCCAATTTACTAATAAATGTCAATGATGACACCCTGTAAAAGTGGGGCGTGATTTAGGATTATACGATGGAATCCTAGGAGATAACCTTTTTCCTGGTCGTTTCTAAAATCGGATTTGTGTAGGTACGTTCGCTTTTGAATCCTTTTAAATATTTCATTACCATAGTAATGGTACCTAAGAACAAAGCCTCATTGGGTTTTATTGACCAACTGCTTATGAAGAATCATTACATATTATCCATTGCCTGGGTTGCCTAGTTAATATAATAGTTAGTTTCTATACAAATGCAAACGGAAAATACTATCCAAGTTAATATGCTGAGATTGAAATGCTCAAATGTCATCCATCCTTCCCTGTCCCTAAATATTAAGTGTAGTTGTCGAAGTACACTCAAATCCCCATCAACGTTCCACTAATCTCCACTAGAAACTTCAATTCTATAGCAGTTTTGAACTGGATACTATGTGTATTACTGCAACAACCTACGTTGACTATCTGCCAGGGTGGAAGATGTCCTGTTGATATTGTGTCACGTAACTAGTTATTGTAGGGTTCAGCTGTTTACGATTTGCCACGTAACTGAAATTTGATTGTGTCAATCTATCCTGCTGTGAGCTGCTATTGATTTCTACGTTGTGAAGTATTTAATATTCCCGTGCTGAGTTGATGATTATCTGGAAAAGTTTCGGGGATAGAATGGCGATGAAAATGTCAAAAGTTAGGTGATGATCGTCATTTGTTATGCCTTGGGGCCTTGTTTTTTTTTCTAGTTCTTTTTCATATTTGTACTGAAAATTGCATATAAAATGGTTATGGTTTGTCTAATTATTTATACGCCGGGCAGATTAAAACTCTCTTTTCGTTGGGATTAAAAAAAAAACCGATTCTGAGTTTCTGTGTTTTGTTTCCACATTATAGGTTATTTCCTGCCCAAATAACGCAATGCATTAAATAATAAGCGTTCTTTGAAGTATACTGAGAAAAAAAAACAGAAGTAAAAACAACTTAAAACCGAAATTACTACAACTTAATGCTTGGATTGTTCTCAGCCTATGCAGCATTTTCTCGTAACAACGAAGAAAGCTATGTTATTTTCTTTTAACTAAGTATATTGTATAAAGTAACGATGGATTGTTTGTATTTAAAAGCAAAGAATACAATTGGTTGAACGAACCAATTGGCAAGCTTATATTTGTAACGAACTTTTTATCAAGACTTAACACAGAGCTTGTTTCCATTAATTAAGCTTTGATTAAATTTTACCAAAAACATGTTTAAATAAAAAAAACACGGTTTAAGTAAAATTTCAGTTAAACTAATATGGTGCTTAACCAGGTCTTGAATAATTCAAGCAATTTTTGGTGAACTGATAATCTAAATTTTTGGTTGCAGTACCCATAATAACAGTTGATTTAAACTAATAAATGTTTAACCAAATGCATGGGTGTTTAAATTGTAATATCAGTTGAGTTGCTCAGCCTTTATTCGAAATTTTATAGCATCATACTTGAAGAGGTTTTGAGTGCATATAATGTATGAATAAAATCGAACACGTACACAGCTATTATAAAATAAATCTTTTAGTAGCACTCATATAGGTAAAATTATTTTTTATTTATGAATAAGTATAGGTAATTCTACTTAAAATTATTTTTAAAAGCTAGCCTGTACCTACTATGTAATCGTTAATTGGGCTTTTAGACCTACGGATAAAACAAGTAAAAAGGATAGAATAAGTCTAAGGCGAAATCTTATGATACCCTAGGTGAATGCCCGTATAAAATTTCGTATGGTCACCCTCCTGTGCAAGTTTGATTTTTGAAGTGGGTTTTCGCATAAATTTCTAGAACGGTTTGCCGGACAGAAAAATGATTATAACCAATTTTTAGGATTTCGTATTCTGAAGAAGTATTCAGTCCCTTTTTGAAGTTTTATTGGTTATAACTACAAAATTACCATGTTCGAAATTTCAGCTCTCTATAAGTAGAAAGGGCTAATGAGCTTTTTACTCTTTCGAATCCCATAAAATGTACGAGTTTACAGGCAATTATCAACCTACTGCATTGAGCAGAGAAAATAAAGGACAAATAACGAGGTACTGTCAGTTTCTGGCCTAAAGCCTAAAGCGATCTCATCAAGAAAGCGATGAACCCTAAAACTACCTGCTGTCTACACTACTGTGAACTAAGATGCCATTAAGTTGGTAGTTTCTACGATCCAACGTCCACAGAAATTTTCTTCTAGCCAATTTACTATTGTCCGCCCGTAGTGTGCTGAAGCTCCGTCATGTTGAAAAATAATTTATTTTCCCCTCCATAGTGGTATATCCTCCAATAATTCGAATAGATGGTTGGATAGATGGTCTAAGTACGATGCGGCATTTAATCTTGAGGGAAAGACTGCAGGTCCAATTAGCATCCCGTCTAATATGCTTGCCCATAGATTGATACTAAATCGCCCAGTAATGTAGATTATGATAGTTAATTATTCCATCCCGCGAGAAGTAAGCTTCATCCGTCCAAAGCACATGATTCAAACAGGACTGATTATCCAAAATCCATCTAGAAAATGTCATCCTTCATTGCTCATAATCGCCTTCTTGCAGTCCTGTACGCGTTGGTAATGAAATGCGTGCAGATTGTTCCAACGAAGCACTCTCCAAACCTATAAGAAAAAATCATCATCAAATTGGTTTTCTAATTTATTAAGGTTTGGAATTGGACTATTCTTTATTCTAGTGGATATCCAGAATAAAGTGAGGTTATTAATTCTGACTGCAGGGGTATCGACAGAAAGAATCTTTATTCGGTCGAGACCTGTAATAAAGTGGTTTATATTAGTAAATTTCTTATTCGGTCGATACCCGCAATAAGAATCTTTAATTTAATCGCTATTCACAATAAAATCTTTAATCTAGTCGATACCCAGAATAAAAATAATTATTTGAACTGTCAATTAAATAAAATATTTAAGTTAGTTAGTAAAATTTATAGCACTTGGAAATAAGAATACCAACTTGATCACTGTACTACCAAACTGCAAAAGAGAACGAGTCAAGTCAGATTCCGATTTATATAGCCATGGGGTGCTCATGGCACCAGAGAACGGTATTCAAAGGCGCATGGAAAATTGGCATAACAGCTGCACTTCGTTTTCTATTATTTAAAATGCACAAAACGAGAAAAAAAAACTTGTTTTCTAAATTCTATTCAGTCAGAATTATTCGTTGCCTACTGAATTTTTTTTAAATAGATTTTTATTTTCAACTTACCAAGTGCAAATGCATTGTACTACCCATGTACAGCTGTTTCTGGCTGGCTCAGTTCACTGCAGCGTTGATAATTTAAACTTCTGAAGATATTTTGCTTTAGATTGACAAAAAAAAATTACCATGCGTGAATGCAATGTACTGCCCGTGGACAGTTATTTGGCTCATCTCTCTGCGAAATTATTACAATTTAGACCTAAAATATTTGTTTCTTTTGGTCGGTATTTGCATGTGTCGACATGTAAATTTGCAGGTTTTAATGATATCAGAATTGTGATGAATTCTGAACACATGGGTGTATAAAAAACAGGAATCACTCCTATACATACATAATGTAAAAATTCGAAAATGAAAAAAAAAAAAACATAAGGGCATATTAATGATGTCTACAAACTAATACAGCAATATTCATTATAATGCTGTGTATAACCTAATACAAACTGTGGTTGAATGATCCATTAATAGTTATTTATAAACTAGTGTTTATTTTTACCACTGGAATTACTAATTTCTATTATGGAAGTAGAAATAACTGCAGGGTAAAATAAATGGAATACTTGAAAATTTGAAAACAAAGATCTAATGCGCTTGATAATTTTCAAACTTATATTTTATATTATCAAGAAGAACAAAGTACTGTAGTACTGTAGTACTGTACTTTAGTTGATGTAGTTGTAGTGTTTGTCTTTACTAATGACGCCAAATATAACATGTTGCAACTTCACCTTTTTGTGAGGCACAAATCGGTTTTCTCTTGCAGTTTTGAAATTACCTTATTTGCTGACTCCACGGTCTCCATAAAGCTATTTTGCAAGCCTCTGATAAATATTATTAAATATTTCGTACTCTATTTTACGCGTATATTACTTGGTGAGGTTCCTTGTGAGGTGTACGAAGTAGTCGCAAATAGCAAACATTTCTGAAATCTGCAATGAAGAACGAATTAATTTATGTATTCAAAATTTATTATACATTTATTATTTTTGTTTTTTAAAAACAATCAAAGCTATCATATTCAATACATTTTTTATATACTATACTATATATGAAGCTCTCTGCGGCAGACGAGCTTAAGCCAAAAACTGTCGAACGGAGAGAAAGAAGCCTTTATGATAAATATATTAAAAAAATGGTATCGGTGTGGGGGGGGGGACGGAATCCTAACGGTTTCCTAGATAACGGGACTTAAAGATATTTGAGTATGTTTTAATAGATCATCCTGTAACTTCTGAACGTTACACCATATGAAGATGATTTAAACTTTGGTGGATAGATAATTACTGAACCTTTCCAATGCTCTATAAATCTTTTCCTTCTCCCGTCCATTTTGAATTTATGGCTTAACAAAATTAAAATTTCGGAATTTTTACCCGTTTTTTTTATTTAACTACTATTTTTATCAAAAATACGTCATTAATATCAATTTTTCTTACTTCATATATTCTTAATACGTTCCTTGTAGATTGAAAGAATATGTCCAATAAATATTTGCCAGCTCTTCTACAGTGACCTCTGAGGGTACATATATAATCAAAAAAAATGATAATGTTACTAAGCATAATTTCATTACCAATTCTGGTGACATGGTATGAGTATATAATGGCCATTTCTCTAAAACGGTATTAATGGAGGAATCAGTACATGCCAGGACTTCATACATTTTATAAGACCTTATTGCCAACCATTTTGCCTTAACAAGAGTTCAAGGTTTCCTTAAATGCTTTCACATATTTGTTACCTTCAGATACTCAGCATCTACAAAAGGAAAAAACTTAAACCATGTAGAATTAAAATTTTTCTCGTTGACTTCATTCTGTTCTGATAAACAGTAATGACTTTGTCGGAAGGTTTAGTTGATTGAATTACCTGAACTAGTACCGCTTTTAAAAAATTGTTGAATGTTCGCTAAAGTTTATATCATCAATTCAATTTTTCTAGTATGTATAGTTGAAAAAAAAAGTGATACTTACCCCAACACTTTTATAATAAGTAATTACAGCATAGATTCCGTGACACTAAAAATAACTTAATGCTATATAATTTGCTTCTTCGAACTTTGGGTCCCTTATACGTGCACTGATTGATTTTATTGTTCATCATGGAACTGAAATACACTTGAGCATTCACAGCAATTATAATAAGAACTCAATAATTTTTTTACACTTTACTTCACTGCTTCACTGATCTTGTTAAACTAAAATTGGAAGAACGGTAGCTACATATTAACCAAGGCTAAAAAATAAATTAACGAAATCTTGATAACAAAAATCAATCCTTCAGTTTAACTGAGTATGAATTTAACCAGTCATATTAATTACTTTGATCTTTGACAAAATTATAGAGAGTATATTAGCCAAATAAATTAGTTTGTTTTAATTAGATTGGTTTTTAACCAAGTTTTAAGTTGAGATCTTGTAACATGTGTAGAAGAACTTACCAAATCATGTTATGGTATCTATGTTGAGTGCTTGGTTGGGACGTGAAGTCCAGGCTGCCAGTATGAGCTGACAGATCACTCCGTGATCGGCGATAGCACAGAGCGACACGTTAGCACCTCGACTAGTGCGGGAGAGTTATAGGGGGGGTTACCGAAAAACCTGCTGCCGTTCACGATCTATAATCAAAAAGAATCATCGTGCCTATACAAAGAAAACGTCGCTGCACATCCGGTCCAGAAGGGGCCTGTACACCACTCACCCTTACTTACTTGAAGGCGCAGATGTTCTGCCTTCGGTTGCCTTTGCCCCATCCACGCATACGACATTGAGGACAGCAAATTAGTTTCAGTGTCTCTCGAATGACCTGTAAAGAGAGAACTGGAGGAGCGGACCTATTCAAACCCAATCATGGAGTGAGGGCTCCAGGAAAGAGGGAGTAAAATGCTTAATAGCACATCATTACTGCGAACAGGTGTTCTTATCTCTACTCTCCTTTGACCAAATGCGCTCATAGACCTGACAGTTGATCGTGAATTATAGAGGGATTGACCGCGATCGCAGCCCTTCATACATTCCATGCACACTACTAGTCGAACCCAAAAATAGTAGTGTTAAGTTATGTATTGTTTAGATTTGTTAGGTTACTCTAAACGAGTATTCAATGCTCTAAAATTAACAAGGATATAATTAGTGTAGTCGTGCCCAGGATTATTATGATAATTTGGAAAAGTTTAATGATAATTCACAAAAAACAGTGCTGAACGCACATTTCTACAAAGGCTCACAGGTATCGCGCTTAATTGCAGTAACAGATCCTACCCAATCATTAGAATTAAGATACTACCTCCCGTCCCGTTTTACATGACCTTGCTTGTTACCTGACAATTATCAGGAAAGTTGTCTTGAATGTAAAAGAACTCTTTGAATCTGTAACTTTATGTATACTAGGTGTAAGCCGCCGAGAAAACTCAGTTCAGAAAGAGTTCACTCTTAAATATGTATGTACATACACTTATTATAACGATATACATATATATACTCTTCGACCTCCTCAACTGCTTGAACCAGAGAGGGGATATGTGTACATATGGGAATATAGTTACGATTTGGGATGATACTTCTTGATATAGGGCGAAGACATTGAAACACCCATGTAAACAGGCATGCTACAAACCGAAAACAACTAGAGCCCGTACGCAGGATAGAAAAAAATTGCTGCGTCGAAATATTTTTAACTAGTTTGGATGTTTCCGGCAAGTTACGACCCGTCAGGTATATTTTCCACTATTCTAAGTCGGACCACTCAAATCGCATGCGTTACGTTAAAATCTGTGAGTGGGAACGTTTAAGTTTGTTGGGTCTTATATTCTCATAATTGTCATTTTATTCACTTTAGTATATACATATATATTGAAAGAACAATGTACTTATAGTTTCATCAGCTCCAACATAGAGGCGCCTCCAGATTGGTGTCGACAAATTTCCTGTAACTGTGGAATTATAATTTGTGATTAAAAGTGATGTCAGCCAAAGCTTCATCCCTGTTACAAGTTATAATCTCCCCCGGCCTGATCGCTTCACAGACCATAGGAGTTTCAATTCTTCACTAAGCCCAACCGCATCCATCCATATGTAAACATGTACACTTTTCACTCAATAGTGTGGTGAATCCTATATATATACATCCTACTTCGTGTCCAGTGCGATTCATATATCCCTAAACACATAAATTAGATACTAATTGTTGCGACCGAATACGCTTGAATGCTCTCGTCGTTTCTAAAGCTGGCGTTGGGAAATCTCTGTGATGCTCTGATTTTTGTATTACGATATGCTGGCTATCTGGGAGCGGGGCGAGGCCTAATTTCTTCGGCTTATGGCCAAGCTCCTCGGTGGAGATAATCTGGCTTTGCTTACTCTCGGATTTGGTGTAAAACCAACTATAGTACTTTTTGGGCTGTTCTTTCCTTTTTTGAATGCGATGACAGGCACTCGTAGCTATTCCCAATGGAATCTGTTTTCTTTCCGCTTTTCTCGGTTTATTCATAACTAACTTGTGCGCGTGCTTCACTTTTCTATGATTGTTGCAAACCTAGTTCCATGGCGGAACTCGGTACCCTCTGTCTTCTTTTTTTTTTTGTGTTCATTCGGGTATTTGTCCCAGTCACACTTGAATCATCCGGTCTAGTCTCGTCGGCAGCACGTACGACGTGTGGCTTACGCTGTGTGCTGCTGCTAGCTGTCGGGTAGCGTATTGCTGCATGCAGTATGCTACGACCATAACAATCCTTCATTATTTTTAACTTAATATACTTGGACAAACCAACATAGTCATTTTCGTTGTGATAAACTGGCCAGAAATTGACTATACTCAATTGAATTAACAAAGTGTATAAGACATACTAACATAATTTTAGTTCCAACATACAGGGTCAAGTAAAGAAATTAACAGAGTGCAAATGATTGATTTCGCCATTGCTTTTTCCTAAATATAGTATAAAAACATTTTTCGAAGTTCTTACAACCCCACACAATCACGTGCTGGTTATAATAATCTGTTGTGTAAGAGATTAAGCGACAAAATAATTAGCTTATATATATAAGTCAAGCAGGATATGGCTTTTGAAGTTTTATTATATACATATATGAGGAATTATAGTATCCCTGAGTTTAATAGTTTAAATGTAGTTGGTATGGGATATTAAAACAAGTTTCCAAAAATTGTTGGATGCTCCTTACAATTTGCTTATTTTTTTTTTTAATGTGTAATTTTAATAATAATTATTATAATTCCTATTTATAATTTCTTGAGCCCTGAAGAAGCGTTGAAATACAACGGGAAACATTGATTATAAGAAAACTGACAAAAAAGTAGGAAATGGTATACAAAATAGAAAAAGAAGCAAATATAATTGTATAATTTCAGAAATATACTTACACTTAAGATCTCAAGTTACCTGTCTATACTAAAAATTACTGACGACCATGCGAATACTAATTAAATTGAACTATCCACAGGAGCATTTCGCAACCGGCGATCTGAACAAAGAATGAGGATTGAGGAGTTGTCTGTGTGAAATTGTGAATTAAAATTTTATTATACCTTAAATAAGTTAAAAAATGGATAAAGTTAATTTGAATAATATTGTAATTGATCTGCGTTGAAGATAGGATTCCATTACATCTAAACAGGTATGTTCTTATATATAGAAATTTAGTCAAATGTCCGTAGGCCATAAATAAAACTAATCAGATCATTGAACGCAATACTAAGTTATTTCATACCTCCCGAATCGATTTTCGGAATCATTATATTGCCATAGGTAAAAGTGTATTTATAATTAGACTTTGAACTAATTTAAGGAAGACCTCTGTATATTTTCCTAATGGTCTCCGTAAAGCTACTGAACCATTTCATTCGTGTGTGTTAACTTTTACCGTAGACACTTGATTTTATCTATGTAGAGTAATACAATCCAATTAATGACAATCGGAGGTAATTCGATAAGATCGGTATTCTTGCTGTGGAATTCGATACATTATTCGGATAAACCCGAATTTTTTTCTTGAAGACTATTCCGAAACTTTGGCTAGATTAAGATTGACTGTTGCGGCGCAATACTCTTGTAGGGAGATTGAACGTTCATATCATTTATTTGAATATCATCTTCGTGGAGATGAACCCTTGTGTCCTCAACAACATTCTCTAGATCAATAATGAACAGAGTGAATAAAATTGGTCGCAGAATTGAAACCTGGGTGTCGCGGGGAATTGGATAAGAGTAGTCTAAAACTGATCCTCCCCTTTATCTGTTGAGCGTGGCCACAGAGGGTCAGTCTAATAGCAGCGTCCGAGAGCTTGATTACCATAACTAATCTGTTCAAAAGTCTGTCATGATTGACACCGTTAAATGCATTGGGGAAATAAGTGATGTAAGAATAGTGGGGACATCATTAATGTCACGTCTGACATTTGTTTTGACTTATAATATCGCAGTTTTACAACAGCATACGGAAGCTTGATTCACATTTACATAGTTATAAGATTATATCTTGTCACGTCAGCGCCTTCGAGAGGAAACATGCAATACTTATCTGTCGAAAATCGGACAAATCATTCGGGGAGGGCTTTATGGCGATTGATAAAGTCATGGCATTTATCCAGTACTTAGGACTTAGGAAAGAAAGAAAAGGTCGGGCTAGAATTGAAGATACATATGTAGAATATATTGATCGATACTTGGAACTAGACAACGGCATCAGACTCGATCGAATAAGCTGAATAATAGAGATCAACTATTGTGACCCAATGGAAATTAAAATATTCACGATTTTTATTGACGAAGGGCATAAGCATATGGTTCACACTGAGATTTGAAGGACTGATGTAACTTGATAGTCTTTCGGGAGATGTGGAGAAATAGTTACTATAAGATCCTCAGTAAATGGGCATTTGGGCTTGGCTTTTACAACAACATTAGCATTCTCAAGATTCCACCATTTGGTTTGGGCGTTAGTTCTGGATTGAGTTTCAAATAAAAGTAATATCTCTTAGTATTACGCACCGCTATGCTTGGCTAATCCAGCTAGAGGGCGCGGATAGTGCGAACTCCGCTCCGCCGGCTGAACACCATTGAAAAAATATTGCAATAGATCTCTTGCATTTTTTCGAACAAGATCCACTATACAATAAATCTATTCTACTGCACGTTTTGTAAAAAACATAAAAACTTCTGAACGACTTAAACCTTAGCCCTTATGGCTAATGGATTGGCCTTCGCTTCACTTTAGGTCGTATCTATTGAAACCTATATACAAAACAAGAAGTGCTGATGCGTGTAAAATTCGTATGTATGATCGTAAATTTTCTGGGGGTATCCGAAGGGAGACAAAACTTAATCCGATAAAAGCGATGGAAGATTTTTTTTTTTAGTAGACAACAGTTACCAAACGGTCTTTTAGGAGTCTTCGATATAAAGACGGATCTTGGAATAAAAATGTTTTATTATTACGTTAAATACAATAGACTAGAATAGAAATTAGTAGAATACTTAGCTAAAATATTAAATAAAAACAAAATAAATTGCTGGTTGCAAAAATCTCAATCAGTATCTTGGAATAATTGATTGGTAAGCCTGTGTTGCTTGATGTTGATGAACACACATTAGAACTAAGTAACGTTCCAAGTCTTGGCATTTGTAAATACATTCCTTATTCCTACAGCAGATCTCAACAGAAGCAAAATCGCTCTTGGTTTAACGAATAGTGCAATCAAGCAATAAAAACAAACTTTCAGACTATTCCCAAAGAAGGAAATGGTAGCGATCCCTCAAATTATATACCAATTGTAATAACTTCGATTCTTTCAAAGGTTTTTACATCTGTCATTAATTGTTAATTAATGAAGTATCTGGAAACCAATCAACTCATCAACGATCGCCAATATGGCTTCCGGACAAGATCCTCATTTTAGTGAGTCCAAATTCGTTTCCCTAGATATTTCAAAGACTTCGGACAGAGTTTGGTATTCAACCTTTTAGCTTTCAACCTTTTAGCCAAACTTAAAACATTTGGATTCCCCCTTTTTTATTTTATCGCCTAATACGAGCTACACTAGATGACGTTTCAAACGAACCTATCCTCTTAAATGCCTATGTGGCCCAGGGCTCTCATATCTCTCCATATCGCTTCTTAATTTTCATTTATGATCTATTTTCCCTTACTTTCAATTCCATCCATGTAAAATTCTGTCGTAGCCCACTGAAAGATAGTGTTTTTCTTTAAAAGCGAGCGCAGGTGTTGATCGAACATACTTGATACCAATTAGTTTTGCAAGTTTTATATAAATATTAATGAAAAGTTTCTCCCTATACAGGATATTTCACAAGTGGTGGATAATAATGAAGGAGGCGATAGGTCATGTCGAGAAGTGAAAAAAAATTGTAAGGCAGAAGGGGTGCATTCTCAACCCTTTCCGTGATAATCGGGGGTAAAGGACTAAGGGTACGTGAAACGTAGGTTTGTACTAAAACTGTTATATCTCCTATACGACAAACAGAAGAAAGATGGTCGGGGTGGTAATTTATAGAGAACCTCCTGCCCTTTTGATTCAATGTGTTAGTGCTACTTCTACAATATTCAGTTTAGAAGAAACGGTATGCGTAACTTCAAGTTTCAGCTTTTGTACCTCATTTTTTGTGTTTGAAGCAAAAAAACTAAAATAAAAACCTTACAATTGTTTCTTCTGTCTTACTCCTGTTAGAAGCTAAGATTTTTTTCTTTAAAACGCACTTTGTTTTCATTTTGTACCTTTCACCGTTTGTGAGGTATGATACTAAAATTATTCCAATGCATGAAAAGTCTACCTTGCAAGAAAATATGAAATAGTATTAAAACCATAAACAACATTTTTATATTTATTTATTATGATCGAGATAGGAACAATTAATAATATTAACTATTTAAAATATTTCCAAAATGCCCCCCGTCCTTTTTAATACAAAGCAAAGCTCTACGCTTAATAGATCTTTTAAGATCAGTTGCTGCCAAATCCTCTTTAATTTTGTTGGAAGTTTCTTGGACAATTTGTATAACTTCGTCTCTTGATGATATTTCCGACGCGTACATAATCTCCTTCATAGTTGTGGGTGTTATTTGGGTAATTGGTGTTCATCCACTGCAGGGTATTTCGTCCGGTGTGTCCAGGTGCTCCATCGTACTGGTAAATGATATCTCTTCTTATTGATAAAGGTAGATCGTCTATAAGATCTCGAAGATCTGAAGTGAGTACAATAAGAAATAAACTCCGTTATAAGCTAGGTTGCAGGTAATAAATTGCTTGTATCTTTAAAAGGATGTCAGGTAAACCATCCTTGCTTACAAATTTGTGCAGATGTCCAACCAAAAGAGATGTCAGCATGTACAAAATAACGATTCGTCATACTTTCTACTTTGTATCCAAAAGGACAGGCGTGAATTTTATGGTTTTATAATACTTATCCCGATTTTCTTGTATATGTAGTAGAATAATTTTTGTGTCATAACTCATAAACGGTGAGAAGTACAAAATGAAAACAAAGTGTGTTTTAAAGAAAACAATATTAGCTTCTAACAGGAGTAAGACAAAAAAAATTATAAGGTTTTTATTTTAGTTTTTTTCCTTCAAACACAAAAAAAAAACAGGTACAAAAGCTGAAACTTGAAGTTTGGCAGACCGTTTCTTCTAAAATACATACCGTAAAAGAAGCACTGACACATTGAATCAAAAGGGCAGGAGGTTCTCTATAAATTAGCACCCCCACCATCTTCGTATTGGTTGTCGTAGAGGAGATATAATTATTTTAGTACAAACCTACGTTTCACGTACCCTTAGTCTTTTACCCCCGATTATCACGGAAAGGGTTGAGAATGAACCCTCTCTGCCATACATTTTTTTTCATTTCATGACATGACCTATCGCCTCCTTCATTATTATCCACCACTTGTGAAACACCCTGTATAGAAATTTCCTGCACAATAAAAAAAAAAATAACAGGCCCCCATAGCAACCGCCTGTCAAAAGCAGACTAATTTATTTACAAATTAGAAAGTTTGTGACCATGATATGTTTAACTGCGCTGAGGTACACTGTTAGAAATATGAAATGTTGAAATTGCTTTTCAGTAAAATTTATTGTAAAGAAGTACATTGCATTCCAGATTTTAGAGTGTCTTAATATTCTTAATTATTGTGATATATAAGCGAAAAACAAAACAAAAAATTAAAAAAGTTAAGTAGAACAAATAAATTAAATATTATATAGACGTTTATTTACAACATGCAATAAAATGCTCATCCATATTACTAACAGCAATACACGTGCAATTAATAAGTTCGCACATGTTGAAATCAGACCCATAAGTAACATGTAACTGAAGTAACCTTCTTTTTGTTCTGAAGAGAAAAATGTGATTTGGAAATTGAGATCACTTCACCTTGTAGAGCCACCCACTTCTTCATCGTCGCTACTTAAAACACATTCAGAAGTAGAACTATCGTCAGATAAGGAAATAATCAACTTATCTGTTAACTTGTCCAAAAAGGTTTCATACCCAAAGTATCCTTCCTCAGCTTTTATAGCATTTTGAGAAACGCTTCTCAAGTTCTCCCCCGTATTTTTTTCTTATTGTTCCATTGCTACCTGCTTAACATCATCTAAGTTGAAGGTTGTATTTCTGGAACCAACCCTGGATTTAACCGTAGACCAAATTTTTTCAATTAACTTTAAATCGGAGTGGTACGGTGGTAGACGTAAAACTTCATTGCTCCGAATCAAACTATCACTGAATATTTTCTTGAATTACGGTGTATTTTAATCAAATTATCCAAATGAGGCTTGAACATATGTTAGTCAAATTGTTATGGTCTTGTTCTTTGGCCATTGTTGCATTTCAGCCTTAGTATTGGCAGATGCAACGTAATCTTGTTTCAATTAGTTGTGATATGATGCCTTCCAGTGATGTCAGCGGTCCACATTATACAAGTTAGGTGCAGGGATCTTATCCCCAGCGGAGAAAATAGACATACCTGACTTAGATAAAGTTTTATTGTAAGCATTACCTGGAATTCATTAGTAAGAAGTACATAAATATACCTTACGTTGAACTGGTTTAGGAAAGTAGGCGTCATATATTGATGAGTAGTATTTTTGAGCATGTTATGTACATTTCAAGGAATACTTAGAAAAGGCAGAGGTAATGATTTTTGATTTGTGCATTATTTTTGGAAGAAGAAGTGGATAATTATCATTTAGTAAATACGAGATATGAATAAGTGAAGGCGTATTTATTTTCCATACCTTTCTAAGAAAACAGGAAGAGTTCTTCCCTTTACCTCTCAGTGAAAACAGAAAGAATTTATTTCCTGTAAGTTTATAATTATATATGAAGGCAAAGCAAGCCTAAATGTATATCATATTTACCTGTTAGATGCAGTACTCTAGTATGTACATAAGTGCGGGAAGAAATATTTTACACGAATGAGATTCTAAAAAATTTAGCAAACGAAAAAGTCGCGCGATTTTACAGTGTAGTCATTTCATTCTCTCTTTGCTTGCCCGCAAATTTTAAAGTGGAAGACGACTGCTACCTACTATACATCAAGGGTAATTATTAACTGTATTGAAACGTACAATCTGCTATGTTGTTGGAAAATGTTAACATTTCCCCTTCAGAAAAAAACCAAGTATATTTCTCTCTGTCGCACACATGCTCAAATTCCTCAAAGCTACATATATGGTTTTCCTTTCAAATTTGAATTTATTTTTTATTTTGTTTTTTCTACTCTATTGCACAACGGTTTAAGAGATTTCTCTTTAAGTATATGCTCGCCGACCGGAATGGACGAAATTCGGCTCACATATGGCAGACTCATTTCCACAGTGATGTAGAGCCTTTGGTACGTGTTTTCTTGTGGTTTCCTCCGGTGGCCTAATCCACGGTTTGCTTTTACGTCACATTATTCCTTTTTGGAATTAAATATTTTGTTCTCTGTATAAGCAATACGATAAATATTGAAAAATATGGGTATTAAAAAATATGAACTAAAACAAAAACTTCAAATAAGACGAGTCTATAACTTATGTATTAATTTAGGGAAACAAGTGCAACAAACTAAGCTTCTACAATAGAAAACAAAATTGATAATATAAATTGAGTTTAATAAACTTTAAATTCACTCAAAGCTCATTAATATTTGATTGTTTTCTTGATCTGCTAATATCACAATTTCATTTAAAATATAAAAACAAAGAGACAAAAAACAAATACACATTTACTTTTTTTCTTTATACATATTCATGATCTGCTTCTAATGTTTGCACTCATCGACTTTTAAATCGATTAAATATTTTCTCTTGGTTAAGCCCAATGGGATGCTCATTCAATTTCTGCAAACATTTGAAGCAAAACATTTTTCGCTCTTGTTGTTGTACATCGATACAGTCGATATGTAACGTCAGCATATCCGCCACTAGATTCAATTGTTCACTCAAATATTTCGTTTTACCTTTACGTTGAAGATAAAAGTGAGGACGTTAGCTCTGTCCTTTTTGTGGTACTCATCCACTTCAACACCCCGAACATCCATATTATGGGCGCAAAAATCTATTACACTTGAGTATATATCGCATGGTCTTATTTTGAAGTTTTGGAAGTCTTAATATATGTTACAGTCAAAACAAGGAATTCATCAAAACCCGATTTTACTAGAAAATCCTAATTCTAACAAAGCGCTCATACTGTATGTATAAATAGCCACATCCTTAATAAACATCAAGGTTTAGTGGCGAGAGATTTCAATTGTAACGAAAATTTACTAATAGCAACCAGTCAGTACTAGATTTAACTAAGAGATACGCGAGAATTCAGCCATAACCAAAATTAACTAAATATTCTTTAGTTAATACTAGTAGTATTAACCGCATTCCGTTAATTCTAGTTTTAACTGTGTTTTATTAGTTAAAACTATAATTACCGAGATCGCTAGGATTTCCTAGTAAAATCGGGTTTTGACGAATTTCTTGTTTTGACTGTAACATATACATATATGTGAATAGCAGCCATTGTAGATAACTTACTACGCATTCGCT
Source organism: Dioctria rufipes (assembly GCA_963924295.1). Lineage (NCBI taxonomy): Eukaryota > Metazoa > Arthropoda > Insecta > Diptera > Asilidae > Dioctria > Dioctria rufipes. The sequence continues at coordinate 74,243,372 of OZ002744.1, read as the reverse complement.
TGTAGAATCCAGTCTTTTTCAAATATAGTCCACATGTGCATCAGAATTAATTTTGTTTTTTCTAAAACGGGACAATAAAAGATAATTATTTATGAGGTAAACGAAGTAGTTCAAAGATTCTTTTTGGGATTCTCCGGTATGAAAAGTTCGATTATTTCATTTTTATGTAATTTTTATTTGTTAGGCAACGTTTCGGGTCAGGTTTGACCCATCATCAGGCCCTGTGATAAATTAACAAAAATATAATTTTTTAGATTCAATACATGTTTAAGCTTATAAAGGATGGAAAATGAAATAATTTAAGAGCAAAGAGAAATGAGTAAAAATGTAATTTGAAAATCCTTACAGGGATTGGTGCAGAAACGCGTTAAAATGAAAGACGGAACACATGAAAGTATAAGGAGTAAAATGCAGGTAAAAAGTTATATGAAAAACATGAGATGATACAAAAGATATAGAGGGCATGAAAATATAAAATCTGGAAAATGTATATATAAAAAAGTGAAAAACAAAAACGTTAAAAACTAAAATCTAAAATAATTTTCAAATCTAAAGATCTACAAGAATGTATCTGCGTAGTATATTAAAACTTACATTAGGAATATTAACGATGAAGAGCGAAGATCTTTCGGAGGAAATTGTCACTAACCCATAAAAACATTATTGTACGTTAATAATTAAGTAAAAAGATAAATAAATAAAAATAAGCACAAATTAACATAGACAAAATAAATTAAAAAGAAGAAAACATCTATACGAGTCATAAATAAAATTAAAAATTAAAAATTAAAAACGAAGGTCACAGAAACTAAAGCTAGTGTGTTCGACAACAAAAATTTCCACTGTGTATGCAGACTCATCTATCCAAAAAATTGCATCGTTTGGTCGATTTGTGGTCAATGCCCCCACAAATTCCTCTTATCTCAGTCACAGTGCTATATGACGACAGAAAGAATGATCAGTTATGTTGATTTGTAGATCAATCACATTGATGTAATAGGTTGTGGTATATGGGATGTAGACACTCCATGTCTCGTCTCATATTGAGGAAAACCAAAAATTCCATGAACAATTCCATTTAAATATTATATTATATTACTAACTTTAATATATAGCATACATAATTCGAATGGTTCAAATTCTGCCGGAAACTGCTTGTATAGACTCAGCTCTCAGAATTTTTTTTGCACAAAAGTGAGAACAATATTAAACTTAGCAGGAATAAAATTCTACGAATTCGGAATTAAAATTATAATTAAGAATTTGGCGAATACTGAAACCTAACTAGAGAAGGACAAAGTTAAATTTCTGCAAATAAGCAATACTATTCTTTTGTTTGTAATTTGTTTATATTCCAACTTCAATGTAGGTGGCGGCAAAACAGAATTAAACTTTTATCAACCAACTAGGTGTGAATTGAGATGCAGAATTGAAATTCTATCTGGATGACGTGAGAGCAAAATTTATCAATTAGATGTGAATTCGGGAACAAAATAAAGCATCTGTCCAAGTAACGGGAGAATACAATTAAACTTCTTCCAATTATATATAAATTGGAAAGCAATATTAAACTTTTGTTATATAAATTGGAAAGCAATATTAAACTTTTGTTATTAAGGTTGGGTTGGGGAAATCTTTCGTTTGGACGTTTGGACGTTTAGTGTAGAGTTAAATTTCTCTCAATTAAGTTTCTGTAGAATAAGTGGTATGAAACAGAATTAGCATTTCGTTGGTAGGTTGGGAATTCTCAAGTGAATCTCTGGAGAAAATATGATAGTTCAGATAAGACTCTAGCTAATGGATGATCTCCCTACAGCTTGTTTGCATTTACAAATTTTTCGAATGCATACCATGTATTTTATTTGTAGAATAAGTGAACTAAGAAAATGCAGTTCATATATTTAAACATTGCGGATACATATCTGTGCAAAATATTAAAATGATAATACCATGTCAAAACGAAAGCCAATCGTACTGTTAGTAGGATGTTTTCATAGAATGTTTCTGTCAGCTAAATTATCTACCTATTTGGATCATTGGGGTTCAGGCTACAGGAGAACCATTCGTTTTTAGTTTATAAGTCATTCCATAACATAAAGTGTTACCGTAACTGCGTTCGGTCGCCAATCTTAGGTGAGTATTAGTGATAGTAAAACTTGAACTGATTGTATATTCTGTAAGGTATACAGGTATCTATGGATACATAAAAAAATAAGATATGTCCTGGATTGGTATGCTCACTTAGAGAATACCATAACATAAAGTGTTACCGTAACTGCGTTCGGTCGCCAATCTTAGGTGAGTATTAGTGATAGTAAAACTTGAACTGATTGTATATTCTGTAAGGTATACAGGTATCTATGGATACATAAAAAAATAAGATAGGTCCTGGATTGGTATGCTCACTTAGAGAATACCGAAAGTTTCTCATTAAATAGATATCAGGAATAAGTATATCAATCGATTTTCCTAATCTTAGTTGCTAATGAAACTAATCTGATCTTTTCTGTGAACTTTAGCCTCCGATACACAATTGTGATCACTTTGAACAAATAAAAAAGTTTGTAGATGAATCTTTGAAATCAGTTAGAGATAATGCGGATCAGGTCGAGTTGAAATGATCCAGATTATCTCTAAAATATATTAAGATCCTTGCTTTGTTTAGAAATACGAAAAACTTACAGAAAATCATTGAGCGGGATAGTTACATAAAGGTCCTTCGATGTCTTCAAATTCAGTCCATAACCTATCCTGGTCGCCACTGTCAGATACAAATAGATATAGATTGCAATTTACATAATTAAGATTAAGGATACGAAGACTAAAGAGTAAAGGATCTTTAATTGAACCCTGTGGTAGGCCGAATGTAGAAAAATTGCATAAAGGAAATGCATCTGGTGAATTTTAATTTGTTGTAATGTTACTATTCAAATATGTATGCATTTTGGTAAACATAGCATTTCCAAGAGTCATAGCTAAATAATATAGCAAGCTAATACAACCAAGTCTACAAGGTTCTGTACGAAATGATTTTGTGGGTACAGGATAGTATATCTGCAAGAATTAGGGAACTAAGTGTAAATACATTGGTGTTTGAAAGTAATTATTATTATTATTATTATTATTTTTTCCGGGGGATGCAGACAGGGCTCCCGTCTCTCATCCTGCCACCGCGACCTAGGAGATCTTTTGTGACATTACCCCTAAACGCCCTAGGGCGCCCATTCGAACTTAAGGTCTTTAATGAAACCTATAATGGGCCATTTTAACAACATCCTCTGGCAGTGGAAATGCCTTTCCTAGATGTCTTAGCCTTATGCGGCACAGGGCTTCACAATCACATAGGATATGCTCAGCAGTTTCATCGTCTTCCATACAGAATCGACAGGTCTCATCATCGACCTTACCCATCTTCTTGAGATGGTATCTAAGTGGGCAATGCCCAGTAAGTAGGCCCGTTATGAGCCTTAGTTCCTTTCTGCTGAGTGTGAGGAGTCTCAGCCCCGGGGTGTTTTCCCAGTATTCCTTTTTAGTTCTGTCCTCCCAAAGCCTGATCTGAGCCAAGAGGTGACCCTTTGGGTGTCCAAAGACAGGCTCCGGGCCAATAAACGGAGATTTGGCTCCTTCCTTTGCAAGGCGGTCCGCAATCTCGTTCCCCTTAATGCCTTCATGTCCTGGTACCCATATTAGTGTCACCCTATTTGTCTCAGCCAGTTGCTTCAAGACAGTAAGACAGTCCCAAACCAGCTTAGACTCAAACGTAAACGAGTTTAACGCTTTAAGTGCTGCTTGGCTATCTGATATTATGTATATTTTTGCTCCACGCATATTCTTATGGATTATCTCGCGAGCGCAGAGTTCTATTGCCTGTATTTTTGCCTGAAAAATGGTTGGTGAGGCCCCCAGTGCCTTTGCGAGATGGCACCTTGGCCCATATATGCCCACGACTGCTTTACCTTCCATTTTGGACCCATCCGTGTACCATTTAAGAGATCCTTTTTCAAAGGGTAGGTCCCCAGTGTGCCACTGTTGACGGTCCCCCAAGATCACCTTAAATGGCGTTTCAAAGTTATGGCGTTTTTGCATAACATCTGAAATTGGGTTAGTCATCGGGTCCTCTACGAATTCCTGGAATACTTTCAGGTGGCCAACCAAATTGTTTGTGGTTTGGAGGTTTGCCCTTTGCAGTCTTATTGCACTAAGTATGGCCTGCCCTCTCACATGCAAATGCAAGGGTAGCAGGTCCAACATAGCCTCTAAGGCTGTGGTTGGGCAGGTACGGATGGCACCTGTTACTCCTAGACATGCAAGCCGTTGTAGTTTTTGCAAACTAGTTTGAGTCGTCTTTTGTTCTGTTTTTGGCCACCAAACGAGTGAAGCGTATGTGACCATGGGTCTTATAATAGATGTATATGACCACAGAGTCATTTTTGGTTTTAGACCCCAAGTTTTGCCAAAAAGCCTGCGGCATGTCCATGCCACTGTAGCTTTATCTAGTATTCTTTTTAAGTGAGAGTTCCAGGTTGCAGACTATATTTAGGGCATTCTGCAATAGTTCAGAGATTATCTGATCATATTTGCCCCTAATTGTAATAACCAGGTCATCTGCATATCCCTGATTTTCAAAGCCAGAGTTGGTTAGCTTCTGTAGAAGATCATCTATAACCAGTGACCATAGTAGAGGGGACAGAACCCCACCTTGGGTACATCCCTTAGCAGCCAATACTGTTATAGAGTCCTCCCCCAGGTTAGCTGTGATTCTCCGGCTTTCAAGCATAGCTTTTATCCATTTTATCAAGGAAGGTTCGATTCCTTTATTGGTAGCTGCGTTCTCAATGGCTTCAAAGGCCGTGATCGTCTAGTGGTTAGGACCCTACGTTGTGTTTGAAAGTAAAGAATACGTATGTGGTACAACGAGTTTGCACGTGCATAAGATTTATTTTACAAGATATCAATTTGAGCTCCATGTATGTAGTAAAATCTAAAAAGATACTATTTAGAGTATACTAAGTTTTTCAATCCGTTTGCAATACCTTGAAATTATGATGGCAGAACAAAATGGATTGGACACCCAAACTTAATATTATTTTTTTCTTTCTATTTTCGCATGTAAGTCCACCCGGCCGTGAGTCTGACCGTCCTTAGGATAAATCGAGAACGTGTGTACTTATATTTGCACACGTCCTTTAAAAAAAATTAAAATCAAGCTCGAAAATGGGACATATGCGGTAACTCTTTCGTGGGGTTGCCATACAAAATTTTCGATTTTCATTATATAATTGGACACTGCTTCAGAACGCACACACAGAGAGCTGCAATTTTTTACACGGCGCTTTCATAAAAGTTGTAAACAATATTGCAAAAATGGACTAACTCCGACAACCTCTTCTTGGTGCAGCCATATAAAAGTTTTGGTTTTTTACATATGCTTTGACAACGATCAGCTCTAAACGTTTGTACTGAAACGCTCTTCAGAATAAAATTGTTTATAATATTTTTTGCTGTTCGACGAATCGTTCTAGAAATACATATATGTAAAGAATCGACGAAATTACATATGGTTATACATCTCTAGTGTATAGTAAGATTTGGTCTTAGAGCAATTCTTGCTTTTTTACTTGTGTATATTTTAGTTTGATGGATCCCATTATTTTGACTTACAGTAAAAACAGAATCGACCAATTCTGGTTTCAAGTAGTGGGTACTTTTCACAACATTATTAACTTTTAATAAACTTAAATTATTCCGTAATGCCAGGCTGCTTAACATAAATAAATCCAGAATCAAAGAGATGGATGCGTTATATATTGGGATATAATTAACGATCGTACAATACTTTCCTGGCATTTAGGTAGGCATACCTAGACAATACCGAAGACAGATTTTGACAGTCAATGGCATAAATGGATGACTGAAAAAGATTGTGAAACTTTCCCAAGGTTACTATTTAATTATCTAGAAGTAGAGAAGGTGGGTATTAATAATGCCAAAATTTACCAAACTTGTCAATTTGATTTAGTTTTATAGTTTTGCAAAACAGAGCTGTAAGAAATAGTTACGCTCTTATACGAAGCATCGAGCAACCCCAATCAGACATAAGCCTTAAATGGAGGAATGGATATCACATAATAATTCCACAAGTCGGGGTTCAAGTAATACTAGATGCAGATGGCGGGAGCTAAGTCGACTCCCATCGCATAAGTGTGCCGACTGAAGCAACTCTCTACTTTATTTTGAAGTGACTCACAGTTCGGATTCAATTCTGTTTTCACTCCGATGAATAAGATCGTACAATCAATCGCAAACACACAAAGGATCGAAAGTATGGTATATGAATTTTCTCTTTATTGGCGTGGTGCGCGATGTAAGCTTGTCAACACGCGAACAAAAAATAAAAGTAAATTAGTATAGTATGTAGATCGAGATTCTACTATTTGATTTATTCATTTTTGTCGCTTTTAAGTAATTTATAAATCTGAATCAAAGGATAATGAAATTAATGTACAGCAGTTATATCTGTCTGTTATTCTGACAGGTAGCAGCAAAAACATGTTTAATAAATAACAGGTGAAAAACATGATAGGCCTCATTTACGGGTAATTTTTAAATTAATGTTAACGTCAAATATATACTCAATTTGAAAATTAAAGATTATTTATTTATTAATGTCTTTATTTAAAACAATTTGAGGAATACTGCGTTGATATATTTCCATGGCGAAATTGAAATAATAGTGTTTGTGCGTATAACGAATCAATAGGGATCCTATCTACTGCAGTCATATCCACAATCACACCTAGGGACGAACGATGATTAAAATACGATTGGGGTCCACGGTTTCGCCAATTCCTCGAGAAGTGTCCGCATATCCTTTATTTGTTGGTGGGCTTACCAACTGCTGCCAATTGCCGTAACTTGAGTCGAAAGAATACTGAATCACACCATAAATTGACATATTCATAACAAAAACTAATTCTGCTATGACTAAAATAACAAATTAATGCCATCTACTACATCCCACGTTTAAAGGACTCTCAATATGGAGCGAATAAATTAAATGCACACTACTAAATGATGACGCATTTAGAAAGTTGGACTGTTCTATTTTTTATAAATGTTCTAAAACGAAAATTCGGACGTGGAGCTCCAATTTTTGATTTCGCGTAAATTTTTTTTATGAAGTACTTTTACAAATTACAAAGATGTGCCGAAGGTAACGACTTTGTACAAATGACTTCTTCTTTTGCAATTAGGTATTGGATTGAACAACCATGCTTGATATTAAACGTTATTTTAATTTTTGTATGTCGGTCTGTCCGCCTGCCTGTTTGTCCATTTGCCTGTTTGTCCTCACGATAACTTCGAGAAAGGCTTGACTTAAAGAGCTGAAGTTTTGTAAGCGGGCTTTTTTTCTTTTTAAAAGGAAAATTTTGGTACGAAAACAGGACAAATCGGGCAACTCCGTCGTAGGGTTGCCATATGAAAATTTAATTTTTCATGATATATTTGGGCATCAACCGGGAACGCTTTGACGTAGAGTTGACGTAGAGCGCTGAAATTTAGTACATATTGTAAGTTGTAAATAAAATATCAAAAACAGACAAAATCGGTCACATCGTTCCTGGTGTTACCATACAAAACTGTGGTTTTTCACAATATATTTGGACACTGCCTGAGAACGCCTCGATCTAGAGAGCTGAGATTGTGTAGGCAGCGTTTTCATTAAAACAGCAAAGAAAATTTCAAAAGCGAACTAAATCGGGCAACCAATTCTTGGTGTTGCCATACAGAATATTGGGCTTTCACTTTACTTACCTGTTGTGTTCAGCCAGGGTATAATATCATTGGTGTCAGACCACTTGTAACTTTTTCTCTTGTTTTTTTTTTTGTATATAAATCATTTTGCTTCAGTGACAAAGTCTACATTTTTATGGTTCGGCATATACATTCATTGTAATTTGTTTAAATGCTTCACCTTCGAAAATCGTACTTTGAGAACAGTTCATACAGTACATGACCCCCTTAAGTTATACCTTTGTGTTTAGAGCCATATAGGGATTGCGAAACGAAGTTTAAGTTAGTACCTTGTTGTCTTGTAGAGGCGCTACTACTGCAGACGTAACCAAAGGGTAAGCCAGCAGTACCTCGCTCTAATATAAAATCAAGGCTGGAATTTTGTCTTAGAATTTCACTGGAAATTTTTTCCTTCGAATTGTTATACATTGTTGGAGGTCGACAACGGCATACATTAGCTATGTTTAGGACAGCGATGTTAATTCAAAATTTCAGGTTACTGTGCAGGTGGAAAAAAAATACTGTTTTCATAGAAAAATTACTCTGTGTAAACGTCGTTGCACAAAAAATACCAAAGTCATTATGCTTAAGTTTATTTCAAGCAACAGTAACAAACATAGACAAACTATATTTCCAGTTATTAACATAAACATAACTGTCTTCTGTATTGTAAATGTACATATTTATATTTTGAATATATGAAAAACCGGCTACTCGTGGTCATACATATATTTATATAATAACTTTAAGTGAACAGGCTTTATTTCAATTTCGTAATAATTAATCTTTAAACTAATTTTTAGTGTGCTAAATTCCCTGTAGAGTGCTGGTGTTTAATCCATTCCTTATCTCCATTTGTTGAGATTTATGACAGAAAAACTCTTTTGACTGTTGCAGAACTATGAGGTCAGCAGAATAAATGTGAAAGAAGTTTCTTCAAATAGGGAAATATAAAAGATACCTCTCCTTTTTTCATATTATGACAAATCCACCCCAAAAAATTGATTATTGGCAAAATATTATCAATTTCTCGTAATTCCTTAACAGGTCTGTGTTCAGAATCTAATACCTCAGGCAGATGGACAAAAACAATAATCATTCTTTCGTAATTTATTTTTTCAAAAATCAAGTTACTCAAGATTTGTGATTTAAATCAAAAGTCCTGTCAATTTTTATATGTTATTGACAGTATATTTTTAATAATTCAAATTCAAACGTAAAGCGATTTTTGCAAAATTCAATTACGAATGAATGTTCATTGATTTTGCCCATCTGTCTAGGCCCTAGGATATAATGCATTAAAAATACCGTCCGGCAAAAAAATTAATTAAAAATACTATAGTCACAGTATATATTGGCAAAATGATTTGCCAAAGGAATAATTTATGCATTTTTTGAAAATTACTAGGATCTAGATATTACATGGAATCGAATGTAAACCATTTTCTTAATTCATTATAAAATTTTAAGCAATTGTTTCTGAATTCTAAAATTTCTTTAGACTTAAATTGTTATCTTCTAAAAGACAATCTGAGACCTTTGCACCTAATTATATCTCCTCAATTGGAAAATGTAAAAATTCTGACAATCGCTAACGAAAATGATGTGGGTATATTTTCGTTAAAAAGTTACTAAGCATCGCGTAATAAATTTTTGTTGTAATCACTTCGTACTATTGAACTTCTTTAATCAATTAATTTCGCGTCACGTAGTACTCCTATAATTACATTAAACAAACATACATCGATTCAATTTTATCTGTCAACAAGCGCACTGATATAATGCGTTAAAAATTTGTTATCTAACGTCGGCATTAAGCTGTGTTTAGCCTGGAGAGGTTTGAAGCGGAGCGGTTACGCGCGTAACCGTTTTAAAACTCTAGAAACTCTTTTTTTGACTATTAGAACCAGCTTAACACAAGCTCGCTGCATGGACACGTTTAATAAATAAACGGTCAACAATACATGCGTTTCATCATTTAGTCGGTGTTAGTACTAGTGTGTTACAGTAAACATAGACCGAACATAGGATAAAATGACATGCAACATAGAACAAATTAATTTAAAAATGTTAAATAAATCCAAATTAAATATTAAATAGGCGTTTTTTTAGAACATGCTTAGGGACGTCAACAACAAAATTCTCAGCCATATTATTGACAGTAATACATATGCTTTTAATATGTTCATACATGTAGGATAAAGTTAAGTAAAAAGTACTGAGAAATATAATTCAAGACTGTTTTTATTTTAATTAATTTCACGCGTGAACAAAAATATACCGCGGTGACTAACTAGTGAACGGAGATCAGTTCTCGTTGCCGGCTGGGAAAGAACTCTCTGCTTCTTCAAACGTGACAGCGTACCAATTCCAGGCTGTCACTCCAGATGGTGTTACCGCATATGGTCGATCATTAATTAGAGTGTGGATTGCATTTAAATGCGGAACCCACATTCGGCCATCCTGCGAGTTCATCGCCCTCGAGGAACCTTCTTGACGTTCCATCAAAGCTTGCGTCGTATGACTTGTTGTTTACTTCTAACGAATGCCTTTCGTGATGCTTCATCTTCATCGTATTCTTCATATAGCTGCTGACATCTTCCTCTGGATTATTTCTGTAGTAGTTCTATCGTCTTCATATCGTCTGCATATCGTCTTCACATCGTCTTCACATCGTCTTCACATCGTCTGCATATCGTCTTCACATCGTCTTTACATCGTCTTCACATCGTCTTCAAATCGTCTTCACATCGTCTGCATATCGTCTTTACATCGTCTTCAAATCGTCTTCAAATCATCTTCATATCGTCTTCTTGTCCTTCTTACATGCAGAGGTAGTTGCAGTTATCGCTTTTACACATGGTTCGGAATGTGCTTCGAAATATTGCCGTCTTCTTTATTCGTCGTTGTCGTCTTAGTGAGTGCTTCCCGTCGTCTTAGTAATGGGTCGGTACTCTCGTCTTCCTTCTCGTCTTAGTGGGTGTCTCCCGACGTCTTAGTGGGTTGCTCTTCCGTTGCAGATAACCATGTTGGAACTGCATCGTTCATCTTGAGAAGTCAGCTTGTCTTTCTTATATTTTGCTTTTCTTTATTATTAGGCAATTCAAGTGGAGGTTTGATAATTAGTCTAGGAATATGTTTTAACGGTTTCTTCTTCATAGTGGCTTACTTTTTATTTGTCATTATTCATTGTGGTTTGTATACTTCTCTAAATTTTTCATCTTCATTTATTTTCTTGGAATTCCTCATTTTTATTGTGCAACTGGTTTTTTAAAAGTACTTTTCTTCTTACTATTGCTAATTCTACTTCATAAATTTTCAGGACTTTGCCGTTCTTTCTCATAATTCAATATTTTCTCTTATTCAATTCTTTCTCATATCTAAATTTCATAAATTAAATATCTTACCTGGATTTCTGTTGAGGGTTGAGTTAAATTTTTAGTGTGATAGGGTTATTCTTCTTCATTTATCTCCAAACTTGATGCATTTCTTTTCCGTTTGCATTCGTTACTAATGTGACCGTATTCGTTACATGCAAAACATTTTGGACCTTCCATTCTATTAGGACAGTGTTTTGCTTGGTGTCCCACGTTTCCACAAGAATAACAGCTTATTTGATTACGTCTATAGTTTTGATGGTGTCTGTTAGCTAACTGATCCTGACTCCTAAACCTTTGGGGTTTACTTTTCTGCATAACTTCTTCGTAGATACGCAGTTTTTCTTTAAACTCTTCGAGATTCTTTGCACCATATAGTACCAGTTTGCTGGTGTTGTGATCTTCGATGCCATCAATGGTGTACTTGATAATTGCCGCATCTTCAATTTTTGCCCTCATAGCTAGCTCTCTAATAGATAGGAAATATTCGTAACTTGACTCCTTGCTTAACTTTTTCCGTTGTCTCAGCTTTGCGTGGATATCCGCACTGTTATCCTTTAAATCAAATTCTTGTTGTAAAAAACTTTTGAGGTTATCCCATGAATTCACTGAGTCGACTGTACGTAGGGCAAGCTTCGCAGCACCTTTCAAAAGTCGTTTTGCGAACACTATCTTTTGTAGCTCATTCCACTGAAATATTTCAGCTGCACTTTCAACATCTTCGATAAACTTGTTAGCTGTGTAGCCATCTTCACCTGTAAAACTATTCATAGACCCCTCAACGTCTTTAAATGAAAAGTAAGTGGCTGAATTTGACATCTGGCCCAATTCTTGAACACTATTTACATTCTTTCTACACGAGTCTAAATCACTATATCCACTTTGTTCCATTCTGTTTGTCATTGGGATTCTGGAATTCATTCCTGACGTACCAGGTACAGCTGCATTTTGAAGATCTGAGACTCTGTTAGTTTGGTTACATTCAAGAGTCTTCACGGTATCTTTAAAAGCTTGTATTGTTTTGTCTTTTTCTTCTAAAGCCCGTTTTAATTCTTTTACCATTTCTCGATAGCTTTCTTCAGATGACGACTCATCATTACGTGTGCTTTGTTTACGTAACTTTCTCCTCCTCCCCATCCTCAATAAGATATAATCTATGCAATATACCCTATCACACTAAAATGATTTTCTGCTAAACAGAAAAGATTCACGAAATTATTGGAAATAACCAGGTTTCTATTAAAATTTGTTTATTATAAAATCGCATACGATTCTTGTTTTGACATACGCAATCGATTGATTTCCCCTCTTATCTTAGGAATTTATTTTATAATTTACACCTAAAATTTGCGAATAATTAATAAAATATATTCTTAAATTATAAAATAGTTAATGATCAGCTGTGAAAACTTTTTCTTATTTATGTTGAGAGAGCCTTGCATTCTTCGCCTTGAAATTCGCCACCTTTATATAAGCATTTGAGTTAGCGCCTATAACTATGCTAATTTGGTTGCTGTCCCTTATTTGTTGTGCACACTGTACTTTAAAGTAGAAAAGAGTGCGGAACATAAAATTATTTGACGTATGTTGAATTTTGTGCTATTAAATACTTATGCACACTCTTTTTCCGGAATAGGTCCTCTCTTTCCAGCTCGTATATACCACTATAGTACCACAATTTAAGAATAATGAAAGAAAAATTACGTTACCGTTATAACTGCAACATTTATGCCGCTATACCAATTTAATTAACATTTCCACTTTTAACCTCTTTATAATTTCTTTTCTGCCTTCTTATATTTCCTGCTTTTTATTCTTTTATTTTTTCCTTCGATGTCTTACGACTGCTTCTTATCAGTATTCCTCTATGTTCAATTCGTCACGTGCCGTGCACTAGTTTAGCGATACTTTATGTCGAACGTTTAGGTTTGGACGAGCCCCCATGTAGGATAAAGTTAAGTAAAAAGTACTGAGAAATATAATTCAAGACTGTTTTTATTTTAATTAATTTCACGCGTGAACAAAAATATACCGCGGTGACTAACTAGTGAACGGAGATCAGTTCTCGTTGCCGGCTGGGAAAGAACTCTCTGCTTCTTCAAACGTGACAGCGTACCAATTCCAGGCTGTCACTCCAGATGGTGTTACCGCATATGGTCGATCATTAATTAGAGTGTGGATTGCATTTAAATGCGGAACCCACATACATATATGCTAAAGTTAGACCTTGAGGAGTTAACATGCAACAGAGGTAGCCTTCTCAAATTGTGGCTACTATCACGGAAAGAGATTTTGTTAAGTAACCATAGAGAATCAGTATTCGCGTTTAAGAGTTGATGCACAAATGTTACATCGGCAACCAAACGACTTTTCTCAAGCGAGTGCATATTCAGAAGCTTCAAGCGATCCTTATAGGGTGGAAGAATTAAAGAATTATTCCAGGGTAGATGTCTGAGAGCAAATCGTAGGAAGTTCCGCTGAATGGGCTCGATAGGGTCGAAGTGTGTACCGTAAAATGGAGACCAGACCTGGCTAGCATACTCAAGAGGAGGTCTCACTAAGCAAGTGTACAAACACAATGTTATGGTAGGATTTGAAAACTTTCGGGACCAACGTTTTATAAAGCCCAGTATAAAACTACTCTCTGAAGGCATGTAGTTTATATGGGAGATAAAATTCAATCTGTGGTCACATTTGACACCCAAGTCACAGACAGAGTCCACACGACGAATCGAGGAATCCGAGAACTCATAATCATAAGTGATTGGTGTCTGATTCCTATGGAAAGTCATAAGCTTACATTTGTTATATTGAGTACCAAATTTTTGCTATTGCACCAATTCTAAAATTTTTGAAAGTCACCCTGGACCTGTTCACAATCGTTAACAGATTTAATCTGAGCGAAAAGCTTAACATAGTCAGCATAAATCAAGACTTTACAGTACCTCACAGCGGAGACAATGTCGTCAATAGACAGAATAAAGAACAACGGTCCCAAGTGACTCCCTTCTGGTACGCCAGACGAAGCATTCAATACTCTAGAGATGGAATGGCGGAATAAGATTTGGTATGTTCTGTTGTCTAAGTACGACTCCGTCCATTTTAGAAATATTGGAGGAAACCCATATTTTTCCATTTTAAAAGGTATCACGGAGTGAGATAACTTGTCGAACGCCTTACTAAAGTCTGTATAAATACAATCTGTCTGATACCCGTTTGCAAACCCGCAAATGGTATCCGAGACTAATTCCAACAAATTAGTGGTTTTAGACCTGCCCGAAACAAACCCATGTTGGTTTGAAAAGAGCAAATTCTGACAGGACGATGATAATAATTTGGGCATGCAAGAAAAATTTGCAATAGGTCTATAATTAGAAATTTCATGTTTACTACTCTTTTGTAGATAGGTATGATAAAGGAGTTTTTCCATAGCTGGGGGAAACAACCACTATCGAGCGATTTTTGGAAGATAATTCTTAGCGGAGCTACCAGGGCGAGGCAGCATGACTTAATAAAGGCTGCAGGGATCCCGTCAGGACCAGTTATGAAGTCATTTGGAAGCCCATTAATATGATCGAGTATATCCGCTTCTGAAATTGAAGGGATAATGAATGAAACGTTATGGGAATCGTTCATATGACTGAAGTAGCTATTTTGACGAGGCAAATGCATTGTCAAAATGTGAAGCAAACATATCGCAAATTTCAGACGAATCATCACTAGCAGAATCCTTGTACCTCATGGTATTGTGGTAGTTGTCCGTTTTTTTCTTCATATTAATAAACTTAAAAAAGATGCGTGGGTCACTAAATAATTTCGTACTCATCCTTTGAACATACTCATCATAAAATGTAGAAGGAAGTTCTCTGAACTCATTATATGATTTAATGAAGTTGCTGTGAGCTATAATGTCCTTTTCCCTCATATAACTTTTCAACAGTTTATTCTTCCTATCTTTAAGATGTTTCAGTTCTTTATTGAACCATGGCGGTGATGTTTTATTTAATGTTCAGCGTTAAACATGTCCAAAACAAGTTCAATGCGTTTTTTTCTATATTCCAGATAACAAAATGGAACATGTTCTAAAACAATACTTGTTGGACACAGACGATCGGCTCCAAATCGGTAAACTCCATTCAACTTCGGTAAAAGTATTCCACTGGATATGAATAGAATATATTTTTAACACGCATTTTGGAAAATCGAATTTTCGTTCCTGCCTTGGTACAGCAGTTTCCGGATTTGTGTACGGTAGGACATAAAAATGATAAGTTTTCGATACCTTATATCGAATTTTCGTTTCGAAATGTAGTAAGTTGTAATATCTAATTTGGAGTAGTTTCTAGTGCGTAATTTTTTTATTTCATGCTTTTTTTCAATTTTATATTCATTTGATAACGTGCCGAATATGTGTTTCATACATATCTATTTAATATCGCTTTGAATACGTTTTGAATATGAACTATTACCATCGATTATCACACGATCAGTTTAGACTGATGTCCGAAGATTTCGCTCGGTAGGGTAGATATTAGTCTTATAAAAAGCATAGGGAAAGAATATGTATTTTGATATCAATTCGTGTAGTCAGACAACATGATCTTATATCCTGTGGAGCATATTGAGAACATGTTCTGTATTATCTGGGCAGAAAATTCATATTTTTAATTAAAAGTTCTCAAAAAGAAACAATTAAAAAAGCTAGAATTGGTATAAGATCAATTCTTATGATACCCTAGATGAATGCCCGTATAAAATTTCGTACTGTCACCCTTCTGTGCAAGTTTGATTTTTGAAGTGGTTTTTCGCATATATTTCTAGAAAGGTTTGTAGGACAGAAAAATGATTATAACCAATTTTATAGGATTTCGTATTCTGAAGAAGTTTTTAGTATAATAAAAATGTCTTGGATTGATCGTTTTTACAGTATACGTAAAAAACCTAAATTTTTATATGGAAACACCAAGAAGGATTTACCCGATTTAGTTCATTTTTGAAATTTTATTTGCTAGTACAATGAAAATACCACGTACCAAATTTCAGCTCTCCATATTGATGTGTTCTCAGCCAGTGTCCAAATATATAGTGCAAAACGAAAGTTTTGTATGGCAACCCCACGAAGGAGTTGCCCGACATGTCTCATTTTCGAACATAATTTTACTTTTTTTTTTTTTTTAATTTCAGCTCTCTAAATATACGCATTCTCGAGTTATCGTACGCTCAGACGGACGGACGGACATGCAAGAATCAAAATAACTTTTAATATTATGCTTGGGTGTCCAATCCATTTTGTTCTACCATCATTATATCGAGGTGTTACAAACGGAATGACAAATTTAGTATACCCTTTAGATTTCATCTACACCGTAAAAAATATCTATTGAAAATTCCGCTACTATAATATAGGCAACAAATTGCCAACAATGGTAGCAGAAATTTACACAACTTTATGCGCACTGCATAACCTTATGTAAAGCAATCTCGCACTGTATGTAATTTTACATTGTTTACACATTTTTCAATTTCCGATGTAAAATGTGATATGTAAAGTTACATCATGCTGTGGAACTAAGTTACAGAAGTTTAATGTGATTTGACATTATTTATGATTTCTTCAATTCCGTATGTGAAGTATACAATATGTGAATTTACCAAAATTCATGTATTTTATTTCAATTGCCAATGTAATGTGTCGTCCGGAAATTAATAAATTACATACATAAACAAGTGAAAAAGCTAGAATTGGTCTAAGACCAATTCTTATGACCATGGCACTAAAAAGTATAGGTTAACAATCAACACGTAAAAGAAGTAATACTAGTTTCGATCCTAACAGTTATCTTAAAAACCTTTTAAAAATCAATAAATATTTGTAGATATGCAGTATTTCCATGATTGAGTTTTTTTGAGCGAAATTCAATTATAAAAATACTGCGTACCTAAAAATATTTTTGATTTTTAAAAGGTTTTCAATGTAACTGTTAGGATCGAAACTAGTAACACTTCTTTACATGTTTTATGATTATTAATCCATCACCAACTGCACTCCACAAAATCAAACTATATACTGACCGGCGACCACATTCTGATACAATTTCCCGTATAATGATTCATAACAACGCATAGAGATAAATGCAAACATCATTAATTATGCTTTATTGAAATTTCCTTTTTAAATATGAGGAATTCAATGCAAATTACAGTATTGTATGGAATTTCACGCAAATTTACAGTACGATACAAAAGTTTTGTATAATTAAATGTAAAATCACAGTACTGTATTTAATTTTACAAAAATTGACAGTACGATACAAAATGTTTGTGTAATTAAATGTAAAATCACATAAATTATCTAAAAAATTACTTACTTTACTTATTTTTCCAATTAAAATAGGAAGTTTGCAGATTGCGTAAAAAGTAATTAATTTCTTAATGATTATTTGTATATACGTACATTTTAAGCGGTAGTGACTATTATAACCATAGTAATTTTCCACAAAGTTAGTTCATGATTTTTTACGGTGTAGGGTATAAAAAGAAAATTGCAGTGTATCCAGAGAAAGCTTTTATGCATATTTTCGGTTGAAAAGTCCTGCTTTTGAGTACATTTTACTTCTCTTGGAACTTTATCCCATAGTTTTCTAGATCTCACTCAGAATAATTATTATTTTTCATTATCCCACACAGACAGGCTGTTAGAAATACCCTAAATCAGCTTACCGTCGAATATTTCTATAAATGAGGATTCACAAATTGTCACTCACCCAATTATACAACCGGTTTCACCCGACTGAAATCAAAGATATTGTTAAATGTGAGCATTTAACCGTCTCCAAACGCTCTGGAACGCTCTTAACTCCGTCAGTATTTGAACACTCGCATTATTTGCGGCTTTGTCAGTCGGTTGCGAAGTTTTAAAAAAATATGTAATTTCAATAATCAGATGAAAAATTACTGTATATTGCATGGAATTACTGTTTTACTGTACGGGACTCGAAATTACTGTCAAAAACAGTAATTATTGTATGGTTAATATCACGGGTTTAGGACGTTGTTTCAGTTTAGTTTTGCCTCAGTTCGGTTTACCATGTGAATGGAGTTTAAATCGGGAATGCGCTTATAGTACAAAAATTGTGCTCCACTCATAGCAAAATTTGGCGGCATCAATATACCCTTGGTTAAATTCATAGGGGTATACTAAGTTTGTCATTCCGTTTGTAACACCTAGAAATAATGATGGTAGAGTAAAATGGATTGGACACCCACGCATAATATTAAAAGTTATTATGTTTTTTGCATGTCCGTCTGTCTGTCTGTCCGTCCGTCCGTCCGTCCGTGCGTACGATATCTCGAGAACGCGTGTACTTAGAGAGCTGAAATTTTGTACACGGACTTTAAAAAAAAAGTAAAATTAAGTTCGAAAATGAGACAAATCGGGCAACTCCTTCGTGGGGTTGTCATACAAAACCTTCGTTTTCCACTATATATTTGGACACTGCCTGAGAACACATCAACATAGAGAGCTGAAATTTGGTACCTGATGTTTTTACTACATTAGCAAATAAAATGTCAAAAATATACTAGATCGGGCAACTCCTTCTTGGTGTTGCCATATAAAAATTTAGGTTTTTTACCAATACTGCGAAAACGATAAGTCCAAGACATTTTTATTGTACACAAAACTTCTTCAGAATACAAAATTCTATAAAACTGGTTATAATCATTTTTCTGTTCGACGAACCGTTCTAGAAATATATGCGAAAAACCACTTCAAAAATCAAACTTGCACAGAGGGGTGACAATACGAAACTTCATACGGGCATTCATCTAGGGTATCATAAGAATTGGTCTTAGACCAATTCTAGCTTTTTTGCTTGTTTCCATGATAATTTTATACACTGGTAAACAAATCTATACTTGTCAAATTATATGTATGACATTTCTTACGCATTTAAAAGTTTATATATTCTCTTAATTACAAAAATTTATTTAAATCTTTTTCGTTTAACTAATTGAGGTTATAAATTGGCGTAGCATTTGAAAGCTTTCAAATGTGGTTATACAGAAGAGAATCACTATAAATGTTTCAAATCCAACACAAAATATCGATTACTGAACGTTTCCTTATGTCATTTGATGTTTTTATGTTGGCAGCAGATGCAATCACCCACGAAGTATAAGATGAAGATACTGTTTACCATGCTCCGTCTCTCTTGCCTATACGCAGCATTCAGGGTAAGAATAACTTTTGAAAATTAAAGTCGGAATGAGTTTAATTCCTTATAAGCGATTTAAATATCACTTGGCATAAGAAAATATATTACATTAATTTAATTTGATTTACTGGTGTAAAATTTTATTATGATTGGTTGAGTTTTGCATGTTTTTTGTTTTATATAATAAACGTTTTAAAGGGTGCTCTAACGGGAATATATAGAAACACAATATTTGTGCCACATGAAATAGCAAACCAATAGCAGCTCAATGTTATAAGTCAGTGGCCGAAACATTTCCTGTAAATTTCTAAAAAAAAATGAATGTTTATTACTGATCTATGCTCATAAAAATTGTTATTGGCCCAAGCACCCGTTGTCTGCCTCCAATAATGCATAACAATTCTAAGTAAATTTTTAAAAAAAAATTCCGACTTTCCCTAAATCAGGTCGAGGCATCGTTGATTTTATATTGGAGCGAGTAATTGTTGGTTTGTTAAGGCTTCCAAGAAATCGAGGAATCGTTGATTTTATAATCTAGCAACATTGGTTATTTATTTATAGATGTGCCCAGAATCATTGACGAATTTAGAAAGGATATGTCGCTACTAGTATTTCGCTTGTTATTTCCAGCTTTAATAAAATAATTTTAATAAAAGAACTTTCAATGACTGGATATAATTTTTATTTGGTTTTTAGTCATTTTTACTTTATATCCTGGAAAATTTTTATTTGTACTATTATAAAAAAGTTTCCATCACAGCTTTGCAAGTAGCGACATCTCAACCATTAAACTCAATTAGGGGTCATATTAATGCTGTGCACCGTTATCGGTTTGTGAAACATTTTAATTCGAGACAAGGTTAAATTGAGTAGCAAAACAATACTTTAGTTTCACAAAAAATTTTTTATTAAAATAAAAATAAAACTCTAACACGTACGAGTTTCGGTCTATTCGACCATCTTCAGAGAGATCTCTGTTGCTACTAAATGCCAACGTGATATGATCGAACCTAGCTTGAAATGATCTAAGCTGGACAAACCTAATACAATGGCTTTAAAACTGGAGGTACTGGAAAATCTATCTGCTCATTAAGAATATTTTTGCCAACTGCTTTAGCTTTTACAATTTCAAAGTTTTCTAGGAGATCTAATCTTTTACCTTTATTTTCAACGTGTAGAATGTTTAAATTATCTATAGTACAATTGTGTCTATTTTCTGTTAAATGTCTTGCCATGGTTGAATATGTTTTTTGATTCTTACATGTAGGAATATGTGTTTGAAACCTAGTACTAAAATTCCTCCCAGTTAGTCCAATATAAATGGAATCACAATTATTACATTCTATCTCATATATGCCTGATTTTTCTAAAGTATTGATCTTTTCTTTCGCATTCATTAATTTGTTTTTCATAATATTCTTATTATAAAAGGCTATATTCACTTCCCTGTTTAGTTTTATAATTTTGGCTAGTTCATAAGAAATTTTTCCTATAAATGGTAACTTAACATATCTGTCCCTATTGTCGCTACGTAAGGGTGTTAACGCTGTAATGCTTTTTAGCATAATTTGCTTATTTTTGTTCCTTACAAGCTTATCAATCAACACTGTACTACAACCACTCTTAACAGCAATTAATTTGATAGTGTCTAGTTCTTTATTAAATGATATTGCGGACAGTGGTATATTGAACAATCTATGAAACATTGAGTGGAAAGCCGAATGTTTAACGTTAACCGGGTGATTGGAACTAGCTGGGATGATAAAATCCGAAAAGGATGGCTTCCTATAAATATCAAAGTCAAAGCTATTTGATAGTCTATTAATTGTCAAATCCAGAAAATTGATTTTTCCATTCATCGCTTTTTCGATATTAAAAGTTATATCAGCTTCCAATGAATTTATCCATTTCAAAAAAATGTCTAGTTCATATGAATCCCTCCACAAGACCAGTATATCGTCTACTTATATCTGAACCAGAACTCAATTTTTTGCTTATGGGGAAACTTATCACTTAATATTCTATGCTCTAAGTCATTTATAAACACCTCAGCTCCAAGGGGAGAAGAAGGAGATCCCATTGCTAATCCATTATTCATAATAAAATACTTTTTATCAAATTGAAAATAGTTCTGGCTATAAACAACATTAGAAAGTTCTATTAACTCCGATTTAACTAGACTGTCTTTAACCGTATTATTAATCATTTGTGACATTATCTTTTCAATTAGGGGGCTCAAACTGCCACTTCCACGGCTCCAAACTGCCATATTCGACGGATATTACATTGCTGACTGAAATCTGGAACTAGCTGCCTCATCATATCCAGACAGCTAATTCGCTCGGCAACTTCAAACGACTCCTAAAGTCCTTTCTTGACATAGTTAACATTGGACGCGTTTATGCGGACACCAAACCAGTTAAAATTACTGATTTTTCGTCCGCGTAATTACAAACCATACCGTAGTGTTTGGTAATTTTACATAGTTGTGACCAAACGTTTTCAAACGGTTGTGATAAACGAGCCCATTAGCTAGGGTGACGTGACGCGCAGCTTTTTCTTTTTCTATTTTTCTTTTTTAAACCAATAATTTCATTATTTTTGCAAATATCTTTTTAAATGTGTTTAATGTTATGTTTAATATATATGTATCTTCGATATTGTAATAGCTATATTAGCTTAATTTAAGTTCAGTTTAGTAATTAAGTTTAGTTTGACTTAGCTCTCCCACCATTTTTTCGGTACTTGAAAAAAGATAGTTAATCTTGTAGTATTAGCTCCCAGAATATAAGTGAACTGAATTGAATTGAATTGAATGTCCTTTCTACGGCGTTAATGATTCTGAGTATATCTACATATAAATAATCAATGTTAGCGAGGCTTTACTGGCGTTTCTACATCCCTTTAGATGTAATTAGTTTGGCTATGCTCTTAAGGGTTATCTCTTGAACCCCTTGTCCATACTTTAGTTACAAAATTTTACCAAGCGTGAGCAAAACTGTTCAAAATTGTACAAGTGGAGTCATCTGGCATTATAACAAAGGAGAATTTTCACAATCACTATATAGTTCTATACATAAGTATTATAGTCGCTAGAAAGATAATCAATTGTAGATTCCTTACAAAAAATTGTCCAGAAGTCATAAAATTGGAGCTTTGGTCCGAATTTTCGATTTTAAAAATGTATAAAAAATAGATGAATTTAATTTTATAAAATGACTTTCACTGCAATAAGTTCATAACTAAGCTCTGTTAAATTTAGAAACAGAATCAAGAAAAAATATCGTTAAATTAAAAACTTATGACAGAAAATGTTTATACAGTTTCCTTGAAAATCCAGAACAGCCTAAAAATCCCTATTTTCTATTTATAAGCGACCGCTAAACATTAATGAATTTCACTGAAATTTTACACAGAAATTTGAAATTACATTTGATAAGAAATGGTGACACTTTGCAAATCCATAAATTTTTGGGCCACCCTAGCGGAGTATTATTTCGAACCTCAGGCAGCAGATACTGCTTCTTTATCGCCAGATTTATAATTGGATTATTAAGCCATTTCAAGGAAAATATCTAGCTCAAGGGTTATCTTTAATGCACCAATTACTTAATTACCCACATATACTATTGATGTATAAGTAACATAATTAATATTCTTAAATATTTTAAAAGATGTTGTATCTTTCTTTTGGTTTTTGTACCGCCCTATACAAAGTTTTAATTTTCTTCCCACGTCACACATTCACCAACTCATGTGGACTTACTGAGCTATATGAATATCAAAGAGTTAGAAAAAATTCTGTAAACACTGAGTTAAATATTAATTGGGAGCGGAAATCGTCTTTAGTTGTTGACGGATTCCGAGGAGGCACCAGTCCGTCTCTGTTCAGCAGGCTCACTGAGGCTACTCTTAAAAAAGGGTCACAATCAATGAGTCGGCTCTAAAAAAAAGCCATTTTTCCCATCTCAAGCCACTTTTCTGACACCAGATTACAAGCAAATTTTGCCTACTGCCATAAATACAATATCAAAGAAAACTTCCCACGCTGATCTGAGAACTATAGACGGCCATGCTCTCGCATGCTATTTCTTTCTTTGTGAACAATCATTTGATATAATTCTTATGCTTATTTGGTCCTATTTTGATCATTGTTAAATTTCATGGTAGTTAGGCCATATTTCGAAAATCCGCCATCTGAAAACATCATTTGATTATGATTTATGCAGGCATCCATTTTCCATGTTTTCCGCTACTGCGGCGAATTCTGTCCAAGACCATTTCTTACTGCACTACTTCAGTACTTGTCGGGATGTAGTTTTGAACGCATGCCAATTTCTTGATTGTCCTTCCTCTTGGCAATGACCACAAAAGCATTTTCAGTTTTGTTAAAATTTATCCACGCGAAATAGTGGCGCCTAATTCTTACTTAAAGCATTTCATATATATACACACAACTCTGCAAAGAAATCGTGTTTTTTTTGCAATTCAAATTCCTTTGGCACAGTTCGGAAATTCTGGTTTAAGCTATTGCTTGTAGCGAGGAACTGATAAGAGGAAACGAAATAAGATGCCGAAGTACAAATATTTGCGAAAAATTGTTAATATCACTTCTTGTTTGCTTTTGTGGAATATAAATTTCGAGAAAGTTATGTCCATGAGGGAGTTATGCCGATAGAAGGAGCTTACAATTTAATGTCTTTAGAAGGCAGAAAGGTTCGTTCCACTTTTTTTTTAACATTATAACTTGGACAACTTTTTTCGAAGCTTTGAGTTCACCTAGAAAAAATGGTAAATGGTAAATTAGGATTTATACAATTTTTTTCTCTACAGATTGTGTTTATCTGCTCCCCGGATAGAAGTTTACGTAACCAATTGTGGAACTTTCTTCTTAATAATTTATAAATGATTTTTTTAAAGGAATTATTTTTATTATAAATTTATAACGGCTATCAATTAACAATCAATTCAGAACTGGCACGGACTTGGGGAATCCGACTGTCTAATTAAAACAAAGCATTGTGATGGCACTAACGGGTGTTGACACAATGTGATTTCTTCCCAGTGCTCCGAATGTCAAAGTGAGGAAATTCAAGTAAGCGCGCGTTAACGGCGGGAGTAACTATGACTCTCTTACTCAAAGTTTCGTCATTACCGTGACGTGAAAAGAGGCAAACATGAGATAGCCTCTTGGAAGCTATCATCATGATCATGCAGCCTATAATAAAAACGTCATTGTGACGTTACTCAGTACATCTGGTGATGGGGGCTAGATGAAACCTGGCTGGATGTGAGAATCATAGTTGCTTAGTTAGCGAGAATAAGCGTGTCATGCTTCATCTCTTTTGTAGGGCTGGGTGCGGTAGATGGTTTGGCAGATGCCATATTGCTCGACCGTCGAAGTTACCTTTGCTAGTGTCGTTCCTTATTTTTGTGTTCATCCTCCCTGTGTTTAAATTGCACCCTTTAATCCTCTACTAACAGCTATACCTTCCCTATAACAGCCCGGGTGCGACGATAGGTATGGCAGTTATCATACTGCTGAACTATGTACCTCACCTGAGTGATGAGGTGAACATCCACGCGGATACCAGCTGTCAGGAACACTGATGCGCAATATATAGCCTCTCAAGTGTTCTAGGACACCTCACCTCCTCATGGTACCGCTGGAAGGCTTAAGCTACGCTTAAGAACTGACGAGGCTCAGCCCGCCTAAATAAACCACTACAGGGTAATGTCCTAGAGACAATCCTTGTGGTGTCAGTGCAATATAACAGCCTTTTGCACTGAGATCTGGTCTGACTTACCCAGAAGGTACTTCCCTCTTCCGGAGTGCTAAGCACGGCAGCAGCCAGACCTCGCCAGGTGGAGTCAGACCACATATACGCTGCCAACGAGGGGGAACCTAACTAATCATGAATATACTACTACAACCAAGCCTCGGATCGAGGGAGACTCAAAGTTCCGATTCTCCCGGGAATCATCAGGGAACTGATAAAGACGAACCGGCAATGTCCACGGACCATGCACGTAATGCAGCTTATACGCAAGGAGGTGGTTTTGTCCCAGCCACCTCGGAACCTAGCACAAAAGTGCATAAAATCCTTATGCCTTTTGTGGAAGGTAAAACATGCCAGATTTGCGTATTAAATAATAACGGTAATTTCTTACACATGAATTCAAATAATGAACTCTGCCACATGGCAGAATACCACAGTGACTTTAAGATCATTCACAAATGTGCTCACTGTGCTAAGGAATTTCTGAAAAAACATGGCCTATCATGCCATATGGCTTGGTGCAAGGGCATAAATACACACGCTCTACCATTTACTTGTGGAGTTTGTGATAAAAATTTTGAAAAGAAGAGTGGTCTCTCCCAACACGAAAGACACGAGGATCATGCTACACGTAATGCAGGTCGCGCTAGAGAAGCAAATGCTGGACGCTCAGATATTCAAACAAGCAGACATACGGTCTTCTCGAAAGAGGAGATCAAGATTATGCTGGATTTAGAACTGATGTGCGATGGCGATTACTTTATAGCAAAAAAGATGAGTGAAATACTCAATGGCAAAACGGCAAAACAAATTAAGGATAAAACGGGTGAAAAGGCCTATAAATAGATGAAAATTAAACACTTTGAGGCATACAGAACCCAGTTTGCCACTGATATCACACAGCCTACGGTGGAAGAAATAGCCACAAATGAGGAGGTCAATGAAGAACAATTTATGTGGCAATGGGAAGAATGGAGGAGGAAAGCGGCTGAGGAAACTAGTAGTCAGATGCCAGAGTTTCCCAGCGGCGGGAGAGCAGCAAATGGGAGATCCATAACCCGCTCAATCAATGACGCAATATCACTAGCTGCAGCAAACTAATGTGGCAAAGCAATTTGAGATGACATTTACAACAACGTCCTAATATCCCTAAATGTAACATCCTACGCAACCCCGCGTCAACGATGCAACCAAAATAATAACCGAGCTCATACCAATAGGCCCAATGGCAGAGTCAGCGGTACTGGCTCAAGAAGAGCTAGGAGACAATACCTTTACGCGCGCACACAACAATTCTATAGAAGAGACAAATCAGCCCTGGTAAAGCACATCCGGGAGGGAGCTGACATTAGTACCGATCAGGGAAACGGAAGGCCCTCTCCGGAAAGTATTAAAGAATACTTCGGGCAACTATGGAATAGAGTCCCTATCGCTCTATCTAATACACCCACGTTGACCCCCAATAATGATGTCAGCTCATTATTAAATACGATCTCTATAAACGAAGTGAAGAAGCGAATATCCTGCCTCAAGCAAAATATAGCTGCCGGCAAAGACGCCATAAAAAAGACAAATTTGGGCGGCCCATATACCGACAGTAATAACTGTTCAGCCCACATATAAAATCCCTCGATGCAGCTTCCTTCCCTAGTTTGCATTTCCTAAAAAGAAACAAAAAAAAGAAACACAAAGAATTTCATCTTAAAATAATTTAAAACAAAAATACTTATCTAATATAAGGGAACTTCCTCCCTTTGGTCCAACGCCGTCCTGGGGCTTGCTCCATGATATTTCACCTGAAAATAAACAAAAAATCTTATAAATAACTAATAAAATCAATAAATATTACAAACTTACCAAAAATCGCACTTCGCTGCGATTATTTACATTCTTTAATGTCATCAACATGACATTACACAAATCAGCTGCTGTCGCTCTCGCCGCAATAGAAACGAAACTATGAAATTAGCGTTGCCAGGGCAACGCATGTTTGAAGCAACAAAATAGCGGTTTGCGGCGGCTATAAATAAGCAGCGAGCCGCAGCAGAATCATCCATTCCTAGTTCAGAATTTAATCTGAACACATCAGAGTTTAATCTGATT
This sequence comes from Dioctria rufipes, assembly GCA_963924295.1. Classification (NCBI taxonomy): domain Eukaryota; kingdom Metazoa; phylum Arthropoda; class Insecta; order Diptera; family Asilidae; genus Dioctria; species Dioctria rufipes. The sequence continues at coordinate 74,216,102 of OZ002744.1, read as the reverse complement.
TTTCCAACTATCCTAAAACCTTATTTGCATCCATCTAAGTAGGAACTTACTCCTACGGCAGAAGTTTAATTCTGCTGATATTCCTTTCCCACCTAAAGTAGGAATTTACTCCTACTGCAGAAATTTAATTCTGCTAATATTCTGTCCCCACCTAAAGTAGGAATTTACTCCTACTGCAGAAATTTAATTCTGCTAATATCCCTAGTCCACCTAAAGTAGGAATTTACTCCTACTGCAGAAATTTAATTCTGCTATATTTTCATTTCACCCGAGTAGGAATTTACTCCTACTGCAGAAATTTAATTCTGCTATATTTTCATTTCAAACGAGTAGGAATTTACTCCTACTGCAGAAATTTACTTCTGCGTGACATTTAGATTTGGTACTGCTACTGTGCTTGCACGAGCACGTTGTGTTTTCACGTGACAGTTCATTGTCCAGAATACATGCATATATTAATTCAAGCATAGCATTTATCTATAAAAGTTTACTCACATGTTTAGCACTTGCTTAAACAATATTTTTTCTTCTTCTCTTTTAGAAACCAACATAGTGGCGAAATTGGAGTTATTCCTGCACTATTACGAATTTTTTTTGTTTTAATTTGTTGAATTATTTTTTTTGAATTGTCATTCAATTAGTGGATTATTGTGGTAGGCTAGGGCTAGTTTTAGGGATTGAATTTGCATAGGTTAAGAATACTGAATTAAAAGAAGAATTGAATTTGTGATATTAGTTATAAGCAACATATATATTGAATAAAAATTTTATATTTGAAAAACTGCTGAGTTATCCATTTACAAACCGGCACCCCCTCCTGACGTTGAGCCCAGATCTCACATTGGTCCTTTAGAGCCGGATAACTCAGCTATTCAAATATAGAATTGAGAAAAATATTGCTTATCACGTCACAGTGAGACAAACTAAGCCTCTCCATTCAAAATGCCTACAGATGACGAATGCAGTATATCTGAAGCCGGGGACGAGACCATTAGCTCAGTATTAGAGTTGGTTGAATCCCAAAAAGAGGTCAAAGATTTAATGGAAGACCTATTTAAAAGGCATCAAAGAGAAGGCAGGAAAAAGACTGTCAAATCGACAGAGAAACGTTTACAAACGTTTACCGAATATTGGAAAGCATTCCAAACACGGCATAGGGTAATTCGAAAAAGAGCGACAAAGGAAGATCGCAAATTAGAATATTTCACGAAAGAGATATTTAGTGATGTACAGGAGTATTATATTGAAAAGGCAGCAAGCATGGAAGAAGACATCGACAAATTAGCACCAAAACCATCTGTCAGCAATCCTCCCAATACACAGCCAACATCTGCTAGCACAATGTCATGCAATAGCGAGAGACTCCCCAGAATCAAGCTACCAACATTTAATGGAGAATATTCTACATGGATCTCTTTCCACGATTTATTTAACTCGGTCATACACAACAATAATAATTTGAGAGACGTTGACAAATTGTACTTCCTAAAGACTAATCTGGTGGGAGAAGCCGAAAAACTGCTCAGACACTACGAAGTGTGTGATGCAAATTACCAACCAGCCTGGCAGCTACTAAAAGAACGCTATTCAAATAAGCGAATATTAGTGAATGTACAATTAAAAAAATTATTGTCTCTTCCATCCGTAAGTCATGATACCGCCGACAATATCAAAAGGCTGCTAGACAATATAACTGAAGCATTACTAGCGCTACAAAATCTGGGAATAGACACCGACAATTGGGACCCAATAATTATATATTTGACGGTCCAAAAATTACACCCAGACACGCACCAATTATGGGAACAAAGCCTCCACAATAGCACCGATTTACCCCAATTAAAGACACTAAAAAAATTCCTAGAATCTCGTTTCCGAACATTAGAAATGATAGGAAACAAAACTACGTCATCAACGACACAGAGAAAACCATTCTCTCCCAAACCCATCTATGGACTCTTGAACAATACTAAGAGCTCAAAACAAATACACCCACCTACAAAAACATACTCTTGCAGCCATTGCAAAGGAAATCATATAATATTCCACAGTCCGATGTTCAGAAATTTGACCACCCGACAACGTCACGAAGTTGTCACAAATAAGCATTTATGTAAAAACTGCTTATCACCCAACCACAATTTAACAAATTGCACTAGCAACAAAAAGTGTTATCATTGCCAGAAAAATCATAACACATTGCTTCATTATGAGCAAAAACAGTCGGTGACAAAATCACCCAATCAATCCGCCCAAAAATTAAATATGGAAGCAAGTCCACCCGCCTGTAGAAATGATGAACAACAAGTTCAAAATTTTCTAACAGCAAACATGAAAAGAGCTCTGCTCTCTACAGCTCTGATCAATGTCACTGCTGCATCCGGAATCACGATGACATTCCGAGCACTAATAGATTCCGGGTCGCAAGTCTCTATTATGATAGAGAAAACCTTTAAGCGTCTCCAGCTTAAAGGATCTCCAACCACCCACCAACTTATCGGACTTGGTACAACTCCCACCAAGACAGCTTTAAAACAAGCAACTGTCACAATCAACTCAATACATACTAAGTTCAAAATAGAGAGCAATATGCTCGTGATAAGAAAAATCACTGAATTATTGCCAGCTCAAACCATCGAAGTGTCAAGTTGGAGACACATTATCAACCTCCCACTAGCAGACCCTAGATTCTCAGTTCCAGGAGAAATCGACATCTTGCTGGGAGCAGATGTCTATGCAGCCATTATCAAAAATGGCATAAGGAGAGGAGCTGGCAACACTCCAACAGCCCAAAACACTGAACTGGGCTGGATTCTGATCGGAGCAGTACCAGAAACTAAAAACATGATAACTACCATGCTATCCACCCACACCATGATCAATACTGATTTAGACAGTCAGTTAAAAAGATTCTGGGAATTGGAGGAATGCTCTGCTGCACCAGCACTATCCCCAGAAGACCAGCTGTGCGAGAAGCTTTACCAGAAGACCACAAAGCGCCTGTCTTCTGGAAAATATGAGGTTAGTTTACTCTTCAAAGACTGCAGCATTCCCCAACTTGGGCAGTCTAGAAACATGGCTGTCAAACAATTCTTGCAGCTTGAAAAAAGATTCGCCAATAATCCTGAATTATTCAAATTATACAAAACTTGTATTGAGGAATACGACCATCTCAAACATATGAAACTTATCCCACATACACAATTATCAGCAGAAAATAAAGCATGTGACAAGATCACATACTACTATTTACCCCACCATGCAGTGCTCAAAGAGAGCACCACTACAAAGCTGCGAATTGTATTCAATGCATCTGCACGTACCTCTAATGGTAGATCATTGAATGAACAATTATTGATTGGACCTACAATCCAACCAACGCTTTGGACCACCTTATTGAGATGGCGTCTGTACAAATTTGCTTTCACTGCAGACATTGAAAAAATGTACAGGATGATTCAGATAAAATCTGAACATCAACATTACCAAAGAATAGTTTGGAGAAACTCACAAGGAGAAGAGTTAAAGGACTACGCTCTGACTACAGTTACCTTTGGTACAGCACCTGCACCATATCTTGCTATTAAAACTTTGCAGCAGCTAGCAAAGGATGAAGCAAGTAACTATCCCCTCGCTGCGAAGAGCATCATGCGCGACTTTTACGTAGACGATTTGGTCTCAGGCGCACACAGTCTAAACGAAGCTCAGCAACTACAACACGAGCTTATCGCAACCCTAGCCAAAGGAACTTTCAACCTACGCAAATGGACTGCTAACCATCATGAGTTACTCAAACATATACCACTAGAACACCGAGAGTTGAAAACAAATTTGGAATTCTCTGAACATGAGTCTATAAAAACTCTCGGCATTCATTGGTATCCATCTACCGACCACTTCTCATTCAAAACCAATGTTCCTGAGCCAAAACCCACGTATACGAAACGGATAATTTTATCTGAGGTTTCCTCTCTTTTCGATCCACTGGGATGGTTAGCTCCTTGTGTTATCACAGCCAAAATACTGATCCAAAAACTCTGGCTCTCAAAATGTGATTGGGACGATGCTGTGCCGACAGATATATCAAGAGAGTGGAATCAATTCAAAGATCAATTACACAACATACAGAAAATACAAATTCCACGATGGCTAGGCTATCAGCCTAACACAACAGCGATGGAGCTACATGGTTTCTGCGATGCATCTATTCATGCCTACTCAGCAGTTCTATACCTGAAAATACAGGAGAACTCTAGAGTCCAATTAATAACAGCAAAAACCAAAGTAGCTCCCATTAAACCAGTCTCACTACCACGTTTGGAACTGTGTGGTGCTGTCCTGCTTTCTCGGCTTATCAGACAAGTCAGCATCGATTTAGAATTAGAGAAAGTAAAGGTTGTAGCCTGGACAGACTCCAACATAGTTTTGGCATGGCTACACAAACATCCCTCCACATGGAAAACATTCGTAGCCACTCGCATCTCCGAAATACATGAAAATATTCCACAAGCTATTTCGAAACATGTCTCATCCAAAAACAATCCCGCGGATGTAGCATCAAGAGGCATTCTGCCAAGCATCTTAGTCTCTGCATCGATGTGGTGGAATGGCCCAGACTGGCTACATCAAGATGAGGAATTCTGGCCTCAACAATCGTCAGATCTACAGACTCAATTAGAATATAAAAAATCAAAAGTTCTCACTAACATTATCGATGATCAAATGATTTTACTAAATAAATATTCTTCATTTCAAAAAACTATCAGAATAACTGCATACTGTTTTAGATTTATTAACAGCATGCGCAAAACATATCCCTCTACTCAGTATTTATCCGTCTCCGAATTAAAAAAGGCAGAACGATGCCTAATTAAACTTCTCCAAAAAATCTGCTTCCCCTCCGAAATTGTTCAACTACAAAAAAGGCTTCCCCTTCCTAAAAAAAGTCGAATCCTGTCTCTCAATCCTATACTCGACTCTGAAAATATCCTACGAGTTGGAGGTCGTCTCACACAATCTCAATTAAATTACGACCAACAACATCCAGTCATCCTCCCTAATAACCATCACCTAACCAACATTCTGATAGATCATATTCACCTTTATACCCTACACGGAGGCACCCAAACAATACTGAGTAATTTAAGAAACCATTATTGGTTACTAAATGCACGCAATACGATTAGACATCGCATTCACAAATGTGTTGACTGTTTTCGGTTCAACGCTAGACCTAGCTCTCAGCTAATGAGTTCTCTGCCCTCAGCTAGAATCAGTATATCGTTACCATTCCAACACACTGGGGTAGATTACGCAGGTCCGCTTGATATGAAAACGTCAACACTGAGAGGAGCGAGAATAACCAAGGCTTATATTTGTCTGTTCGTTTGCTTGGCCACCAAGGCCATACATTTAGAGCTCGTCTCTGATTTGTCAACACCGGCTTTCATAGCCGCCCTGAAGCGATTTGTCGCACGGAGGGGCCTCTGCTCTCACATCTACTCGGACCGAGGTACCAACTTCGTTGGAGCTAACAGACTCTTACAGTCAAATTTAGAAAAATCGATCAAAGCAATCGAAACTGATCTAGCCAGCGAAATTGCAAACCAAGGTATATCTTGGCACTTTAACCCTCCTGCAGCACCTCACTTTGGAGGCTTATGGGAAGCCGGTGTAAAATCCACCAAGCGCCATCTTTACAAAACCATTAAAGAGGCGAAGCTCACTTACGAAGAACTATACACTGTTTTAGTTCAAATTGAGGCATGTTTAAATGCCAGACCTCTTTCCCCTCTGTCAAACGATGCAACTGACTACAATATCCTCACTCCCGGACACTTCCTAACCGGTCGACATAACCTCACTACTTGTGAACCTCCCCCACTCAATCCTCTCCAACATCCTCTTAAAAGATGGCAACTTATCCAATCGCTCTCCTACAACTTTTGGAGACAATGGTCAAGAGACTATCTCCATACTCTGCATCAAAGACACAAGTGGAAAATTGAGAAGGAAAATCTAGAAATAGGTACTCTCGTTCTAATAAAAGACGACCAAATACCTATTGGAAAATGGCCATTAGGTAGAATAATAGATATCCAGCCTGGCCACGACAACTTAGTATGAGCAGTAACTATCCAAACACCAACAAATATTCTCACCAGACCAATTACAAAAATCTGCCCTCTCCCTTTAACATCTACCTCTCAATATTAATTTTTAAAATCCCCACCAAAATCCACTTCTCTCTGGCATTACTTAATCTCAAAACTTACCGTTATATTCGAATAAAAACGAGCTCAGAAACCGCCAAAATTCACTTCAATTTTGAAAAGTGACAAGTGCGCGTCGAGGTTTCAATTCGTTTTTATTTCAGTTGAGTATCTTTTGATTTTTTCTATTATCATGTCTGCCGCCGAGGAACTTTTGGAAATTTTCAACTCGGAATCTTTAGATTCCACCGACGTGGACATGCCACCCACTCCATCAGAGCTCTTAGCTCCTATAAAAAAGATCCGGCCGATCAGTCCACTACCTCCAACACCAAAAAAGGCAAGAAGGAGGATCAAATCAGCCATTGTCCGACCATCGCCTCCGAAGAAGGCACGGCAACAACTCAAATCTGCCATAATGCATCCACCATCCGAAGAAATTGTGCCTGTAAAAAAAATACGTAGGCCATTTGAAGCAAGGCCCGCTACAGCAGAACTAAAACGGCTTCAAAAGGAACCCAAGCCAAATGACAGCTTCGAATTTAAATCAAGACCGAGGGAGTACTGCCCAGGAGTGCGGGTTCAGACTCAGCCGTGGCTTCCTGCAGCAGCTACTAAAACTTCTAGACACATGCCAGAATTACTCGAAGTGGTGCCTAGTGGAAAGAGAAAAATAGCCGATATAGGGACCTCAACGAAGCCCAGGCAAGTACCTAATAGAAACTACAATCCACCATCGCAGGATGTTATACGGGAACCAATACCTCGATTAATGGATCTTCCAGTACATTATCTAATACCAAAAACGACAACCAAAGGTTCCACAACAACATCACCTCTGCCATTGCAGGATATTCTACTGGAACCCCCAATGCAGTTTAAAGACCCACCAAGCAATCCTCCATCACCAAAGGATCTCTCATCAATCAACCAGGAACCATTACAACCAAGTCCAGGGATCCCAGTCGACCTGGTGGGACAAATCAAGGCTACTCCCATCATTATTAAATTGTTGGAAACTGCCCACGTGCCATGGGATGACATCAAATCAGCAAGGAAATTCTACAGATTTCGACTCCCTGGCGATGTCACCATAAAGGTCACCAAGAAAAGGGACATTATACACTTCAAAACACAGATAACAGTAAGTCAATTTATAAAAACTAATATTTTATTGAAAGAGCATCTCCCCTACATATTTTTTCACTTGTCTTGAAGGCTAACGATAGATTAATTATTTATTATATTCCCTTTTTTTTAGGCGGGAGGATGTTCAGCCCACATATAAAATCCCTCGATGCAGCTTCCTTCCCTAGTTTGCATTTCCTAAAAAGAAACAAAAAAAAAGAAACACAAAGAATTTCATCTGAAAATAATTTAAAACAAAAATACTTATCTAATATAAGGGAACTTCCTCCCTTTGGTCCAACGCCGTCCTGGGGCTTGCTCCATGATATTTCACCTGAAAATAAACAAAAAATCTTATAAATAACTAATAAAATCAATAAATATTACAAACTTACCAAAAATCGCACTTCGCTGCGATTATTTACATTCTTTAATGTCATCAACATGACATTACACAAATCAGCTGCTGTCGCTCTCGCCGCAATAGAAACGAAACTATGAAATTAGCGTTGCCAGGGCAACGCATGTTTGAAGCAACAAAATAGCGGTTTGCGGCGGCTATAAATAAGCAGCGAGCCGCAGCAGAATCATCCATTCCTAGTTCAGAATTTAATCTGAACACATCAGAGTTTAATCTGATTTTTCCAACTATCCTAAAACCTTATTTGCTTCCATCTAAGTAGGAATTTACTCCTACGGCAGAAGTTTAATTCTGCTGATATTCCTTTCCCACCTAAAGTAGGAATTTACTCCTACTGCAGAAATTTAATTCTGCTAATATTCTGTCCCCACCTAAAGTAGGAATTTACTCCTACTGCAGAAATTTAATTCTGCTAATATCCCTAGTCCACCTAAAGTAGGAATTTACTCCTACTGCAGAAATTTAATTCTGCTATATTTTCATTTCACCAGAGTAGGAATTTACTCCTACTGCAGAAATTTAATTCTGCTATATTTTCATTTCACCCGAGTAGGAATTTACTCCTACTGCAGAAATTTACTTCTGCGTGACATTTAGATTTGGTACTGCTACTGTGCTTGCACGAGCACGTTGTGTTTTCACGTGACAGTTCATTGTCCAGAATACATGCATATATTAATTCAAGCATAGCATTTATCTATAAAAGTTTACTCACATGTTTAGCACTTGCTTAAACAATATTTTTTCTTCTTCTCTTTTAGAAACCAACATAGTGGCGAAATTGGAGTTATTCCTGCACTATTACGAATTTTTGTTGAATTATTTTTTTTGAATTGTCATTCAATTAGTGGATTATTGTGGTAGGCTAGGGCTAGTTTTAGGGATTGAATTTGCATAGGTTAAGAATACTGAATTAAAAGAAGAATTGAATTTGTGATATTAGTTATAAGCAACATATATATTGAATAAAAATTTTATATTTGAAAAACTGCTGAGTTATCCATTTACAAACCGGCACCCCCTCCTGACGTTGAGCCCAGATCTCACAATAACACATCTATTTAACCTCTGTCTGGTAATGGAAACCCAGCCGACCAGATGGAGGGAAATTAGAACCACTCTCGTGCCAAAGGATGGCAAAGACGCTACTATTGTTGATAACAACAGACCCATAACATTAGGCTGGCTTCTCAGCAGAATATTCTGGGGGAATAATGGATGATAGACTGAGGGAGTGCACCCACATAACACCTAAGCAAAAAGGATTTGTCAATGAATCGGGATGCATAAACTACATCCTGGTCTTGGATGAACTTATTTGGCTGGCCAAGACCAGGAAAGGCATGGTGGTAGCACAAATTGACATAGCTAAGGCGTTTGACACTGTGCCTCATGAGGCGATCAAACTCGCCCTTACCAATAAAGGAGTACCGGCACCTATGGTGCGTTTAATAACGGACTCATATAAAGAAATTAATAAGACCATTACTAATGGCAATGAAACTCTTACAATTGAAATCCAGAGAGATATTAAACAGGGAGACCCCCTATCTCCATTTCTGTTTAATATTACGTTTGAACCTCTATTACTGCAGCTCGAGGAGCAGCAAGGCTACCCAATCAACGGAAACCAGACGGCGTCCTCACTGGCATTTTCTGCTGATATTGTCCTGGCCTCTGAAGTAAAAGACAAAATGCTGACGCAGCTCAAGTGTGTGGAGTCATATCTGAAACAGCTAGGAATGAGCATGAGCGCAAACAAAAGTGCATGTTTCGAGATTACAAAGTCAAAAGAAGCATGGTATACAAGTGACCCTGACATACACATGTGCAATGGTGACAAACTACCATTCGCTAATCAGGAGATGAACCTACAATATTTAGGTGCGAAAATATCTCCTTGGGGCGGTATCGATAGTGCTGGCATAAAGGATTCCCTTAACACATTTTGCCAGCGAGTGAAAAATGCTACACTTAAACAACACCAGAAACTAGGTATACTAGTTGCTTATATTGTCCCACATTTTATGTATGGCCTAACGTTGGCAATGCCATCTCAAAACATGCTAAGGGAGATTTTTTTTTTTTTTTTTTTTTTTTTTTTTTTATATTATTAAGCCAAGCTCAGGGGATACCCTATGATGCAAAGCACAGCATGGCAGGAAGGAGATAGGGAAAGGATTAGGGGATATGAGGAGAGTGGCGGAGGTGCCGATGTATGTCGCCCTTAAACTTCCGCAGATTGTACGCCGGAGGAAAAACAGAAGATGGTAAGCTGTTCCACATTCGCACTGTTCCTGATAAAAAAGCATCACGGAATTTTACTGTACGGCCGAAAGTAATTTGAAGGGTTAAAGGATGTGCGCGGTTTGCAGCGCGAGTATTGCGTGCAGGAATCATTCTACAAGGGATTAGACTAGATATTTCATCAGAACATTGACCATGCATATAGCGATAAAGGAGCGAAAGGCATCCAACATTGCGGCGGTGCTCGAGTGAGTCGATATGACAAGTTATTGCCAAATCGCCAATGAGCTTGAAGGCTCTCTTTTGGACAATATCCAATGAAGCTAAGGCTGTGCGACCAGCCCCGGCCCATATATGGGAGTTGTACTCCATTCTAGGTCTAATGTAGGACTTGTAGAGGAGCGCTAGATTTGACGGGCTGAAATATTTCTTACACCTTTTCAGAAATCCAAGACATTTCGATGCTTCTTTGGCAACAGAGAAGATGTGATCTGTCCAGTTTAACTTACTGGAAATATTAATGCCAAGAATGCTTAGTGACGGTGAATCAGAAATTAATGCTCCATCAAAAGAAACGGGTGTGGTTAAGTTATGATCTTGTTTTAATGAGATAAGACAGCTTTGGGACTTTGATGCATTGAATTCGACGCGATTCGCTTTGCCCCAAGCGAGGATATTGTTAAGATCGTTATTCAATGATCTAGTCATGCAATCTCGTTTAACACATGCAGCATTCCCCCTGGATTCCGCAAGAGTGTCAAAGGAGTAAGCGAAATCAAGAGTACTGTCATCTGCGAAACTATGGATGGGATTGAAAGTAAGGGAAAGCAGATCATTAATGAAAATTAAAAAGAGAGTTGGAGAGATAACAGAGCCTTGAGGTACACCGGCATTTATGGGATGCGGTTCAGATGTAACGCCATCTAATACAACACGTATTTGGCGACTAGATAGGAAACTTTCAATCCATAATAGAAGAGGAGGGGAGAGACCAAGTGCTTTGAGTTTGGCTAAAAGGGCTGGATGCCAGACTCTATCAAAGGCTTTTGAAATATCTAGGGCAACGATTTTAGACTCACCAAAATTGTGAAGACTACGGTTCCAACGTTCCGTAAGAAAAGTCAGCAAGTCTCCAGATGAGCGTCCAGCTCGGAAGCCATATTGGCGATCGTTGATGAGATGATTAGTTTCAAGATACTTCATTAATTTAGAGTTAATGATAGATTCAAAAACCTTTGAAAGAATCGAAGTGATCGCAATTGGTCGATAATTTGAGGGATCGCTACCCTCTCCCTTCTTGGGAATAGGCTGAACGTGAGCTAGCTTCCAAGCAGTTGGAAATTTTCCTGTCGAATAAGACAAGTAGAAGAGTTTGCGCAGAGGTTTAGCCAAGGAAGAGGCGCAGCTTTTAATTAACAGGGGCGAAAAACCATCAGGGCCTGCGGCTTTGGAGACGTTGATCCCCTTAAGGACCCTGAACACATCCCTCGTACGAATGTGTATTGGCTCTTGTACACATTCACACGGGCGATGCAAAACAGGTGTTTGTGAAGTTGGTGGAAGGCGAGAATTTGAAGCGAATCTAGCAGCTAAAATATTAGCTTTATCCAGGGAGTCAACAATCACTTCACCATTATTAAGTAGTGAAGGTATAGAGGAACTGGTGAAATTGTTCCTGATGGTTTTGACCAGGGACCAGAAACCTTTGCTACCTTTGCGGCTTGCCAAGATTCTTTGTCTAATATTCTGGTCAAAAAGAAATTTTTCTCTCTGGATAATGGACTTGCAGGTTGGGCGGCACAGGTTTGAGGTGGTAAATTGAGCCGTGATTAAACAATGGTCTGAATTTCCAAGAGGGGAACCGACTGAAATGGAATATTTGTCAGGATGGGATGTTAGAAACAAGTCGAGTAAATTAGCTTTATCTCCAGCTGCATCAGGAATTCGCGTTGGTGCATCCACTAGCTGTTGCAAATTAAATGATTCACAGAAGAGTTCAACGAAACGGCCCGCAGGACTTGTGGTAGAAGAATGTCTGAGCCACGGTATATTATGAACATTAAAATCGCCTGCCAGGACGATTTCGGAAGAGGGGGAGAGAGAAAGCAAATGATCAATATTGTTGGAGATATTGTCAAATACGGATACCGTGTCGTCATCAGACATATTTGGGCTGCGATAAAGGAAACAGAAGTATATGATGTGCTTGTGAAGTTTGAACCTAATCCAGATGTAATTAAACTCTGGATTGGCAGAAGGAAAATCTTGAAGAATAGTAAAGGCAACATCATTCCGAATATATACTGCGATCCCTCTATGCTGAGAAAAAAGAGGCACGAAGCTGTAACCAGGGACGTGATACTGATTAATATCAGCATCAGAAACGACTTTGGTTTCACTTAGCGCAAGAATTGCCGGATTTTTTGAGTTAAGGTGGCAGTACACCGAAAACCGATTTGCTCTTAATCCGCGAATGTTGCAGAAATCTAAAATGAAATTCTGCATGCTGAAGGCAAAAACAAAAAAGCAAAAAAAAAACAAAAAAGCGACACACAGCAACACAAATATTAGGGCGCCACCAGCAGCAGTCAACGACACAGCGAGGTAAAAAAAAACAACAATAGTGTTATGCCTATTGCTGCTTTCAATACCTCAGACCGTGCAGTTCAATGACCACAGCTGGGTGCACCCGAATTGATGATCAGTGACAAGTGCTAATGCAATTGCACTGATCACAGATGAAAAGAAGGAAAGGAAACATTACCGTGCTGCTGGCTTATAAAATGTTGATAGGGCATAGAAGAGCCCTTCAGTTGGCGGATAAAATTTATTTTAATATTTTATTAAATAACGGTCGCGTCGGATTTTTAAATAATTATTGTTATGGATTTATATGGAGACTGTTTAGCACAACACTTCACTCGTTTTAAATTAATGGAATTAATAGATTTGTTTAGATTAATCGATTATATCTACAACACGAGGCAACGTCCGATCGGATTGACTCCACGCACTCGATTGATGGATATAGATTTCCGGGAAACTGTGAGATCCATATTGTATCTACCCAAATCCGCGGCCAATGGCCTTATTTATTGTAGTAAAAAAGATGGCGGACTACTTTTTCCCAAGTTGGAAACGCTTGTGCCTTGCTGCGCATTAAATACAAGATTAAAATTTTTAAATACGGCATTACAATTTTTAAACCTAACTCTTTAATAGCCACGGGCAAAGTGGAACTACGCATAAAGAAATTAGCAAATAGTATACGAATTAACTGGCCTATTAATGATATGTTAGAGAATTGACACATTGTAAAAGTACTGAACATGCAAGATGGCAGTCACTTCCGTCGCAAGGAAAGGGCGTGAAAGCTGCTGCCAACGCCAAATTTGGAAATACGTGGCTCTATAAACCAACACTGCTCAAGCCATGTAGGTTTCTTACTGCTCTCAAAATGCGAGCTAATGTTACACCTGCAAGGGTTACAATGGCAAGATCGGAAGTAGTTGATGATCAGATGTATAGAAAGTGCCACGCGATGCCTAAAAATCTGGCTGACATCGTGGGCCAATGTATACACACTAAAGCACTAAGAATTAACAGGTACAATGAAATCAGGGACTTTCTCCTTGAGGAAGTCATAAAAAGGTACATGAAATTAGTGTCAGCAAAGAACCAACTATCCGGCTAGAATCTGAAGGGTCCTCAAACCTGTTCTGGTATTTATGAACCAGAGAGGGGTCTTCGTGGTCGATGTAACAGTCCGCTATGAGGACGGGGATTACCTCGAAAGAGGACGGCTGGATAAAGTTGTGAAATACACACCACTGCTTCCCATGCTGGGCGCCAATACAGCCAATAATGAAGTATTACCAATAGTGGTTGGTACTCGTGGGAGCATGCCTAACCACACTATCCGAGCTTTATCTGAAATAAATATCAAAGACAAAAAACTCTATTAACAATCTCGTTAATGGCTCTTCGCCAAACCATAGAGATATATCATATATTTATGGATTATAATTATAATAGGTGAACATAACCTGCAACCATCAGGAATTGTTGGATGACCCTCTACACCATCCATCACAAACAATATATACCAAAAATTTATTTACAAAGTATACTATAAGTATAAATAACCTGTGATATTTACAACGCCGAATATGAACTAGTGCGGTAGCTCCACTCGGCAAATAGGACCTATAGAGGAACCTAATCATGCTCCTGAAAGGACATGATCGATAATAGCTGTAATATTTACATGAATCGGAGGAGGGTTCATTGCGGTGGCCTTCTGTCCGATCTTAAGCACCTAATACAAACTGTGATAACCACTGTGATAATACCTGTGATATATACACATATATATATATAACTTCTTTTAGCAAATGGCACATCTTGCATGCTTAAATCCTAATAAATGTTACGTATTATATGTATAATACTGGTGGCCGTATTAACATACGCTCGGCAGGTATAACACTGGCAGCCTTTAAAGCTTTTTTTTTTAAAAACATCATCAAGCGCTAGTTCAAGCCTGCCCAATAACATATGGTTGCTGGATTAGAGTGGTAGGGATTAATAATATAAGTTAATCAAGCGAATGGGTGTGAACTAAGTGAAGCAGGCAAACACGACGAGAGGTACATTTCTCTCCTCACCAATCGAGCTGCTTCGCATCTATCTTGACTACGTCCTAGGAGTGACCATTCTCCACAAAAAAGTAAGTGGAAGTATGCGGCGAAAACCCGCACAATAAATAGCCAAATGCCTCGTCATCTAATTAGTGACGCGAAAGAAAGATGGATCACTGAGATTCTGTGTGGACTATAGGCGCCTCAACGAAGCCACACGAAAGAACTCCTATCCCCTGCCAAGGATCGATCTTACTTTAGAAGCGTTTGGTGAATCTACCTGGTTTGCAACACTCGATTTGCAATCAGGATATTGGCAGGTAAAGATGCATTCCTCTGGCCAAGAGAAAACCGCCTTCACTATCGGTAGCGGGCTCTGGGAGTTCAAGAGAATGCCATTTGGACTTACTAACGCTTCTGCTACATTCCAGCGTTTGATGGAACTTGTCTTGGAAGGCATACCTTTTACCGTCTGCTTGGTATACCTTGACGATATAATCGTCCATGGTAAAAGTTTTAGTGACCTCGTCAATAATTTATCCATCGTTTTCGAGAGGCTCACATCTGCTGGGCTGAAACTATCGCCAACTAAATGCCACCTATATCGCAGAGAAGTAAAATTTATTGGACATATTGTATAAGCCGCTGGAATCTCAGCTGATCCTGAAAAAGTTAACGCAGTGCAGCAATGGCCAAGACCAAACCATAAAAAGGATGTACAGTCTTTTCTTTGCCTCTGCGCTTATTACCGACGGTTCATTAAGGATTTTGCAAAGATAGCCAAACCTGTGACCAGATTAACCGCGAAGAATTATGAACTCTAGTGGGATGAAAACTCTGAAGAGACATTTAACTCTTTCCAACGAAAGCTGACTAAATCTATAATACTTTCGCAACCCAATTAATATGGACTCTTTATTGTAGATACTGACGCAAGCCAATTTACCTCGGGAGAAGTACTATCTCAAGTACAAGAAGGAGAAGAACGTGTAATTGGGTTTTATAGCAAAACATAGGAAAAGAACTACTGCGTAACTAGAAAAGACCTTCTTGAAGTCGTTAAAGCAATTGCACACTTCCAGCCTTACTTGCATCGACGTTATTTTCTATTACGCACTGATCACGCTTTATTACGTTGGCTCATGCAATTCAAAGAGGCTGAAGGACCGATGGGAAGATGGATTGAGCGTTTGTAAGAGTATAACTTCGACAACCAACATCGGAATTAAACAAGCCAACGCTGACGCCTTAAGCAGAAGGCCTTGCTCAGAATTCGATTGTCGCTATTGCTCACGCCTCGAAGAGAAGCACCTTATTTCAATTCGCGCAACTACTATCACTTAAGAGATTAGTCAATGCCAAGAAATGGACCAATATCTCAAGATTGTACGACAATGGCTCAATCAAGAGCCGGAACCATCTCAAGATGATATAAGCCCTTCAGATCCAGTCCTTAAGGCCTATTGGACTATGTATTCCTTGCTTGTTATGCAGAATGACACAATATACCGGATCTATAACAACTCGAATGGGACTCACTACCAAATACTACTTCCAGAGTAATTAAGGGAAGAAGTATTAAAGTTATTACACGACAGGCCAGTAGAGGGTCACTTGGGAGTCGAACGAAGCCTGGCTAAAATCAAGGCAAGATATTACTGGATAGGCTGTGCAGATGATGTTCGAGACTGGTGCGAGCGCTGTGAGGTCTGTCAACAACGAAAAGGATCGAATAGGAAAACAAGAGCTAAACTACAGCTGTACACCGTTGGTGCTACGTTTGAAAGATTAGTAGTGGACATACTTGGGCCACTTGCATTAACTACACGGGAAAATAAGTACATCATCGTAGTAATGGATTATTTTACTAAATGGCCAGAAGCAATCCCAGTTCCCGATCAAACAGCCGAAAAAGTAGCTGATGGCCTTATTTAACATGTTTTCTCTCGCTTCGGAATGCCACTACAACTCACTTAAACCAGGGCCGGAATTTCGAATCAAATGTCTTCCGAGAAGTTCTGAAAATATTGGGTGTAGAGAAAACGAGAACAACAGCATTACATCCACAATCCGATGGTATGGTGGAAAGGTTCAACCGAACGCTACTGAACTACCTAGCGAAATTTGTGGACGATCACCAACGAGATTGGGACGATTATTTGCCTATGCTATTACTTTCATATCGCTCAGCTGTACATGAAAGCACCCGTCAGATACCTTCTATGATGACCTTGGGACGAGAGATTCGACTGCCAGCAGATTAATGCATAGGGCAAGCACCCAATAGTAGATTGGAAGTAACACCTGGTTAATCTGAGAAATAAATTACAGGAAGTAGAATTATCATAATCTAAAAACTTGCACCAGACGAATGAAGGATAGATATGAACTACCGGCTCGAGCTAACCCACTCATGCAAGATAATAGATTGTGGCTGCATGCACCAAAAAGAAAAAAAGGCCCCTATTAAATGACTGAAGTGCTAAGTGATGTGGTGTACAGAATCAGAAAGAACAAATCTACGAAAACTCTAGTTGTATATAGAAATCGATTAGCTGAATACAAAGACCCGAACCCGAGGTAAAAAATTGAAAATTCCGAAAGAGAAGTGTGACGTACCGATCACATACATTTAACTAAATTAGGAATTATAGAAGTTTATATTAAGAATTAAAATTATTATAATTATTATATCATGGATTTAATAGTATGAATTATTTTATATCAACTAGTACTATTACATATATAGGGCAGTACCACATAAGTTTAGTACAATAATAAGTTAGCAACAGTTGCTTAGATATACAGCTGTTAGATAGATAGAAACACGAAATGACATCCGCCATTCTGTTCTGAGTTTTCTTAGTGGTTTGTCGCACAAGCAGCAAGTATTTATAAAACTAGAATTAAAGTAATAATATAAAGTTATATCTTTTTTTATATCGTACAATCGGAGTATTACTTTTTAACCCCAATAAACGACTAAGGATATAACAAGAAGAATTGCTAATATCCAATTGCTAATAAAAAGAAAGCACTAAGATTAGGATCAATCTAAATGATTGATAAGGACGTCAACTAAAAGAATTAATAATGCGAACAGCAATTAAGAATTGTGAAACTATAGCTTGAAAAGTAGCCCTGAAATAGAAATTGATTTCAAGAAAAAAAAAGGTAGAAACGGATAAGGTAATATAGTCAAATTATATTAAATGAAAACTTATAGTAAAAACTAAACTCTAACTAGACTAGATTTTAGAAAAAGCTGAAAGAAAACTAAACTCGGAAAATGAATTAAAAAGAAAGTCAAACTTAAGGTCATGAAACTTAGAATTAAGATGATAAAAAACAAATGAAATTATTTAGAGTTAAAGTAAGATTTGACTGAAAGAATGACAATCTAAACTATCTTAAATCTAGACATAGAATCTATTCCTGGCAATTGAAAAAACAAAAATAATGCATTTTTACAAGGGCGAGTTATAGGCGCCCTTTAAGTAACCTCTTCCATTCATCGAGCCAAAGAGGAGGAAATGCCTTGGGCTCTACCACTTCTATGGATTTGATTTGGCGAAAAGAATCTGGTCCCATGACAGTGAAATAGGCCAGCTTCTTGAATAATTAGTGCTAAGACAAAAAAAAAAAAGAAAAGAAAATAATAAAAGCGGCAATCGGTCACATACTTACTAATTTTGTTTTTCTTTCATATATGACGTAAACAAAGCGATGACGGCAGGACAACTTCCGACTTTCCTGATGTTGGTACATTACATTCTCTCTCTTATCGAAGAAGGGAAACTATGAGCTGAGGACAGTTCCTTCTTTTACGACGGGGGAAGTGTTACATAATTTGCTCTGCAGAAAAACTAAAAAAAAAAAGAAAGAAGAATTTATACATGGGAAAGAATATTAAAACCAAGGTTACTCATCTCTAAATCGCCGAACGCATAACCCAGAAAATTTCCCGCGGCGTATTATACATCCTCTCTATGACCTTGTAGATGAAAAAAAGGTTATGACAGTCCAGTGACTTCTCTTCTAGTTTTGACCTTCGAGTGTACAAGATCTACGAAATTTATAAATAAATCTGTTAAAAGTTAAATTTTTTACAAAAAACTGAAATAAATTGTAAAAAGTTATTGTGATAGCTTGAAACGAATTGTTTTCATGATATTTTGGTTAAATTAAGTCGAATTTGCTCTGTAGTGCAGAAGTTCAGCCAGAACAATTACTTGGAGCAACATTTTTTTTGGATAACGCAATTTAGAAAATGATTGGAATAAATT
Organism: Dioctria rufipes; assembly: GCA_963924295.1. Classification (NCBI taxonomy): domain Eukaryota; kingdom Metazoa; phylum Arthropoda; class Insecta; order Diptera; family Asilidae; genus Dioctria; species Dioctria rufipes. The sequence goes on along the minus strand of OZ002744.1, from coordinate 74,197,168 downwards.
GGCTGCTTAATTCAAACTTTGTAAGTTTTTGTTTTTAATTGCATTTTTTTCCTTGCATGCACGCAAAGTTGTCAGAGAATTTTAGTTTGAAAATTCAGCTCTTGTCCATTGGAGTTATTTAGGAAACTTTACTTACAGCATTAGCATTTGTTTTGCCATAATTTTAGTGTGCCCTCTATGACATTTATTATTTAAGGGAAAAAAACACAAGCCACATTCAGCTTTTTTTCTTTTTGCTTACAAAAGGCCGAGCAAAACATATCAGCTGGCCAGTCGCTATTTATAATACCAGCCATATTATCGCATGCGAGAAAACTAGTGCGAGTAAAAGGCCGAGAAAATATATCAGCTGGCTAGTCGCTATTTATATTACGATACCAGCCATATTATCGCATACGAGAAAATCATTGCGAGTAGCGCCGATAAAAATTTAGCTGCTTAAAACTATCATGCTGTCTCATTATAATTAACTCCCATTCCTAGTAATTAGCACGACACATTTATAACAACGCGGCTCAGTACACTAACAATAATTACTTGTCTCCATAGAAACAAAATTCTTTTATACTCACCGTAGTAATCAATCTTGAGTATACCTGAATTGCTGACTGTGTTCTGCCATATCCCAATCCCTCGTTGCATGCTCCAGTGGATTTATCCAATTCGAGGAGCCCTAGCGCTGCACTTCACTAACGCTTCCCGAACCATTGCATTTAGATTATCACGCACTCCACTAATAAACACAGAATTATTAAATTTTTTTGACGTTTTTTTACACACTGCACTACGCGTCGATTAGGTGATCAGTAGCGACCACTATTCAACCGGCATGCCTACTTAGCTTGCTTCGAAACGTAAATATTCAGTTGAGAGGCACATCGGAAAGGACTGACCCACATTCGCCATTCGTGTGTACAGTCAGCGTTGCCAACTCAATACAAAAGTAAGAAGATCTACTTATTTTTGCTGATGTATACTTACCTACTTACTATCTAATGGAATCTACTTACTTATAGTTATCTGTAAAAAAATTGCTTTTTTCGCTAAAGAGGTCGTCATTACTGATATTGATATATTTTAAAGTAATTTTGGAGTTTTAAAGAAGTTTTTGAGTGAACTGTACCTGACTGTACCTTTTTTTATGTTAAGATCAAAGCTGTCAAAATCAGTTTCCGAAAGAAAAGCTGAAGAGCTCCAATTGTGTTTCAGGCTTTATATATGCAATGCATACACCAACATGTGCGTGCGTGGCATGAAATTCTTAAAGAAGAAGAAAATGTCAGCTGAATTACCTGTTTTTATGGTACACATTGTGATTTCTGCGTGATTTTGATTTTGATTTGTGTAATCCAGGTAAAATTTAATTTAAATTTTTCAAAAAAGTTATGTTATAGCTTATTTTGTTATTACGCTCTTTAGATGATGTGTTTTTTGACTACAAGCAAAAAGTCTGAGGGCGAATATTCGGGCTTGGAGCCTGCTTTGGCCTCTGTAATTGATTCTGATTCTGAATCAAATTTAAACTCATCGGCTGTTCTAATTTCTAATAAAAGAAAATATGCACAAGCTTTCCTTACTAACTGGCAAAAAGATTTTGAATGGGTACAAAATTCGAACAAAGGCAAAGCTTATGCACACTGTAAGGTACGTTTATACTTAAGCAGGTTGAAAAGTTTCGAATTTCGTCATATTAATTTAAAATGAGTATTTTTTTTTATTTGTTTTTGTTGTTGTAGTGGTTATCGTAGAAGTAAAAGTACAATAATTTCATATTTTCTACCAGGTATGTTTTACCGATTTATTTATTGGAACCATGGGTAAAGCAGCCCTGAAAAAGCACCAAGAAAGGCGTACTCACAAATCAAGGTGCAACACAATGTGGAAACAACCAACCATAGAGCATACTACGGCGATAAACAAAACGGCCGAAATAACAAAAATTGCTCAAGCTGAAATAAAGATTGCTTTATTTGTAGCTGAACATAACTTAGCTTTTAATTTAATGGACCATTTTGTACAAGTAATTTCAGAAATTGCCAAAGATTCCGAAATTTCAAAAAAAATTAAATGCGGGCGTACTAAAGTCAGTGCAATTATAAAAAATGTTTTAGGGAAATATTACATAGAGCATTTGAGCAAATTGATGAATACTCAAAAATTTTCTCTTATGGTAGACGAAGCATCTGATGTATGTTTAAAAAAACATTTATGTTTAATTGTGAGACTAAGGCACAAAAGCAAAGTCTTAGATTTTTTTTACGACTTACTTGAAGTTGATAAAGCCGATGCAATCTCTTTATACAATTTAATAATTAACAGTTTTAAGAACTGTAATGTCGATTATAAAAAAAAATTTAATTGGCTTCGCTGCTGATGGAGCTAGTGTTATGACTGGCAAACATCACTCAGTAGCAAGTCTTTTAAAAAAGGATATTGATAACCTGTTTGTTATTAAATGTATATGTCACTCATTCCATTTATGTGCCAGTTATGCCTGTGAGCAAATTCCTGGTGAAATAGAATGTCTGACGAGAAATATTTACAACTATTTGAAGAGCTCGAAAAGACTTTCCGATTTCAAATCCTTACAAACTTTTTTTGAAATAAAACCATTAAAAATCTTAATTCATTGTCAAACCAGATGGTTGTCACTGCAAAGTGTAATTAAAAGAATAATTAGTCAATATGATGTTCTCAAAGCTTACTTTAATATTGAGAAAAAAGAGTCAAAACTAAAGGCTGAAATACAATGACTGCGACACGCATTTGTCGACGCCAAAATAATTTTCGAATATATGTTACGACATTAGAGCATAGCAAATGCTGCGACGCGAAAATGTCGTCGTCAAAAAGTAGAGCTAATCTCTAAAATTGTCGTTGCGCAGTGCGACATTTGAGTTTGACAGTTCGTGTGTTGATACATTTCACGTACTATTCTTTTAAAACTGGCATAACTGCATATAAGCTTTAATGTAACTTATACTTATTCTTAAAAATTGTAAAAAAAAATCCGTAGACATCACAAAACAGCAAAACTCAACTCAACTATCTTGAAATGACTACGAATAATATCGCATTCATTGTATTACGTCTGCGACAAACGACGACGCCAATTGGCGTCGACAAATGCGTGTCGCAGTCATTGTATTTCAGCCTTAATACAAGCAGAAAACATTTACAAAATGTTGCTTGATCATACGACCAAATTATACTTTTTGTTTCTCGACTTTATTTTGCCTTACTTTAATAATTTAAATAAATTGTATCAGTCAGAAAGTCCACAGTTATGTAATTTACACAAAACCATGAAAGAGATGGTATTAACATTTCTACAATTCTATATGAAAAAAGAATATGTTAGAAATCATAAAATTATTGAAATTCAAGTAGACTGTAAAGAAGAAATGTTAGAACTTGAGGCAGTTTATATGGGTGCAAAAGTCGAGCAATACATTTTGCAAAATCAAATTGGAATTTACGAACTACAAGATTTTCGACAAAATTGTCTTAAATTTTATATTGAAGGAGCCAAACAAATTCTTGCGCGGTTTGATTTTGATTCGGAATTTTGGTCTCATCTTAATTTAATTGATGCAACAGAAATTTATTCTGGTAAACATAATTCAGTTATAAAACTAATTTATTTACTACCTCATTTAATAGAAGGTAGTGATATTCAGAAAATTGATACTCAGTATAGACTTCTCCAGAACTGAACTTTCTGCTAGACAATGAGACAATTTCTGCAGACAAAGAAAATGCGGAGTTATTTTGGAATGAAGTTTCTGAAATTAAAATGGGTCATGATGAACCAGCATTCCTGGATTTAACAAAGTTTGTTTTGAACATTTTTAAGCTTCCTCATTCGTCTGCAAGTGTCGAGAGAATGTTCTCTCAAGTAAATATACAAAAAACAAAGTTACGAAATTTATTAAATTCAAACACAATTAAAGGTTGCTTATATGCAAAGTCATTACTTAAATTGAATGACTGCAGTTGCTATAATTTTGAAGTAAATAAAGAACTACTGAAATATTTTAATCAAACCATGTACGATTTCAAAAGCGATTAAGGTTAAATTTGTTTATGTTTTTTGATTTATATTTTTTTTTATTAGAGGATGTTTCTTTATTTTATTTGTTTTTATTGATAATTTGTTGAACTGAATTTAATCTATGTTTTAGATGTTAACCTTTTTTTGTCTGTTATTTTGTTTTTTTCTGTAATTTTCGTTATCCTTCTTATTTTGCTAATAAAAATGAATAAAATTAAATGCGTTTTTAATAAATAGCCTTCTATTTAACCAATTAAATTAATTGAAAAGAAAAAATATGAGTGCAAAATATCTACTTACTTGTAAAGCCAATCTACTGATTTTTCAACTCCAATTTTACTTACTGAAAACTTTTCCAGTTGGCAACACTGTGTACAGTACACATAGTGTATAGTAGACACGGGATACGACACGGGATACCCACACAGAAATTTAAACTCGACTGTTTTGATATTAGGTACAGTCACCTACAACCAGCAACAACAAACCACTTTTAAAGAAAAGTTGTTATTCACTTTCCTGAGGCTATATTTTTGTCGGACAATTTTGAGCAATAAAGACTAAAAAGTTAACAATGTACTCAGTATGAAATTGAAGAAAGTAAAAGTAATTATTATTATTAACCAAAAAATCAGTACATTTTGAAGTAATAAAATCTCACTATACGTAGCCAGTTGAATAGCAATTGAATATAAAACTTTTGATATTGCAATTAATTTTTCATATTCTTTCTTTTCGATTACTTTGATCCATCTTTCTTCCCATCTGCGGAGCTTTTTTTATAATTTTTTCATTAGCTTCGAATAATTAATGGATATGCCGTTTAGCAGCGATGGAGTGGTGGAATAATTTTTGATTCAAAGAGTTTGGTAAAGATCGCAAAAGTGAAAGTCGGATGGCGCAAGGTCCGGTGAATATGGTAGGTGGATAAGACATTTATACTTTGTATGAGTGACTGAAGAGACGTGAAGCCTTGTGTACCGGCAGAATAGCGATATATTTGTCAAAAGCGAGGAGCTTTCCAAATTTTATAGTGTAGCGGCAATCAGTATTTCGTTACGGTGCATACCACGCCACAGAACTGCAAATAAATAATCATATTAATCTGTTATGACAAAACTCTCGAGAATACTTCACAACTCATGAAACAAACTCTCCCACTACAACAGGAGAGCTCCAGTTGTGCCCTAACTTCCTAAAATATTTGCAGTGTTCTTATGTAAAACTGACAAAAGTTTGATTTGAATAGCTCCTCCACCTAAACTACTATTCATGCAGAAATGTGGTATTCCGTTTTCGATAATCTTGCGCTTGCTTTCTTATGTTTCAAACAAAAAAAAACTCTTATACCTTTCCTAACAAAATTATTTAAAAAAAGTTATCTTAACCAAATGACTATGATTGCTCAAACAAAACCCTCATATGTATATGTTGCTGTGCCTTAATGGCATGCCGAGGGCTGATGATATCGAATGTAGCTGCCTACAGGTTCGGACTCCGCCTGCCATTACACATGCAATTATTACTTAGCTGAGAGTTAGTGTAAAATGGTAAGGTTACTTTTTAATCAAAACTATTTTAGTGTTTTGTTAATTAAGGTGTATGGTAAGTGTAGCCTTTTGGAAGGTAACGAACCAAGCTGTAAATTAGAAGAAGACTATTTTCCTGTCAATGTTTGACACTTTTCCATAAGTATCAATATAGAACATTTTAGATAACGGATTCTAAACGCACACATATAGGTTTCTGTTTCATGGCTTGGGAGGTATTCTCGAGGGTTTTGGTTGTTATCGATTTTCGTATAATAAAAGAATAATTAAATTAATTCAACTGGACAGCAGATCATCATTTATAATATAAGAATTTTTTTAAGATATTATTATATAAATTCTGAGGAAAGAATTTTTTGTTTTAATCAATATTTACATTTTAGGTTAATGCATATCAAATTAAAATGTTTTGATACTCCTACTTCAACACGAATGCTCAAAGACAAAACATTGGAATGCAAAATAAAAGAATACAGTAAAGTAGGGTAAGTAGTCAGTATATACACTATTACTAAACTTCGGTTAATATATTTGAAAACAAGTTAAATTAAATTTGCTTTAATACTAAACTATTTATTGCATAAAATTAAGAACAAAGCAAACATGTCATATTATCGTAATTAAAAATCGTTTGTAAAAAATCATATAAAATGCGTTGCTATCGCCCGGCATACAATACACTAAGTAGCCAAACAAGTGCTAATGATTCTGAGACAATTGTTCTTCAGTAATATCATATTACAAGCTCAAAAATTAAATTCCACCTTTTAAAACAACCGTCCTGACTTGTGGTTTTGCATGTCGAGGCACAATTTCGGGTAAAGGGTATAACGTACCCAAACCCAAAATAAGACCATCTTGTACCACCAATGCCACCAGTGTTGTGATTTAGGTGCCCAATTCCCCGAATCACAACCATAATACCGATACATCAATATATAATACCAATACGATATATTGATGTACCATTAATTGACCCTGAAAATGAAAAATTACTTCATTTTTAAATCTCATTCAAAACTTAAAATGCATTTAGAAATGCATTCCCATATTATAACAAAACGCAATTTAGCATAAATTGCATTTTGTTATCAGACACACATTCCATGTACACTTACCTACATACAGTGTCTTCTTACTTTTTTTCCGTATGTACTATGTACATACGTACATTACCTACTTAATCCAATCTAATGGTATGTACCTACATACATACATACAATTATCAAAATTATTCGCGCCCTCTTAAAATTAATATTTCAAGGCGGGCGCACAAGTGCATATCGGATTACAGTTTCCATTGATGCATATAGCTCGCATAAAAAAAAACTTTTGCATTTTCTCACGTACGTTTTTTCAACGTCGTGAGAAAACAATAAAATATGAAAAAGCTTTTGCAAGATATCACGGGTACCTGGGTGCAATTTGCCCAAACCTCGGGGAGTTCGTTCTTTAATCCCGTCGAGTTGCGAACGTTTTAAAAATCCGTTCCGAACTCATTAATTGAGTGAAAAGTAAAATCTAACTAAATAATTTTGAAAGAAAATCGAAATAAATAATTTTGAAAACGAAAAGTAAAATCTAACTAAATAATTTTGAAAGGAAAATCGAATTAGTTAATTTTGAAAACGAAAAGAAAATATAATTTGAAGTGCAAAGAAAAAAATGGAATAACAAAAATAGTAATATTAAAAAAAATAGAAAAAAGGAATAACTAAGTGTTTCAGTTTTTAATTTTCCCTTTCCTTGATATCGGCGACTGCTCTCTCCTTCGGAGCACGGAGCGGAGGCTCGTTAGAACACCAGGGGCCGGATTCTGTAACACGGAGAATTTGGGAATTTGGGAGATGAGAGTTTCGTTTTCTTAGAATTCTTCATTCCCTAATTCTCCGTTCCCAATTCCCTAACATGGTTGGAGAATTAGGGAAAACGTAAGAAATGTGAAAAAGTGCGAATCGCCTGGGACGATTAAGGGTATCAATTTTTGTTGTAGAGGGTTGGACTTTTTTTCATATGTCAGGTACATCTGCCTATTACCTTCCACTGTCTAAACAAATTTAAATTTATTTTTTGTTGGTGTAGTTTTTGAGAGATGTAGGAGGGTAGGTTTTCTCGAGTTTTTCCGGGATAACGAGAGAATAGATAGTAGAAGGAGAATGTATGTGGCATAAAAAAAATGGGAGCTCAGCGCGAACGAGATAAGTTTAGGAAAAGTGGCGAGGAGAGTGCGGGGTAGAAATGGGAGCTGATTAAGGGAAATTTAAAAAAAAATTAAGACAATATCAGGAGCTGCAATAATTCGCAGGGGTAAGCTCAGGATCTCTAAGCCCAATAAAAGAAAAGTAAGAATTCGCTTTGGTAATTAGGCATGCATGGGTATTATAGGCTATAACTTATTTCGATTAACGGTAATTTGCAGATATGAGCGGCCTCGGCGGTAAATTTTTCTATCGCAATATTCACGCGCGCCTAACTCTATGTGGGAGGGCTGTAGAGTATTGGAATTGTTTTGATAGATTAAGGGTTTCGAGTACAAAAATATAGGTGAACAATTTTTGGGGCAGGGTGTTTTGGGGGTTGGGGGTCCTACCACCCCTCATAGGAGGTTGCTCAAACTACGTCATGTTTGGTACCAAATTAAAGAGGGAGGAGAGGGTCATCGAGTGGTGCAGTTTATCTTTGATGGTTTTAACGTGATCGCCGAAAATCGATTTTTTTACACCACGGTCATATACACCCCAGTTTCCATATTTTGCATATATTTCTTCCGTTCTTTGTTTCACATCCATTAGTACTCCGTTGTGAACATTTTTGTCATGGGTAGTAAATTTCCAGGACTTACCAGTTCTTCGCAATGATGAGATGAAAATATGTCAATTTTTGTACCAAAAACGGCCAATTTTTCACCTTAAAAAGGACTGCTACTATTCTTTTACAGTTATTTCCAAAACGGTTTATCGGATTCAAAAACTAATTATATATTTAATTAGGCGACAAAATGTAAATGCGATTTCATCCTACACAGAATCTTTACCGTGTATATTTAAAAATTTTACAGCTTCTCTTCTGTACTGGACGATGACCAAATTGATCATTTTCGCGTGATTTAAAATTTTTAGCGGGTACTTTGAGAGACAAAATCCTTGTTCCTCTGTTCGTATTGCATGGATGTCCATAACTTGTTTTTTGAAATATAACCAGGATACGCAGTGAATACATAACTCAATTTGAAATTCCTAGGTACCTAGATACCTTCCCAAAACGCAACAAAAGCACACAATACAATTTTTCCACTTAGTTTTCCACTTGCAAAACACCATAGAATTAACAAGTGGAATCGAGAATTCGGGAACTCCGTACTCACCTCTCAAATTCTCTTTCAGTTGAGAATTTTTCGTCAAAATTACATCAAGTCAATAATTAAAAATTGAATTGAAATTAGTACAAAATGTAGATTACACCTAAAGAATGTTTAATTAAAGCTACTCATAGTAGATAGTACTGAAGTCTGTCAAGTTGGAACTGAATTATTTCCTTAATTATTTATTTCTATAATAAACTAGGCACGAAATATATAACTAAATATGTAACTATATATATATATATATATTTCGGAAAATTTTACAAAATTTTGCAAAATTTACGCAAATGCATGGTTAGTGTCATTACTATCCAATGGGTATTTTGGATATGATGACGAAGCGTTGCACGACATGGTGGTGCACCATTATCCACTGTCGTGGAAAAAGTTTAGCCACCATGGTTATTCAATGATAGTACTAAAGACTTTCCGCTAGAAAGAGGTGTAGACGTTATATCAAGAAGTGATGTGAATGTAAATTTATGATTAATGTTATGTATTAAGTCATGTGTCAAGTTGAATTAATATGAATGTTAATTTATGATTAATGTATGATTAATGTTATGTATAATGTTATATGTTAAGTCGAAGTATGGGTGAAAAACGGAATGAATCTGTGTTATAGTATCTATGTTAGAATATTACATGCTGGCATGCGTTATCGCAAACTGGCGTGAGTTATTTTTAAGTCCAATTAAGTCATATTAAGGGTGAAATATATAGGCTTTTTTTCGAAACCTTCTGGGATTAGACATTATAGTAGGTCTGAGAAATATCTGGTGATGCCATAAAAGGTCTGAGAAACATCTATGTGATGTTTCGTAAGAAAGAGAATTCTCTATGTGATGTCATGAACCTCTGGGGACATCATGGAGAGAATATATGTTCATATGTACATGTGTTCATGTGTAATGCATATATGTATGTATGTAAATAAATAAATAAATAAATCCCTATGGAAATGCGGTACCCATAGGTTAACCATGGGTTAAACTAATGTATGTTTATGAGTTGCATACAAGTTGTTACGCCGTTTAGGCACCTTATAGGCTATGCTCAACGCGTTTCACCCGAGCCATCGGGATCATCAGGAGTATTTTTTATGACAATTGTCTAATGACATTTGCCCTATGACCTTCGTCATATAAACCTGTGTGTCATGCGGTATATTGTGTTGTGGATGTAAATGTGAAACAAAAAAACAAGTTGAATCAATTTAATAGATCAAACATCAATGTGTCCCCCAAAAAAGTATAGTAGTGACATTTAAACAACGACGGCAGTGATGGCCCGATAATGGTGATTGCCACCAAAGAATGGATCCAAACATCAATGCCCCTCAAAAAATGGTAATGACAGTTTGAAACGAACCAATAGATCAAACAGTCAATGTTTCCCCAAAAAATCTATGGTACAGCGCTGATAGTTTGAACGGACCGATAATGTTGACAACCCTTCATTAAATGCGAATCAAGTGAACAAAAAACAACAAATCCCTGACTGTGAATCCAATAATAAAAATGTTGTGAATTACTCCGTTCAAAAAATAAACATGTTGTGAATTACTCAGTTTGAAAATAAAAATAGAAAACATTAATTAAAAATTGTGTGAATTACTCTGCTTGACAATAAAATAAATCTGTGTGAATTGCTCCGTTCGAAAAAATATTATAAGTAAATAAAAATAAAAATAAAAACCGCCCCGTTAACTGTAAAAACAGGATTACATATTATTTGTTGTTCTCGTTGGTAATTGAGTTCGAACGTGATTTTTTGGATTGGAGTCTTTAAGATGGAACGAAAATTTTAAGTTGAAAGTCTTAAATTTTAATCTTTAATTTCAAATTGCACGCGGAACTTATCGTTAATTTCTGATTATCCACGGAGTTCGGTGGTCCACGGTGTTTAATTCACTTCCGGAGTTTGGTTTATTCAACGGTATTTATGTATCGATATCCAAAATATTCCCTTCAACATTTCCGTCGATATTCGATATTTGATATTCAAGAACATTCAAGCACATCATCAAGGGCTCCATGGGATTCTTTACATAAAGAGCTCTGTAATAATAGATTTCCATAAAATTTTTTTAAATTTTCCCTGCGAAGGTTCTGTAAGATTTTTCAGAAGATTCGCAATAAATTAAAGATTTTGACAGCATCCTTTACGAAGATCCAGTTATCTTGGCTGCCTATTGAGATTCACCATTTACGAAGTCATCACCACGATTCACGGATTCATCACGATTTTATCATATATTATATAACCCCCAAGAGATAAGTTTACAAGGGAAAATATCCATATAGAAGAAATACGCAAGAGATAAATCCATGATTCACGGATGCATCACGTTGCTACCACACGTTGTTATCACATATTATATAACCCACGTGAGAAGATTCCAGGGGCAAAAAAATCCATATAGTTACAATCCACAGGAGAAAATCCATGAACATACAATCCACAAGAGAAAAATCCATGGACAAACAATCCACAAGAGGAAAGTCTGTGAACACAGAATCCGTGAACGTACAATCCACAAGAAGAGATCCACGAAGGACAAGGTTTTTAATGTCCCATTTTAACTATATAGATGCTGAGATCCACGAAGAACAAGGTTTTTATTGTCCCATTTTAACTATATAGATTCAATTCTATAAGCATTAGACTTTACCTTTTAGACACAATTTACTTTACATAATTTGTATATTTTAAATGTTATTCAAATTCATTTATTTTTATAATTTGAAACATTCAAAAATTGGTGGAAGATTGACAATATGTTTCACACTTAGTGAAGCGATTTCACCATTGTTGTATCCGAGGTTGCGAAAAAACGGGGTTTTTCCAAGCTGAGCTTCTATGTTGAACTTGGATGGAGTGACTCCCAAATTTACCACAAATGAGTTGTTGCGGTGTCCGAAATGATTCTGGACAGATTATTTCACAACCGGACGGAGTAATTCACAACAGGCATTTGATTTATGGGATTTTGCAAAATCTTCCGAATTCTAATTTGGGTTTCTGGTTTGAATTTAAACAGCATAATTCACAACAGATATTTTGCTATTGGATTTCCATTTTTGAACTCTAATTTGAGTTCTGGTCTGAATTTGAGCTCACAACGAACGGACTAATTCACAACGAACGCAATAATTCATGTTGAATTTGAACAGAGCATTTCTCAATGAACGGCAAAAATCACAATGAATTGAATGGAGGTAGATTCTGAAGCAGGGTGGAGGTTGATTTTCAAGCGAATTGATGTTGATTCCGGGTAATTCCCTACAATCCTGTTTCTACAGTTAACGAGGCGGTTTTTATTTTTATTTATTTATATTATTTTTTCGAACGGAGCAGTTCACACAGTTTTATTTTATTGTCAAGCAGAGTAATTCACACAATTTTTAATTAATGGTTTCTATTTATATTTTTATGTTTATTTTTATTTTCAAACTGAGTAATTCACAACATGTTTATTTTTTTAACGGAGTAATTCACAAAATTTTTATTATTGGATTCACAGTCAGGGATTTGTTGTTTTTTGTTCACTTGATTCGCATTTAATGAAGGGTCGTCAAGACTATCGGTCCGTTCAAACTGTCAGCGCTCTACCACAGATTTTTTGGGGAAACCTTGACTGTTCGATCTATTGGTTTGTTTCAAACTGTCATTACCATTTTTTGAGGGGCATTGATGTTTGGATCCATTCTTTGGTGGCAACCATCATTATCGGGCCATCACTGCCGTCATTGTTTAAATGTCACTACTATACTTTTTTGGGGGACACATTGATGTTTGATCTATTAAATTGATTCAACTTGTTTTTTTTTTCACATTTACATCCACAACACAATATACAGCATGACACACAAGTTTATATGACGAAGGTCATAGGGCAAATGTCATTAGACAATTGTCATAAAAAATACTCCTGATGATCCCGATGGCTCGGGTGAAACGCGTTGAGCATAGCCTATAAGGTGCCTAAACGGCGTAACAACTTGTATGCAACTCATAAACATACATTAGTTTAACCCATGGTTAACCTATGGGTACCGCATTTCCATAGGGATTTATTTATTTATTTATTTACATACATACATATATGCATTACACATGAACACATGTACATATGAACATATATTCTCTCCATGATTTCCCCAGAGGTTCATGACATCACATGGAGAATTCTCTTTCTTACGAAACATCACATAGATTTTTCTCAGACCTATTACGGCATCACCAGATATTTCTCAGACCTACTATAATGTCTAATCCCAGAAGGTTTCGAAAAAAAAAAAGATATATTTCACCCTTAATTTGACTTAATTGGACTTAAAAATAACTCACGCCAGTTTGCGATAACGCATGCCAGCATGTAATATTCTAACATAGATACTATAACACACATTCATTCCGTTTTTCACCCATACTTCGACTTAACATATAACATTATACATAACATTAATCATACATTAATCATAAATTAACATTCATATTAATTCAACTTGACACATGACTTAATACATAACATTAAACATAAATTTACATTCACATCACTTCTTGATATAACGTCTACACCTCTTTCTAGCGGAAAATCTTTAGTACTATCATTGAATAACCATGGTGGCTAAACTTTTTCCACGACTGTGGATAATGGTGCACCACCATGTCGTACAACGCTTCGTCATCATATCCAAAATACGCATTGGATAGTAATGACACCAACCATGCACTTGCGTAAATTTTGCAAAATTTTCCGATAAATTTTGCAAAATTTTCCGAAAAATTTTATATATATATAATCGAGGGGATATTCCGGTACCACGCCACAGAACTGCAAATAAATAATCAAAGTAATATGCTGTGATCGATTTTCGGATCAGTGTAATAACGATTCAGTCAGCCGGTCACGATCGGCACGTACACACAAATCTTGCCGCTCACTCACCTCTTAAAAACTTGTTCTGAATTACCGTAGATTAAGTTCATTGATTAAACATTTTATTTGTTAAATACGTGCGGTGTTATTAATTTATCTCTAACCATCAAGAATCATAAAAAAAAATCATATAAATAATATACATACATATATCTATTAGAAATTTTACTCGAATGAATATATTATCAGATTTAAGACATTTCTGATGTGGGAGACAATTATTTCGAATCCATTTCTTGTTGAAGTATTGTAATTTTTCCTAACTATGAAATCAAAATAAATCAACATTTAATTTACTCGTATGGGCGATCAGTGATAGTGCTGAGGTGTTAAAACACTAGGTGTGTTATTTGTGCTGGTGTCACTAGATTTCGATAAGATTTGTAATTTTGTACTTATTATCAACTGTCAAAGAAACATAATTATTTTTCGGTTACTTTCTATAAAAAATAGTAATCGTGTAAAGGCGGTGGAGAGGGGGTGTAAAAGTTAATAATCATGCAACTGAAATTGGGGACATTTTTATTGTCCTTTTTGGACAGACAACAACAACTACTAACACTAACCAAGGCCCAGATTTTGTGGGAGTCACAAAGTGGAAAAATAGCTCATGGTAAGCTAATGCTATTGCACGCATTTTGAGAATTATGCAGTGCACGACATACTGTTTCAAACACATCAGGCCTGTTCCCGTGCTCATTTTTGAGACAGATTGTGTCACTGTTTAACGTGAGCACACCTTGATGTGAAGCCTTAATTCTGCGGCTGTCTTAATGTACGGATTAGTAACAATGCGACAATAAGAACTCCCATGAAACAGAGTATAAACTGTCCCTATGAGTAGGTACCAGTTACGCCATTACATGCCTGACATTAACATACTGCTCGAAGCGAGACTTATCTCAAATTTCTGCCGATCTGTGGGTCACAGCACCCGATTGATTTAGCGCAACTTCACACCGAAGGCCAAATATCTTAGCATATAATCATAAACCGCCATCCTTCAGATCCTCGGACGCTGTAGCCAATTTATTCAAAGAAGGCTCTGTTCAAAGAAGAATGTCCGTCTAATAACCGAGACAGATTTTCAATTCCAATATTGTGAGATCTAGTCTCCAGCGTAAAGCCTGGTGCTAAGGTCCGCGCTAAGCTAAATTTTAGCGGGTCTCCAATATCGGGCCGTTCTTTAGCAGCTAAATTATGAAGCGGAGACTCAGAGAAAAGATATATTAAAAACAATAAGAAGAAGAATTTTATAATTTTTTACGGAAATATAACACACGGTCATAATATTTCTAAAAACTGATAGTTAAAATTATTTGGAAATATTAAAAATATGCAATTAATATGCATAATGTATATACAATAAGGAAAAAAAAATTAACAATGATATTGAAAATACGGCCACGGGAAGAAATCCAATTCATCCGTACGTACAGCAAAGACGTACAAAACTGCGTTAACTACAAAAATCCGGTCAATAAATTTATCAAATCTCAGAATTCTGACAACAAATATTTTTAGCGTGCTAAAGAACGGCCCGGGCGAATAAATTCAAGCTAAATTTTTTGGAGACTTATTGGTGGTGCCATCTCTAATCAAAACCCAAAGGAAAATTTAGCGCGTTAACCTTAGTACCGCTCTCGCTAAAATTCAAGATAAATTTTCGCCAATGTCTTTTAGCTTGCTAAATTTTCATAAAAAGTTTAGCTTAGCGCGGACCTTAGTACTAGGCTTAAGGGAGGGTGCCGGTTTAATATAGATAATTTAGCTTTGATTTCAATTCAAATACAAATTTTATTAAAATATCCTAACCTAAATATCACAATTCAATTTCAGTTCAACTAGAACTTAAAATATACTACTAATACTAATAATATAAAAGTCAGTAAAAATTCAACAATAAAGACAATTTAAAAGTTCAAATAATAAATTCAATATTGAAATCCGTGCTGCTGTGCCTACACTCCCTGTCCTTATTTCTCTTCCTGAAAAGAAGAAGAAGAACAAAGCTTTTTACTTCTTCGGAATTAGACTTCCATAAACTTAAGTACAGTATATGATTTTCTGAGGGCGAGACCGTCGGTGTAGCAGAATTATAAATCGGCTTCAACGTGCTGAAGTGTGTATCCAGAATTCTACTTCTGCTACAGCGAGTATTGAAACGAGTAGGCAGAATTTTACTCCTGCTACAACATGCTGAGTTGTGTAAGCAGAATTACACTTCTGTTACAGCGAATGTTAAGACGACTGCGCAGAACTATACTTCAGTCGCAACGTACTGGAACGTGTAAGCAGAATTATACTTCTGTCACACAAATAGTGAGCAAATGTTAGATTTTGGCAGTTTGGACTTTAATAGAATTAAACTTCTATATGACGGACAGAACAAAATTATACTTTTATTCATAGGATGGGTATTCAGATTAGACTCTGACGTAGAATATTTTCAGATTAAACTCTGAAATTATAAGAGGCGGCAAAATTGGATCTTTCGGATATAAGTAGAATTATACTTCTATAACAATAGAATTAAACTTCTATATAAATGAATAAATAAACTTATACAAACTCTTGGTTAAAGGATAGGAGGATAGGATATGATAGGAGGATGCTTTCAGATTAGACTCTGAAAATCGAATGGGTGATTTTGCTACTGCTCGCCGCCTTTTTATATCCGCCGTGAACAGCTATGTCCCAGCTCCATAATGTGTTGCCCTGGCAACGCTGTCAATTAATGTCAATGTAATTAAATGACATTACAAAAATTATAAATATGCTGGAGGTGTACGATTAGGCGAGTTTGTTGTTAATTATATATATTTCAGTTAAAATATTAATACATTTTATAAATATGAAAGCAGCAGTGTATAAAATATTAGTGTTATTAGTGTTGGTAGCTGGATAAATCGATGAACTAGGTAAGCGATATATTAACACGCGGTTGGGTGTCTAATACATTAACCATACTTAAAAAAAAAAAGTATTCTTCGTATCCATCTTTGCTTTTTTTCTCAATTTTCTTGTCGTACATTTTGAGGAAATCTAGATTAATATCGAAGAAGTTACCAAATATTGAAGATGATTCCTCGAATACAATAGAAATCTGACCACTTTTGTAGCTTACGGCAATACTTGCAAGAGTAGAAAGCGTTATGCTGCCGCACGTGTAGCGAGATACAGGAAGCTCTAACCTCTACATTAAAACATCAGGAAAGAAAGGCAGAGTGCAGCTGGAGGTGAGAATTACAAGGTGCCGTTATCGTATGCGTTACCATTGCTTCATCTTACCTGTTATTTTAGTCCCAGCGTAGATAATTTAATAATGGCAATACATTTTCTTTTATGGAAGTAGATTACACTGAACTTATTACTGCTATCTCCTCAATAAAATCTGAAACTACTGGACCAGACAACTTACCGCCACGGTTCATTAAACTTTTGTTCCCGTTTATAGGCAAATATATGCCGTATATAATTAATTCATGTTTGATGTCATCTTATTTTCCCAGTTCTTGGAAATTTTGAGCCGTCACGCCTATTCCGAAAAAGTCCTCTCCGGAGTCTGCAGCAGGCTTTCTTCCAATTCATATTTTGTGCTTTATATCCAAAGTACTTGAAATGCTAATATATAAACGGATACTTAAATATCTCGATCGGGATGATCTTTTGATGTGCTGGCAGTCGGGATTCCGATTATTCCATAGCTGTGAAACCGCTGTGTTGAAAGTAACTTCTGACATAAGAAGCGCTCTTGACCGAGAAAATATCATGGTCCTAGTACTTCTAGATTTCTCTAAGGCTTTTGATAACATGAATCATCGCATCCTACTCGATAAACTTGCTAATTCTCATATTTTAGTAACTCAGCCATTGCTTTGATTAACAATTTTCCGACTGGTCGTAAACAGCGAGTCAAAGCCAAAGAAATGTTGTCTACTGTACTACCACTGCTAAGTGCCGTGACTCAAGTTTCTATACTATAACCTTGCTTTTCAGTCTATTTATAAATGACTTGCCTGTTATTCCATCCATTTATATGCGGATGATGTCCAGTTATTATTCAATTGACCTATTGGGCTTTTAGAAGACTACATTGAACGAAAAAATTGTGATCTCAACAGAATCTATGTCTGGTCAAATCTCACAGTATTTACTTCTTTAATAAAAAACTGAATTTTTCTGATATACCACCAGTGCTCTTAAACAAAGTTTTGCTGCCCATGCTAAACAAAATCACTACTCTTGGTATTATTTTAACCAGAGAACTGAAGTGTTGTGACTTCGTTAACAGCATTATAAGAAAAGTTTCTGCAGGGCTTCGTAGTCTCTGGCTATCAGCCAGTATCCAGTCTACTGAGAATCGCATCAGATTAACTAAAGCTTTAATTTTCCCCATTTCATTATAGTAGTATTATATTTCCTAAAATGGGTAGATTTCCACGAAAGATGGAAGTAGCATTCAGCGAATGCGTCCGCTTTGCTTCATCTTTTCGATCTCGAGTGCTTGGCTGCCCAAGGTTTTCTTATTTGCAGCGACTTGCTCTTGTTTTCTTATACAATCTATTTAATTGTGATAGACCTAGATACTGACGAGAATTTTTCAGTTCGTAATATCACGCCATAATAGGAATATAATGCTCCCAATTTTTTTAAATCTTTCATGGAAGCTAACTGAGTCACCTTAAGGCTTTCAGGCATATAATAATAAAAAAATCTTTTTTTCCTCGCTTTAAAGCACATTGCTGCCTGCCTTGAAAGGACTAAGTAAGCAACAAATAAAATTTGTTTATTATCTTTTCAGATTCTAGCGAGAACAAGAGTTTTCCTTATTTATAGGTATATCGTGTAAGTAAGCATGGTTAGATCTCCATATCTTCACCACTTTTTTTCTGGAAACTCAGTTAATGCATAATATCAACTGCACTTTTCAGGCACAAAGCACCTCTTTATCTGCTATTACTACATTTATACAAGTGATGCATGCACGTATTTACAGTATATGTATGTAGATATTCTTCCTTACTATTCAACTACTTCTATAAGGTCATTCTAAATCTAAAATAAACCTTAGAAGACAAGAAAAAGTCCTCAGGAGCTATTTTAAAACTCCGTTTCCCTTTCAACAATTCCCTTGGATAAGCTGAGGCATCACCTTAAGTGCGCCTGTATAAATTTCGTAGCCCAGTTTCGTTCACTTCTCGGGTTACTCCACTCTTCATATCCATTTTGATCTCTAGTCTGGAAGGACAAGCAATTTCCCAGTAAGACTTGTGAAATAATTACGTCGGTTTAATTTAACTGCAACAATAGGAAATTACACACAAGAATCCCATGTCGGGGTCGAGATTATGCCTACACAGACCCATGACGATTGCAACAGCTAATCTCCTGCTCTCCTGCGATGGGCCTTAAAAATCTTGAAAATCGGAACACATCCAGCACACAACAAGCACGTGCTCTACTGATTTCTTGAATGGAATAGTGCAGTTGTGGATTAAAATGGCTGGTTCTAATATTTTATCTCGCATTCACAGTTCAGCGAAAACAAGCAAGAAAATCATGCAACAGCAAAGGATTCTGAAGGAGTTCTCTAAGGTGTAGTACTCCCACTCTACATATATTGTGCTGGTGTATATGACTCTATTCTAGAGTAGTGCTACTGCTGGCTGATGCTGTTTGAGTTAATTAGGCTGCCGTAAAGTGCACTTAGTTCGGGGAAATGTTTCTTGAAATGTTTTCTGTAAGTTCTCATCCTCTCAACCCAAGCTCTGTTTACTCTTCTTTTTCACGGAGCTTCATTAGGCAATTACGAATACTTGGAATTCTTAAATGGATAATTGAGCTGGTGGAACCTTAACTATATTCGCCTTAAATGCAGAAAAATAGTAAAATATTTGTACTTTGTGAAAATTAAGCACGGCGTCATTCGATATGTGTGGAGAAAATTAAAACATGTAAAACACAAATTGAGGAAACATTTGAGGTTGCTACAGGGGTGCTACCGAAAGCATGTGTTCTCACGATATATTGTAATGAATGTGCTTTATGCTGTAATCATAATTAGTAAGTCTCTATCCTTCACGTCATTATTATTATTATTATTCAGTTCAACGTGAGGAAAATGAGAGGCGTTTTAACTTATATTTTATTTGTGTGCATTGAATAAGCATGACTTTTTTTTTATTTTCCCAGATTTCAAAAATCATGCTAATACAATGCAAAAAAAAAATATAATTTCAGAAAAAAACAAAAAGCCAAAAAATCTTTATTACTAAATGTGTACCTGTGTAACGCAAAGCACTTCTTGGCACTTAATTCTTGATCGTCCTTATATAGGGTGTACGCGGAAAATATGTAGAATAAATCCGTACCGAACAATCTATTGAAAATAAATGAACAGATATTTAGTATTCTTGAAAATAGTAACCTTGGGCGTCAATACACTTTTTCCAGCGACTCTGATAACTCTGGTTGGCTTCGTGGAATACGTTGAGGGGAACCTCCTTCAGACACCGTCCTATACCGTTCAACGATGACCCTCTAAGCTTCTCTCTTCATTCGAGGAAACAAAAAGGAATCCGCCGGTGCCAGATCGGGACTGTATGGAAGCTGGGGAAGCATTGCCACACCATACCTGGCCAGCAACTAGCTAACAATGAAGCCGGCATGAAATGGCGCGTTATTGTCGTGGAGTCGCTAATTTCCATTGATCTCCTTCCTGACGCGAAATACCCGCTGCTGGAGCCTTTCAAGGGCTTTCAAATAAAATTGGCTATTGGCAGTTTGTTCCTATGGTACACTTCTGTATGTGGCATTTTCCGCACATTCTCGTCAACACGAGACGTGGATGGGTATCCAGGCCGTTGTTTATCCTCGACGTCCTCTCTTCCCTCCCAAAACATCTTGTGCCACCAGTAAATCATGTTTTGGGATATCACATCACCCTCATAAGCTTGCATAAGCATTGCGACGGTCTGGGAGCGTGATTTTCTTAACTGAGCACAAAATTTAATGGCATGTCGCTGTTCAGTGAATCGTGTCACTTAGATCTCCCGACGCGTACACGAACATAGGTACACACTACAAGCAATCCGCACTGGGCAACGGCCAGTAAGAAACTCGCGAGGAACGTGTTGCTCCCCAAAAAAACCCACCTCCCACTTTTCCCCCACCAATCGCAGCACTGCAGGGTTCCGGTCTGGCAGGAAAACATAATTCAGCTTATTTTCCGAACAGACCTTGTATATGTATGATGTATGTATGTACAATGCGATGTCCACTGTTTTGTGTTTTCATTAGATTTTTCCCAATAAGTTAAAATGTTTGTTGCACTGAAACAAGTAAAATTACCTTTAAAATTTTTTTTTTAATTTTTAATAGTTTTCTAAATTATCTCAAGGGCTCACATTCTGGTCTATGTTTCAGAAATAAGTATGGTTAACATTACTCTCAAAAGTCTATGTTAAGTCAACAGTTGTTTGCAATTTAACAACAACTCAAGGATAGACTAAATTACACTCAAGAAATATTCTATAGTCATTACTATATGCCCCCTCTCCAGCTTGAAGACTGCTAGGTAAGCTCGTAGTCTTATCTTCAGATGAGATCTAAATTAGTGCAACGAGTCCGGTTATGCATTTTTAATCGATACCCCGCATCGTGTGCTACACTACAGTACAGCGCTATACTAAAATTCCTTTCATGAAAAAGTTGTTGAAAATATTTGCCATCCTTTTATGGGGTCTGTAGACACTAGAAGGACTTGATGGAAGGGATAATTTCATGAAAGGATTGTGCAAACATGAGGACAGAAAAAGTTGTGTTTGCCCCCAGACAACGATGATGACGAGGACGACGACGATGCTGACTTTCTTTGAACTGGAATGAGTGGATTTGAGAAGGACGACCTACAGTGACCGACATGATAGGGCCAACAGAAAAAGAATAGAAAATCTGACAAAAGAGTAACTTTTCGACGAAGCATTAAAAGAGCTTAAAGGTGGCTTCCATTTGTTCCAGTTATGCTGTACTACGTATTAAATAATTGGCCTAGAAGAGCGAATTTTTCTATATTACAGACAGTTCAGCGACGACTTCGGCCCTAATCATCATCTTAACACACCATTGCGGGTCGTATACATGTATATATGTATAAAACATATGTAGAATACAGTGCACTCTGGCATATAGCCTAAGAAACTTTCCCATCCCCAACTCATCATCTTCGGTACTGAGCCATTGATATCCTTTAAAGCGGATGCCGCAATACATTATTAGTCAAACCAAAATCTTCTATTTCTTTATTGTCTTTCACCAGAAATATATAGGCTGAGCCAGAAACTAACTGCCATTATATCAGATATTCAAAACTTATGAATAATATTATTCGATTTTACGGTGAACTAAAGGCTTATAGCATTTCTGATGGAAGTTCAACCAATATAGAAATCCATAATAGCTAAAGGAGAAAATAATTTGTAGAGAATCTTTCAACCACTTTTCTATAGAGCTGCATTTCCGAGAGAAGTAAAATTTTCAAGCAGTAAATATTTAGAGCCTTATAAGAAATCTAAAAGCTTTTGATGGCCAATGCAAACTGTGATACCTTTTGGCCAGGGATCTCATAACAAGTTGTCCAATTAATTATAAAAGTTTCTACCCACTTGAGCTTATCACTTGGAATTCAATGTACCTTTACTGATAGACACGTCAATTTGGGCACTTATGATACTTGATATTGTGAGAATCTCACAGAGCATGACACTTCCCAAATATCACGAACAGGTCTGTTGGTCCAAAGATAGAAGCCTCCTTCAACTCTGCCCATGTTAGTATTATAGAAGATATAGAAGGGCAAGACAACTGCTTCTTTTTAGTAAATTAACCAAAATCTTAAAGTTTGAATAATTCCATAGTGTATGATGAGAGGATTTAAAAGCGCTATTTGCACAACATTCTTAGTTCTATTAAGCGATTTACAAGAGTGTGTGTCTATACTTCAAAGTACTGAGTTTGCTAAATTGTGCGATGGCAAATTATAGCAGTTTTAAGTATCCTAATTTGTTACGTACGTCAACGTTTGGCTCTGCAAGCTCAGGAGACGGGTATAGGTGTTTAGACGATAAAGATAAAGCAACGGTTAGGAGCCTACGTGATATTTAATGCCAGGAAGGTTACATCACGAAACCTATAAAAAAAACAAACACCAGCGACAACCACTTCAAAGCTACTCATATTTTATGTATTTTATGGCAAGGTAAATCGAATGGAGAATTACTCACAGTATTCACGAAATCAAAAATAAACGAAAGGAAAACATTCGCCCGCCACTAACCAACCGGGAAATTTTATTTTTTATAGTAATTAAAACAGTACAGCAAAAGAACTCAGGGATAATAGAAATAAATCAAACTAATGGTAGGTACTTATGTTCCTGTAATTACGATAGTATTATTATCTGCGCCTCTATTCCTTGGGGTCTGTTTTCTTCTTTAGATGTTGAAATCGTAGGTTAGAGTACGCTTGTCATTCCGCTTGTAACGCATAGAAATAATAATGGTAAAGCAAAATGGATTGGGGGCCCTCGCATAATATTAAAAATTATTTTGAATTTGTCTGTCTGTCCGTCCGTCTGCCCGTCTGTCTGTATATCAGTCTGTCTGTCCGTCTGAACGATAACTCGAGAACGTCTTCACTCAGAGAGATGAAATTAATGAAACTTCAACCCGTTTTGGGTGTTGCCATACAAAGACGGGAGTTTTTGCATATACTGTGAAAATGATCAGTCCGAAAAACTATGATTTGAGACGCAGTGGATGAGTCCAAAATCATTTTTTTTCTTTATGCACATTATTGTTATCAATTATTTGTAGAAATTGTTATTGGATATTTTAAAGTGTGTTGTTACTTTTTAAAATGTAGCGACTAATTTGTCGCATATTTAGGCGTGCTTTTTGACGTTTGTTCACCGAAAATTCATTAAAGTTCATTTTATGGTAGATAATAGTGAAGACACAAAATAACCTAAATTGAGGTTAATATGTCAAAACTCACGCCTAAAGTGTACGACAGAAGATCAGAATCACCCTCCTGGACTGGTAGCCTACGCTTTCTGATTTGTGCAACGTAATTTCTCCAGAAATTAAGACCAAAGCAGAAACAATTACAATTACAATTACAACAATCAAAACATAACTTATAAATGAAAGCTTACTAAACTATTCCAACTGACTGAGCTATCCCACTATGACAATAACTAATAAAATCATCCCACGATGTCACAGACAGCCTCAGTGAGCATCAAAGCTAAAAAGAAATAAAACTAAAGACTGAGAGCGTTTCATGAATTGAAACCTTGACCAAAGACTGAAGCCACCCTTAACAAACAACAATATAAACAAAACATTAATTAAAAGAAACAATAATAAACAATGCCACAAACTTGTCACTTTATCCTGGGAAAAATTTGTTGCCAGTAACAACAGCGAAAAGTTTGACAACCGCATTCCTGTCAACCATATGCTGCTGCATGGCTTCAAAGCCAAAGTCACTACCAGACGCGCATCTCCCATTTACGCAATGATTTTTGCAGATATAATTAGCATACTGCTAGATGTATGAAATCACTTGAGATTTGAGCTGTTATCAAGACAGGATCGGTAGTAGTGAACTAATAATTAGGTTTTGCTTAACGAAACTGTACGGTGAACATTGACCTGTTTTTTACTAAGATTTTTTTTTTACCTTAATCATTTTTATTAAAATTTCTTGTTGTTTTCAGCATCCTATCTGGGAGCGTTTGAAAAATTGTCGCTCAATCTGTAATTACACTTAGTACTTTCTCTGTTACTATTTACTTCGAGCCTGATTTAATTTACGTATAAATACAATAAACAACAGTAGAGGCTCACAAAATAGATTTAGTTAATTACATCGAATGAATTACGAATAAACCACGCATGGATTTCGTAGAATAGTAAATTAATCGTTGAATAAAGAAATTAGAGTAAAATCAATTTCAAATGAGTTTTGAATGAATTAAAGTAAATGTTGAGTAAATGAAATTATATTGAAATCGCATTGGAAAAATTTGTTAAATTTTGTAGTTTAAATACATGAATTCCCAATGAACATTTTTGCTGCTACTTAATTGCAGGAATTCGATTTTTATTTGATAAGAAATGTATAACAGCTACACGAAAACTAAAGTGTTTTAAAAAGGTACCGCTCTTTCCTATTGAGTTCCGGTCCTAAATTGTTATATAAGGTAGCACTGACAAATCTTTCCGAACCTCTTATAAAACAGTTTTGCTTCGGATACTAATTTATTCTATAAGTATTTTATAATACTTCGAAACAAATCTTTTAAAGGCCTTTTAAAAGACCGTAGCTTCTGGAGCAATTTAGTTGTCGAAGAGTTTTGTAGAGACGTTAAAAAATTAAATTAGAACACTTATAAAACCATTTGGTTGTGACTTGATTTGAGTAAGGAATTTCCCGTTTATAAAACTCGAAAGCTGTATTTTAGCTTTTATGACTACTTTATGAAAACTGGAAGCTATTTTCATTAGTATTAAATACTTTAATAAGAACTATTCTTAACAAATACCTATTAAACTATGTAAAACTAAATATTATATGGAGTAACTTTGACATTTCCGATCCTGAAGATTTCACACGAATCTAACCTGTTTTATAAGAGCTGTAAAGTGAGGTGAAAATATTCGGACGTTTTATTGTAAAAGAAGTGAATATATCGCAGCGAACAACACGCATATCTTTTTTGCTAATAAAACACTTAACTAAAAAGATATTTAATAATAAATATTTATTTAAGTTCATTATTTTTAGAGCTGGTAGTAGGCGCGTTGTGTTTTTTCGAGCTAGAAGTATAACTGTTACAACAAAATTATAGTTGCATGAAATTTTATTCCAATATTTATCGAAAATTAATGTTCAAGCATTAAGCAAATATTATTGTAAACAAAATTCTGTTGGATTACAAAGTCTGATTTCATAAATTATTTTTCCTGTTCACATATTTCTGAAGTAAATTTATAATACATTTTTCATAAAGAAACAATAAGCTAGCAATAGACCCACCCACAGTATATAATACATATAAGTTTTAACAAATGACTGCAGTTAGGATATTTTCACAACTACTATAAAATACCTCCGCAAACAAGTTGTAGATATAAGTGATTTTATAAGGGTTTTAAACACTTTCTCACAGCCTGTTGAAATGTTTTATTATTACTTTATAAATTACCGTCCACAACTCTTATACAGTGTGCATCCAATTAACTCTATAATGGTTTTTGTAAAGCTTGCACGAAATTTTTAACAACAATTTTACAAAACAGTATGTTTTATAATGAGTTATGAGAATATTCCAGTGGACATAATAAAGAATATAGTGCTCTTTGGGTTGCCTAGTTTAAGAATTGTTCTGTGATAAATTGAAATACTATATTGAATTATCCTAAAATCCTAAAACAAAACCTATCTCATCTTTTTAAACCTGGTCAGAATTGGGACTTAACGAGAACAGTCCGACTTGTAAAGAAAACCAGCCCCACATATTATTGAAGGTGGAACAAACTCTCTAAACTCCTTCATGTTATTTCTATTGGAAGACCTGATCCAACTTTTTTTTTATTGTACACGTAGATACCTATGTTTTTCAATAGATTTGTAGAAAAAATTACTCTTCTTCTGAAACATATTAGGAATCTCTTTAGACAGATTAATCTATTTCCACATAAAGCGCACATAATCTTCCAATCTACAGGATATCAGAACCTTTAGGTAGCTGTATAACGCAAGCTTCTGAGTGTGTATTATGTTCCCTCATATACCAAATGTCCGTATAATAAAGGTCATGCACTACGATATAAATTAGTAATTATGTGTTCACAGGAGCTACTTAAGTTAAATAAATTAAATTCAAAATCATATTCCAGATTCCAAAAATTCATTAATTAAATGAAAGATTAGTTAGTTATAATTAAGTAAATAATAGCCCGAAAAATATATGACTACTTCACACGAAATGTTATTTAAAAAAAACGGACTAAACATACACCAATTAGTTTGAATACTAACAAGTCCTTAAAATACGCGTGGTAGATGAAGAGAAGGAGATTATGTTTTTTTCCGGGAGACAATTGCTTGAAATCATCGCTTTTGGTGTACGGAAATACAAAAATGATTTGTTTTTCAAAATAACTTTTTACGCGAAAAATATAATTGAAACGCTAAGCAACAGATATCAGAAAATCGCCAGAAAACCAAGAAGACGGCAAAGAAAATCAGGTGTTTTGATTGATTGAAAATTGAGGTTGAGACCCCTTATAGGGGCTCTGGAACGTAGCCCATTGTTCATCCTTCAGACTTATGAGTAATTGTTCATAGGTTCCAACCGGACGCTCTTACGAATTTGAGTATTGTCTCCCAACCCTCCTATCCAGCTTGGTGCATCTCGTCCAGGAGGTGTGATACAAGGAATCTATAATGATTTCCCGAGAGAGCTGGACAGTGACAAAGAAAATGTATCACTGTCTTGGATTCCTCTCCGTAATCCCTACATAGAGGGTCAGCAACAAGCCCCATCCTGTGTAGGTGACCGCTGAGGCGAGAGTGCCCGGTGAGAATGGACATCAGGGTTCTCAGAGTTAGTTTATTTAATCTTAATAGTTTATTTGTTTCTTTTGGTTGAGGTGTGCCCCACAGGTCCTTTGTAGTTCTACCTGAAAGATGATCTAACCAAAGGTGACTGTTGTACTGGCGGCCGGCCCAGGCCGAGATATTAGGAATAAGGTGATTTGTTGCGATCCCAATAGTAGAGGAGGATGTCTCCGAAGTTACACCAAGACGAGCAAGTTCGTCCACCTTTCATTTCAGCAAATGTCGCTATGACCTGGCATAGAAAGTACCAGTATCCTGTTGTTCCGAGAAAGGGAGCTAAGGGCGGATTTGCATTCCAATACAAGTTCTGAATTTGTAAATGGTTTTGACAAGCTTTTGACAGCTGCCTTGCTGTTCCAGCAGGTTGCTATCTCCTTGTCCTTAGAGTCTGAGTTAAGGAGATGCCTTCCTGTTTTAAAGATGGCCTTGACTTCTGCCTGAAAATCCGTGAAATGGATATTTTCATGGTTTATGGCAATTTCCACATGAGGCTCCTCGTATAAGACGCCTGCTCCGGTGTCTTCTTACAATCTGGAGCCGTCTGTATATATGATAGGGTTTGTTAATGGCTGAAGCACGGTATGTGATTCCCATTCTGCCCTATCTGGAATTTTCGTATTAAAATTGATTTTTAGCATAGTCTCGACGAGGCGATCACTGTTCCTATCGATTTCAGGTACGATGGACTGCACGAATTCAAAGATGGATTAACGTGGGACTGTTGAACCGGTGCTAATCCAGCTCTGACTGAGATGCAGCATATATATGCATGAGTTATACTTTGAGGATGACCTCAAGACCCCGAGATCTGGTGTAGATGTAAAGATATAACATAAATACAATAGAATTTGACCCATTAAAATGAGGGAACCATCTCTTGTCGTATCGAATTTTATACAGATTTTTTAGAAAACTGTATTTAAATTAGAAACACTTTCCCGTAATAAAGGGAGATAATTTCATAAGATTTTGTAAAGTTACATCCTAACTTTTCTTTCTGTAGTAATATTAGTTGTGTTTATTTAACAATTATTGAATATGCTCAGCTCTTGAGCAATATATTGTTACTTTCCTTAACTCATGGACGGCATTGGTTGCGACCAGCTCAGGGAGATGGAGTGGTTCAATTGATGCTCTACGTCTTCGAGCAAGGAAAATGGTATCATTCACGAAGAAATATGAGCCAATTTTGAGCGCCACGTAGCTTTTAGAAAGGGGAAGGTTAGAAACCAATTCACTTGATGGAAAAGCGAACAAAGTAAAGTCGTGTATTATGTTCTGCTACCATAGCGATTCTCTGGTTATAAAAACAACGGTATTCAAGGTTTAATTAAAATTTTCCGATAAACTTTAATATTTCAATAATACGACGCAGGAACTGTATTAAAAACAAAAACAAAGAGACTTAGATTCATGTTTCAGGCTCAAAGCAGGATTACGGGAATTATTTGGAACTTAAATTTATTACTACACTTTCATACGTCTCTCGAATGGAAATTACAATAAAACTTTATTTACGTTAAATGAAATTGAAGTGTATTACAATAAAAGAAATAGTATCGTACTCCTGTCATATACATGGCAACGTGTGACCAGCTGAGACAACTTTGAACAAGGGCACTATATATAGTATCAATATATGTATATGTAAATATAATAATCAATATGAAATGTAATATATAATTAATAAAAAAATGTACTCACCAATATAAACTATGGAATCGACTTTATGGCGTTGGTAATTAAATAGTTAGTGATTATCTTTACTTTAGTTGAGACCCAAATCAAAGTTGTATTAGTAGTGTTTATTCTAGTCGGTACTCAGAATAAATATCCTTATCTCAGTCGAGACCCTAGATAAAGGTTTGAGTTAGTCTGTGTTATTCTAGTCGCTACCCACAACGACTATTTTTATCTCAGTCGTTACCCAAGATAAAGTTATTAAGTTAGTAAAATCTATTCCAGTCGATACCCAGAATAAATGTCTTTGTCTCAGTCGCTACCCAAGACAAAGTTTTTGGGTTAGTAGAATTTATTACAGTCGAGACCCAGAATAAATGTCTCTGTCTCAGTCGCTACCCAAGATAAATTTTTTGAGTTAGTAGAATTTATTCCAGTCGAGACCCAGAATAAATATCTTTATCTCAGTCGTTACCAAAGATAAAGTTCTTATGTTAGTAGAATTTATTCCAGTCGAGACCTAGAATAAATACCTTGATCTCAGTTGCTACCCAAGATAAAGTTGTTGAGTTAATAAGATTTATTCCAGTCGAGACCCAGATTAAATATATTTATCTCAGTCGCTACCCAAGATAAAGTTGTTGAGTTAATAAATTTTATTCCAGTGGAGACCCAGAATAAAGATCTTTATCTCAGTCGATACCCAAGATAAAGTTGATTTGTTAATAATTCTATTTTATTACCACTAGCCAAGTCGATTTCCAAATGATGCGCAATCTGTGAAAGCTGGATGCGAAAAGAGGAAGATTCAAGTTGGCCTGCGACTTATATTGCCTCTGAATTGCGCGCGGCACCAACAAATTATTTTACCTTGCGCATAGCAACCAAAGTACATTGACCTTAGCAGCGTAGGTAGCAACAGAAAAATCCGTTGACCTTAGCAGTTGTGCATAGGTCAGAAGAGTACATTGACCCTAGCAGCTGTGCAAAGCAACTGGAATTTGAGTATTTTTATTATCGTTGCTAATTTTGCCTAGCTAAAGTTATTAGGTTTATAATTATACAATAAGTTACCTATTAAAATGTTGCTACATTGCTACTTTAAAGATACATTTAAATGTACAGATTACTTAATATAATTCCATTTAATTCGCGCACTGTTCTCGAAGACAAGTTGCTTTCTTCTTATTGGATTGTGTCCGGGATTTGTTTATGTGGAATGTAGCCATGACGTGTTGATCGTTATCTGCACTAAAAAATGCCTTATCGATGTGCTTGTAGGTAGGTATACATCGTTTCGTTCCCAACCTATTTTCAATGATTAGAAAAACTTGGAATTAGAATTTTTTTAACTATCTCACTTTCAGGTGGCTATTTAATGTTGGATTGAACACTAACAGAAGACAATATTAGCGCTTAACCTTCCTGTGCTCAATTAATCCCTTAGTTAGATTTGTAGGTAGATGGGGCGAACCTAATCAGTTTGTCTACTTAATAATATGATTATTAGATTGATGATCTAATTTATCTCCACCAACCTAGTTGGCTACGAACACCGGCCGACGGAAAAAAAATAACTGATATCTGACGATCAAGTAACCCGGATGTATATAGATATATTGACACCAAAAGCAAAACAAAAAACAATTAAAATAAGGGGGAAAAAAGTCACGACACTTCAGTTTTCTACCTTTCCAACTAAAATCTCTAATTTAAGTTGGTCGGGGAAATATCTTCAAATTTTGCAGGGAGATAAGATATATTTTTTACAGGTCACTCCCAACTAGGCGGAAGAATTATCTCGGAGATCCATTAGTTCCTTCTCGACACCTCAGTAATGTTGTCACCATTTTTGAAGATGACCGACGCTTGGATGACCTCGATTCACTCTAGCTGGTAGTAGTTTCTCTTAAAGTTGATAGATTCCCTCCTAGGTCCCTCCTTTGGTCGTGTTATATAATAAGATGGCGTCCCTTTTCGAAAGAATTTTACAGCAGCTGCGCTTCCAAAAACTTGGCACTACTGCGTAGTCTCTTCTCTCAAAGCGCGCGGATAACCTCTGACGGCGGCTAAAAAAAAACTCACGTGACCCGTGTTCGACGTCAGCAAAGAATTAAAAACATAGCAAGGAGCAGTGTTTTTTTAGCAACTATGAGACTGACGAATAAAGCTGCAGTTTTCTTGTTATTTATGACTCAATGCCTCTAATAACCCTGGTAATATTAAAATTTTAGTTTGGAAACCTAGAAGATCAGTGGAGAGAACGACATTTTTGCGCCTTTTTATGGTATATATGTTATTTCTAACCAAATTCACAAAAAATTTAAATTTGTTTATAACCCTTGAAGATACCATAAGCCACACAATACAAAAAAATAAAAATTTACTTTCGAAGGGGTCCACCCAACCTCAATAAAAAATAAAAAAGCAAAAACATATTTCATAATCGTTGACTATAGAAATATGTGCGTGTCACAAAGCCATAATTAAAAATTTGAAGAAAAACATCTCTGACAGACAGACAGATGAACGCGCGGACGCACGACTGATCTTATAAAAGTTCCGTTTTTCTTTTCTTATACGGAACCCCAAAGAAAAAAAAATGCCGTAGGATCGTTCAAACAATTTTGGTGTAAGTCGAAGGCAACCCCTCAACATGTGTATGGTTTACAAGTGAAATGTCAGTAAAAATGTCAACTAATCCAGATGTGAATTAATCAAACCCAATATTCTATTAAGCAAAACCTTTCTCCGGAATTACTGCTTGATTTCAGTAAGAATGGAGATAAGTTCGTCCGCATTTGAATTAAATCCATTGAGATATGTTAAGTTTGCTTACCGGTTATAATGAAGTTAGTGTTTAGAGCGCAAGGACAAATTAATCGTAGCTAAGAACAGGATGAATCATATTAAATTAAATGAGTCTTACACCAACATACTATGTGAAAATTGTTTCTTGAAATTTAATCAATCCTCCATCTCATCTCCTTCAATTAAACGTTGGTATTACGTTTAAAAATATTGCAGTACATATAGCCCATTTAAGTTAATGGAATTCCTGAAAATACGCAACTTGACTGAATTGGTATTTTTTCCTAGAACGGTTCATTGGACAGATAATCATAGGCATATTAAGACTTAGAGCTTGTCTTGAATCGAAAATATTTGTGTTTTTTTCAACTTTACAACGACCCTTACGATATCCTTGCTTGGTGCAAACTGAATCATGTCGGATTCAATGTATCTAAGTCTCGAAGCTGCCTTATCTCTTTTAGCACTCCCGTTTCTTTTAATAGAGTATTAAATCCCGATCACTAAGCATTCTTGTCTTAATGTTTCCAGTAAGTTAAGCTTGGCGCTCTTCACCAGACACGCTTTTGTTCTTCCATAGACTTTTTGGACATACAGTTGTCTCCCCACGTTAAGTACTTGGGTGGCTAGTTATATTCGAAGCAGACTTTAGAGATGCGTATAGAAGAAACATTGTATTTAGGTTCTCTTTTGGAAGGTTTATTACTATAATACAGGCTACCTTTCTTCGCCATCGCAATGGCCTTGGTTCTTGGTATAGAAAATAAGGGAAATGACAGCCAGGCAGCTTCGATGGATAATATCTAAGCCTTGATATGTAACATCTAAGCATTGATGGATAACATCCAAGTTACTGGGCGACTTCAGGATTTCCTTGAATAAGCTGAGATAAGCTGACAAACCTGAGCACTTGCATGTGTACGCAAGTTTTTCTTGATGGGTTTAATAGGGAATTCAGAGTATTTTCTTTGTGTTCGGAAGAAACTAATGTAGAACTGTGGTGGGTATCATCACTGGCCACTCATCTAAACAAAAATTGGAGCTGCTGACGGCCCTAAATGCGTGTCCTGTCTGAAAGGGGAGCCTAAGATAACGGAGCACTTTATTTGCGCCTTTGCCCGTCGAAGACTGGATACTCTTGAATGTGCTTTGTATCTGTGATGAGCTGGACCTGATGAGCTTCATTAAGAGGACATGAAAGTTTTAGTGAGTGGTCTTCCTTTAGCAGGTAAGCTGCATTGACTTCCGTGCTTGGAATCTTTCATATACTACGAAAGAAAGAAGAAGTTAACTTAGACAAATCCCATCTAATCTGTACAAAATAACCATCGAAATATCTTGGATTTCTAAAAAGGTTTAATTCCCATATCTGATTCGCGGCTTTCGCATCTTTATCTTTACCCTTTAAAGTACGAAACTGTATATTTCATTTTAACTTAACTTGGGCTGGACTACCTCATTGTTTAATTGACAAGGTACAATTCTTAACATCAAGTCACATCAACAATTTGCTGATGCCTAGATATAATAATCCTCAAAGCCAACAGTCAATTTTCGGTGACGCTATCAGTCTTTGAGATTCTTTACCTGACGAAGTAAAACGACTTGTACCCGTGAGTAGAGGAATTCTCAAGAATAAATTTATCTTCAGCAGAAAATATTTAAATTCCCTTTCCTTAAATCTTCCCTGTATCGTATTTCCTTCTTACTGTCTCAACGCTTTCTTTGGCCGCTATTTGCATATGTATAACTTAATTCTTTTTACTTACGAATTCCTGAATTATTTTTTGTTTTTACTTATCCTTAATTTTCCCTTAGTTATAATTATTATATTAGAATCTAGTCATCTATGTATTTTGGTTTACTCTTGTATTGTTAATAATTCTATTAACTATCTCTATTATTATATTATATCGCTACAATTTAGTCATACTACGTACTTTCTGAAGCTTATACTTCCTATTACAATTAACTGAACTATTATTAAATTGAAATTGAAAATTCTATCGGCCGTGCAGTAAAATTCTCCGATGAGTTTTTATCCCGGAACTGTGCGAATGCGGAACAGTCTACCATCTCCCAACTTCTTCGGGTGACACTCAATAGCACAGCACTTCCGTCAATTACCTAACCTTTCTACTTTCCTTATTTTCTTCGTGCCATGCTGTGCTTTTGTTCATAGGTATCCCTTGAAATTGTGGCTTAAATATAGCACTGTTTTCACACTATATAAAAACTACTTTCAATTCAAACAATTTGATTCTAGAAAATGAATAACTTGTTTTTAGAATTTATCCTTGTACGAAAAAATTGCCCGATTTTCACCATTTTCAAACATCGATTTATATTTTTATAAAAAAAAAAGAATAGTTAAAACATTTTCAGCAATCGATATCAATGAGATCTCGCATTACCATGTCGTTGAGCAGACTAACACATGAATGTAAGATTGGAAATGCCTTTTAATATATACCAACTGTGCACTACAAATGGAAAGCCGAACTTAGTACCAATATACCATGATATGTGTTTTTACCTACTCTGGTTATAAACGCATACACCTCAAATATTGCTCTATTTAATTAGCCACCAACTGATCGTCTGCAATATCTTGACGATGACGGTGATTGTGCTGACCAACGAATAAACAGTTTATGTTTAATTGCGCGTAACTGGCTTATTTCATTGGACACTCGGCGGACGTAATAATTTACAGGTGGAAAATTTCTCGTCTCTATAAACTGAGATTCACTGAAAATAATTACAATAAATTTCTATAATGCAGTGAAAATGCAGAAAAAAATTAAAATTTTTGCCCCAGCGATTAGGCCTATTATCGAACTTCTACGGTACGCGATCAGACATAGCCATACTGATGAGATCTTTCTGATCGCTGGGTGGAAAATTTCGGTAACAATGTACCTTCCGCTATCATGCCATAGGGCTACATTACAACTATCCACATGTCATAAATATTTGTGACTGTACCGTACAATTGTAGCCATTTTTCTGTTTGACCCTTCAGCTTATTATAACAGTTGTGGCTGTCGTCCTGTAGCTCTGTACTTTCGTAATCTTCGAGCCTAATATACACCTCCAGTTACCAGAACACAGGTGCAACCGAATCTTTCTTATATCTTTAGTCATCAACTTATCGGCTAGTTTTCCTCCATGTATAGTCAAAATAGATTCTGCTACTCTTCTCCTGTATCCAAAAAGGTGCAGCGGATGTGTAGTAGAAACTGGGAAAACTATGTAGAAAGATTTAAAGTTATGCAGACATTTTTATACCCTAGATGAAATCATAGGGGTATACTAAGTTTGTCATTCCATTTGTAACACCTCGAAATAATGATGGTAGAGCAAAATGATTGGACACCCATTCATAATATTAAAAGTTATTTTTATTTTTGCATGTCCGTCCGTCCATCCGTCTGTGCGCACGATAACTCGAGAACGCGTATACTTGGAGAGCTGAAATTTTGTACACGAACTTTAAAAAAAAAAAAAAAGTAAAATTAAGTTCGAAAATGAAACAAATCGGGCAACTCCTTCGTGGGGTTGCCATATAAAAATTTCGTTTTCCGCTATATATTTGGACACTGTTTGAGAACACTTCGACACGTAGAGAGCTGAAATTTCTTACATGATGTTTTTACTACATTAGCAAATAAAATGTCAAAAATAGACTAAATCGGGCAACTTCTTCTTGGTGTTGCCATATAAACATTTAGGTTTTTTACGTATACTTTGAAAACGATCAGTCCAAGACATTTTTATTGTACTAAAAACTTCTTCAGAATACGAAATCTGTCCGACAAACCGTTCTAGAAATATATGCGAAAAACTACTTCAAAAATCAAACTTGAATAAATCGGTGACCATACGATATTTAATAAGGGCATTCATCTAGGGTATCATAAGAATTGGTCTTAGACCAATTCTAACTTTTTTACTTGTTTTATTTCAATTGCAGGTTTTCTTCTAATTAAATGATTCCCGGAAACCACTACAAAGCTCTTTAAACAAAACACATACCTATACTAAAATTACTTAGGTTCTGAAAATATTGCTTTATGGAAAGTTAGACTAATATTTTTCAAGAATATGTATGCTTATTTTTATTATTTAGCCTACAATTTCGTCCTTTTATGAATTCTCTTATTTCCCTTAGTAAATTTAATTGCAATATTTCCAATCCTTATATATCCTATAGGGGATCTGTTGAGCAGAAAATACCTAACGAAAGTAGATATATGCATGCACGTATATCACTTCGAGATTCAGGTGAAAAACAAAAAACACAACAAAATTCGCAAAAGTAAATTAACCTAGTTTTGCTCCACATATCAATCGAAAGGATAATTCCTGTAGAGTTCGTGAGGATGTAACAAATACTATTGAAGGGTATGCTATGTATGTTTGTATCTTGTCGTCACACAAAAAGGTATATCTGCATCCGCTATAACGATGGAACGACATATACTTGGGATGTAAAATACGCGGAAGTAGGTATAAAATGAGATTTTCGTAGAACGGAAGAACTTTGAATAGGTAGCTGTGCACTAACAACAAATAGGAAATATTATAGGACATCAATATCTTTGCATGTACAGGGATAGGCGCAATCGCCTCCATCCTCGTATTGAATAGGTAAGGTACCTTTTTTGGAAGAAACTAACGATTGGAATCGATGAGAAAATACGATACTTTGTCAGATTTATGTTAACTTGTTAATAAATTCAAGCCAAAAGTAATATTGTACGATGGATTAGTGCTTGCTTATTGAATGTTTTCGATTTTTTGAAGATATATTGGTTTGGTTTACTAGAAAAAAAGGTGCAAGTTGTAAGGTGCTGTAGAAGAATGGAAGCTTACTAAGAAGTAATACGCAGCAGATATAGAATTTGCAGAAACACTTCCAACGTTCTGAACAGCAAATGTAAGCAAGAATGTAGAAGGATCTTCTTCATTGTTCCTTATCTCCGTATCCTCTAGGGGATAAATTTAGAGAATACATAAATGTTCATAAATAGGCATAACTATCGTCGAGATCATTACTTTTCCATTATAGGCTTTTTCAAGTAGCTACCCATGATTACAGTCCTCATTCTGGAAAACTATGGTTCAGGTACAGATTATGATACTAGCTACTACTTGGACAGAAACTTTTATACCTTTTCCTAGTAGATGGGATTTTTAAATTTATTTTATCATCAAAACTGATTTTCCCATGTGGCAAAAGTTTTTACCACGATTCATTTTAAAGAGAATAAAAAGTGTAGAAATGCAAAACTGAAAACAGAAATAAAAGGTGTAGAAAATAGCTAACAGCTTGTAATAAGTGGCTATGACTGCTATTTTTTAAATTATTTAGAAAATCTGAAAAGCGGAGATAAGGGAAAATACAAACCATTTTTAAAGCTATGTTAAGTAAACCTGAAATAATATTCAAAGCTTCTATCTTCTTTAATAATAGAAACTTTCACTCCCAGTTGCTTTTCAAAATTATCACTAAATATAAATTAGTTCAATTGAACGTTTCAGATTCAGCAACTTCTACGCGCTTAATATTATCATGAAGCTTGGTGCTGATACGATGAAATGGTGGCTTATAAAGATACTTATAAAATTGGATTGTCCTTAGACATACTTAAAAAAAATTATGTCACTTAAAAATAGTCTTCTCTGTATGCAAAATTAGTCGGCTGTGCTCCTGTCCTGGTTATCACAAAAACGGCTGCAATATAAAGTATGCGATATGTTCTGATTGTTTGTAAAGGAAGTTCCGTTTGATGGACACATTAAAAGAGAGGGCTAATGCAGATTTGTCACCGTCATCATATTTCTAACCGAATAAAGACCTAGACTAATGTGAAGAATTAGTAACCGACTTCGGCGAGGATTGGGAAGTAGGGCTAAGCTTCCTTAATATAATGTTAATAAAAATGTGAAAGCTTCAAAAGTGTTTATAGCCAATGACAGTATATCTTTAGAACGTTCGGAGATGCCAACATTTTCTGATGCACTGACATGAGATGAACTTTACACTTGGGTATAAGAAACCCTGTCTTGATATCAATGTCACTACTCAGACTTTAGAAAAGTAGTTTAAAATTCATCAGTTATGACGATAGCTCAATATATAGCAGAATATTTACTGCCAGATTTAAAAAACTTTCCGTTAGGAGTCTGGATCATAGTATATTTTTATTAGTTATCTTGCTAGACAGCTAATTTATAACTTAAACTTATTACTATTGTTACGAGCGTGGCCTTAGTCCGTTATATAAAACACAATATTTCGGATATAATTTAAAAGTTCTTTTTTTATTTAACTTTACTGTTTACCCTCAGAAATTCACAAATAATTATCAAATCAACTCTTTAGCTATCGCTAGTACTGTATAGTACTTCTGAAATAAGACTCGCCTCTTGGATGTGAGAGCGCCGTCTTTATACTCTACGAATTATCCTAGAACCTTCCTGAATATTCCGTTCTCCTAACCCAAAGTATACTAAGATGACACTAACCTAAAGTGGTTTATATTTCCAATATGTGTCGCTTGTGTCACTTTGTGGCGCGTAACAATATAATAATAATTACATTGAATCAGAAGTTGTAGTTTTATTACCTCACATTTAGAAATGTTTTTATGCATGTGCAGTACACTACTCCTTGCTTCATTAATATCAACCTTCTTCTCCCACAATATAAGGATGACTCTCATCCATAAATCAATGTTCGAATATTAAGGCACATCTGCATGGTCGCGAAATCGTTGTAGAGCTTAACCAAAAATAAAATCACCCTACATGCACAATACATGTATATTGCATTTTGTTTCTGACAAAAATTTCTCTACTAAATTTCTCTAGTGCGCAGTGATATTTCTAGTAGTACTCATCCAAGTATTCTACAGACTGTCCACTTGGCACATTCTCCCAGTTTTATGATTTTGGTAGAGATTCGTTAGAGATCAGAGATAATAATATGAGACCTGAAATGTGAATTCATTCGCACTTTAATGGTGTTATATATAAAAAATATTAAAAAAAAAAAATATGACTGCTTATTTATTGTTAGAAAATCGTGTCGAAATCGGATACAAAAACAAAGGGAAAATTAAGGTATTTCAAACACGCCTAATGGTATAATAGGATAGAAAATTCAGAGCGTTGAAATATTTAACTTAACTGAAATATTTTAACTTTTTTTTTTCCAATAAGAGGTGTTATTTGGATATTCAAAGAAAAATGCCATTCTTTGAGATAAATGATCGGATCTTTATTCCATTATAAAGAGGAAGGTATGTCGTTAATAATGGAAAATAGCATCAGCCAAATGACCACCACGAGCACGCTTACAGGACCATAACCTTTTCATGAAATTTTCCATAACCGAATCGCAAAGTGGCTGCCCTATGTCCTCGATAGCCTCACGAATTCCATCTTTGAGGTCTTGAATCGACGCTGGGCTGTTGGCGTAGACCTTCTCTTTCACGTGGCCCCAAAGGAAGAAGTCGCAAGGTGTTAAGTCACAAGATTTCGGTGGCCAATTGTGATCACCTCTTCGAGAGATAACACGGTCCGGAAACTTTTCCCGTAAAAGATCAATGGTTTCGTTGCTTGTATGGCAAGTAGCGCCGTCTTGTTGAAAGTAAGCCATCGAGGTGGAAATGGGCCTCATCACTCAAGATGAGTTCTCGATGGAATTCCGGATCATTTTCATGCATTTCAAGGACCCAATCAGCAAAGACTCGACGTTGTTGATGATCGGCCGGCTTGAGTTCTTGTGTTAACTGAATTTATAAGCCTTAAGACACAAATCTTTATGCAAAATACGGTGTAATAATGTTTATGGAATGTCTAATTCCAAAGAACGACGAGGAATGGACAAACCTGGGTTTTCTTCAACAGTTTCTGCTACAGCAGCAATATTCTCGGCTGTTCTTGAGCAACGTGTACGGGTTTTATTCTTCACAGCACTAACTTCTCCCGACAGCTCGAATTTTTCTACCAATTTCTGTATTGCCGTCCGACAAGGTGCTTCACGACGACCCAAAAATGTTCGAGTTTTACGAACCGTCTCTGCCACATTTTCACCATTTTTATAGTGAATTTTAATAATTTCAATGCGTTGTTGAATCGTGTATCGTTCCATTTTTATTAATGGCGTAGTTGCTACTTGTCAAATGTCAAAAATGACAGCTCCAAAAGTGACATCTACTAAAATAGCGGGCTAATTAAAATAACACCTCTATTGGAAAACCCTTTATTTCTTCTAATTCAGCACCACAAAATCCTTGTTTCCTTCATTCACTATTGTACTAAAGTAATCTCAAGTTGTGAATTTTGGTGGTAACATCATTCCCGCTAACACATAATGCTGCGGCTATATTTCCTTAAATTTTTTTTCTTTAGTCTATATTAACCATTCTAAATAAGAAGATTAATTTTTCTGTAATAGTCTGCATTTTCTTCAAATGAATAAATTAACTTTACTGTTTCCTGGTCGGACCACTTATATTCTGGTACACCCGCATCATTTTTTCTTTACATGATCAGTATTTTGTGACTTTGTATTTGGGCTCTTGGCCCCTTTTGCCTGCCTAGTGGGGATGGTGTGGATTCACGTTGAATTAGAAGTTGGGCGTCACGTGATTTTTATTATTCGATGGTTTTACGAGTGAAATTACGAACCTGGTGTAGGTCAATAAACACCAACCACTGCAGTTACCGAACGCTATATTATCTATCAAGCAATATGGAACAATTAAGTTATAGGATTATGTTATCATACGCAATCTGAACAAATAAACTATATACTATAAAATATGAAGCCGCGAGGGCTGAGAAATTGACAAAAAGTTTAATCCAAAATTCAACACAAATATATATAAGTACATATGTATATACTTAGCTTTAGCCTTACGGTCCTCACTTGGCTTGGAAAATCGGCCTTACTACATTAATTTGCTTTAGCCTTCTTTTCTTGGTATATATTTATATCCACTACTCCCAAGTCTCCTACTCAATTCCTCCTCTTTTCTTGCTTTTTTTTTCTTGGTTTCGGCTAAATTACCCTTAGCTTTTTTTTTTAACAACTTTCGGAGCCGACCACTTTACTTTACGATAGCTAGCCAGGGAGAGAGAGAAAACCTTCGCGCCTTCTTTTAACTCCCTTCCCCATTCGGCCAGCATCGATCAAAACAATATGTCACTGTACTGTAACTTATCGATATCATCGATTTTATCGATTCCTCTTTTCTTTTCTCTTTACAGGTGGCGTTCCGAACAGCATACATAATGTATTGTGGATCTTTTCACACTTCACAGACTGGGTGTTCATTATTTGTTTTAGCGGATCTTCATTTTAATTTATTTTCTTTTGGTTATAGACCCGGGAAATAGATAATTGACGATTTAAAATATGGACGGCCCGATTTTCCAAGCTAAGTGCAGTAGGGCTAAACAGATAGAAGTTAATTTTAGTTCATTGACAGTTAAGCTCGCAATTCCATTTACAGTACAATCATAATATTTAAATATTTCCATGTGCATTTCAGTTAATGCCTACATATTACTAATATAATATAATAATTATATATATATATATATATAATATATTAATATAATGATTTGCAAATCAGGTATTGTTTAAAAAAAATATTACAAGGGTCGCCTATCCGCCTCTCGTGCTGTAACTCGTACCACCATTAATTTACAACATTTCTTTCTTTATTTATATCCTTTTCCTCATATCTCGGGCCGGCGAATGGGCTCATATTCTTGATCAACCAAACCAGTATTATACGGAGTCTCCGCTGCAACATAGACTTTTCCTTTGAATTTTCTGGAATAAAAAAAGGACCGTTTGCAGCATTATTTCAAAATGACAAGTATGCTAGGACAACACGACATATGTATAACCGAAACCAATAATCCCGGTGTCAGTTTTATTTAGGCTACTTGCAATTACTACGTAATAATTGCGTCCATATAAAAACTTCATTTTTTTACGTATGCTAAATAAAATAAATAGATTATTCAAAGTTTGTCATTCCGTATGAAACGCACAGAAATAATGTTAGTAGAGCAAAATGGATTGGGCACCCACGCATAATATTAAAACTTACATTGTTTTTTGTATGTCCGTTTATCTGTTTTTTGTCCTCATGATAACTCATGAATGCGTGCACCTTTAGACAGCTAAAATTTTGCATACAGCCTTATAAAAAAAAAAAAATAAATTTAAGTTTATAAATGGGAAAACTCGCGTAACTCCTTCGTGCGTTTGCTATACAAATATTTCATTTTCCATTGTAATTTAGACACTGACTGAGAAAGCGTCGAGGTAGAGAGATATACGACTTTTT
This sequence comes from Dioctria rufipes, assembly GCA_963924295.1. Taxonomy (NCBI): domain Eukaryota; kingdom Metazoa; phylum Arthropoda; class Insecta; order Diptera; family Asilidae; genus Dioctria; species Dioctria rufipes. The sequence goes on along the minus strand of OZ002744.1, from coordinate 74,154,696 downwards.
CATAGGTATGGAGATATGGTAAATACCTATATATTTAAAACTGTCCTAAGTCGGGCAACCTCTTTTTGATGCCATATGAAGTTTTGGTTTTTCAGTGTATATTTGGACACTGACTGAGAACGCGTCGACGTCGAGACCTGAATTTTTGTTCACAGCGTTTTCATAACAATTATAAATAAAATATCAAAAATGAAATATATTAACCTATTCTTGGTGATGATATACAGTAGTTTGGGTTTTCACTTTATTTTACTTTTATGTTCATCTAGTGTATAATATTATTGGTCTTACTGTAAGACCAATTGTAAACTTCTCCTTTCTTTTTTTCTTTTATACTTTTATCAAAAATTCTTTTTTAACTAAATGGTAAGTAGCAGGAAAAATTATTTCAACAGCTTTTAAAAGAGTTTGTGATTATCGAAATTCTAAAACACATAATAACCCTGAAATCATTTAGAAATTAATATTTATACAAGATTTTGTTAGTAGTTAATAAACAAAAATCCGGAATTAAGACACATCAACCAAATTTGATATTAAAACTACAGTTGAAAAATCTTAAATGTTTCGGAAATATTCTGGGTTGTTCTCTCATATTCTTGGAAAACTTTCCAAAATATAATTATAAAATAAGTAATAATAATAGCAATGATAAAAATATCTTAGGACTACTTTATTTAGTTTTGGTAGTTAGAAGTATGCAAAATGAAATGCAATTGAGAAAGGGTCTTCTAAGCTAATTGTCATTTACAACTAATCAGAAGAAATCTGTGCTTAAATTTTCATTTTGTTTTTCAGCATGAATTGGAGTCCGCAGTCTTTGTCGGCATCAAAAATTCCTTCCAAACACTTAAAAAGTTTTTTTTTTTTAGTTTTGTTCCATTAATTTACAAAAGGGTCTTCCTAAAATATCTGCACTATACTACCTTCTAGTCATTCTCTCTTTGATAAAACGACATAGAAATGCGAATTCCTAGATCCGTATATAACTAACAAATACTATTATTTGTATATTTATAAACAGATGCATATATATCAGGATACATACCTTAAAAACTAATCGGAATGCGTATAAAATTATAATTTAATAAACCTTCCACAATCCTAACAAAAACTTCCTGGAAAGTTACCTTGAAAATGGTAATATTCCCGGAAGTTTTCATCCCACATTAAAAGATATGAAATTTTTGGAGTTCTTTTTTAACAACTATACTTCATGGTGCACAAAAGTTAAGTCAACAGTTCACTTAAATCATTTTTTAATAATTTAATCTTTTTCAAATTAATACCGATATTTTTTTTTTATTTTCATCCAAAAGTATTATCTCAAAGCGCAGAAATCACATAAATTAATAAACACAAATTGTTTGCATGGCTCTTAAAAGTCTTTCGATTCAGGACGGATCCAACATATTTTCGCAATATTCCCCAGGGTACATGAATTTACAGGGTAGAAAATATAGTATGTATCTTCCTTTTATAATACTATCCAGTTTAACTGGTTTCGGACAATTATGTAGATACGTATCTATATTGTATGAGTGGATCGGATCTGTGCTATTAAATTTATGTATGTATGTATGTCTGTACATCAATAAATAATACTTGAATTACATAGCACAATAGAAAACAACAACAACAAAAATACCGGGTTGAAAATTTAATCAATATTTCAACAAGTCCTCTTTTATTCATTCAATGTACATACATGCTTCCTCACTGTCTTTAGGTGGTCTGTGCTCTATGCTTCACGGAAAGTTATAGAAATCAAAGGATGCTGGATCCACTTTCGATATCCGATAAGTGAAAGGTAATTGAGCTCTATTTTATCCTTCGTACCCCGGTTTCCTTTTATACTTTAGGAAAACGAACTTTGAATTCCGTTGTTGCTCCGATGTTACAATATACTCTTATATATATGTACTTACGTGTATAGCATATGTATCTGGGAAAGAAATTCTCTTCATGCTGCCATCCACTGAACGAGGTGTGTAAAATCAATTCATAGAACAAAAGAAAACAACTCCATAAATGTCTGTAACAAAAGACCTGATTGACGTAAAAACAATGGAATTAATTTAAAACTACTTTTGAATGGAGTTCAACGGACTTGGATTACCACAGGAGTCTTAACAAAAGTCAGCCACACAGATGGCTTACATAAACTACTAACATAAGATTAAATTTCGTAACGATTTTTTTTCACTCAATTCGTTGGTATTATACATATGTACAGTACGTACATATATCTGTCTAATAATAGAGCTAAAGTTTCTGGGTTCAATTAATGTTATATAGCTAATCTTGGTATTAAAAAAAAAAAAACTTTGATCGGTTAACAACTCTGTTTAAAGCATGCCAGAAGTACAGAGTCTCTGAAAAGCGAATAAAAAGCAACAGGTCCCATTGCAGGAAAACAAGAAGAAGCATTTCAAAATTGAAAAAGCAGAGAAAAGTGAGCAATTTTTCATGGGATTAAATAAATTCTAGTACCGGGAAGTCATCTATAATTCATGCAATCTCTGAAGTCTTCTTCCACATGAGGCATGTTTATAAATCTCTCAAGAAATAGACAAAAATTTGTCTTACATTTCATACACAAAAATGTGAAAAAGCAATGACAATTTCGGACAACTTGTTGCATGTTTCCCGAGAGCTGTGCATGTTGCTTGCTGTTTTTCCTATAGCTTTAGCAAAATCTTCTGAACTCCTTCGTAGTATAGTAATCCTTTCAAGATGTTATACTGACGTTAGACTAAAGACAGCGCTGTGAAGAAGCGATGTAATTAATCTTTGGATATATTTAGTCTGACAAATTATAATGCATTCACGGCTCCAATGGGATTCCAGACGATGGTCATCTTATTAAACATGGCTTATATGTGTCTTTCGAAACCTGATGAAATGTATAATTATGTACAGTACACAAGATGCTAATTAAGAACGACGAACATGGAACTCATTATCATTGATGAAATATGAGTCTACGTAAAACTTTTCATCTAATATTTCTCTCTTATTGCAAGTGGTGGGTATTCAACGTCTTTGCACATTAAAAAAAAAAAAAAAGCTTAATCCTTTTGTATCTCATACTAAGGAAAACAGAACAATTTATATTCTGCGGGAAGCTTACGGAGTAAATAATAACAACAAATGGGGTCAGCATTAGATAGTTCACATTAATTGTATACATATTTGTTCGTTCTTGTAGCGGTTCGCTTTGAAAGTACAGAGGTAATTAATGAAGAAATTTTATTATAAATAATGGAGTTCGTTATTATGATGAGTTTATTTACTGGAACAATATTCTTAGAGTAATTGGTTTAGCTTAAAGAAATTTTGCATAATATTAATAATGGAATGGAAATGAAATTTAAATTTAAAATTTTACAAATCACATATTTCATCGCGACTGCATAAAAGAAAAGGAAATCTATTTAATATCAGCTCAACTTTATTTATTATTATAAAATAAGAGAAATCTAGCGGTTTATAAGACCTGTATGACTACAGCACCCAATACAAGAACCATTCCGAAGAAATATGTTATCTTGGGCTTCAGAAACTATTCCAGACCTTTCGAAAAACCGCAAAGGACGGGAAAGCCAAGTATGTCTAACATAAAAAAAAATCGCACATAATATATGTACGCGTAGGATTAAACGCACGTGTGATTGCAAATAAACTAAAAATTCGCTTTAACATAAACAAGATTTACAATTTACTTAGTTGATACTGTGTTATTACACGATATTAGGATTAACGTTTAATGATTAAAACTATTTACTGGCAACTGTACGACTACTGTGTCTTCTGGACTAAAGTGACTAAGTCAATATTTGACAAGAAATACTTGACTACGTAGACTGTGCATAACAATCGATCCATTACTGGTATGAGCTTGGAACTGTATTCTACATACATAGTAATAAATAAACAAAAAAATATTCACCATTTAAACACTACAGGAAACCCATCATCTATATTACGGACAAAACATTTATTATTTATTCAAAATTCATTCGATGTAAAAACAAAATAAATAAAAAACAAAATCAAGTAAAAAAGCTAGAATTGGTCTAAGATCAATTCTTACGACACCCTAAGTAGATGAATGCCCGTATAAAATTTCGTATGGTCACCGATCTATGAAAGTTTAATTTCTGAAATGGTTTTTCGCATATATTTCTAGAACGGTTCGTCGGACAGAAAAATTGACTATGACCAATTTTATAGGATTTGTATTCTGAAGAAGATTTTAGTACAATCAAACTATCTAGGATTAATAATTTTCACAGTATATGTAAAAAACTTAAATTTTTAAATGGCAACACAAACATCATATACCAAATTTCAGCTCTGTATGACGACGTGTTCTCAGGCAGTGTCCAAATATATAGTTGTTCAGTCCACCTACAAGTATATTATCCCTCGTAGAATCTCCCAGTCAAATCACCAATAATACCTTGATCCCTCGCTGCAGTCCAAAACAATATCTCCCAAATAGATAAAAAAAGAAAACACAAAGAATACAAGACTAAAATATATTAAAAGAAAAACCACTTATCTGATTGTTGGTAACTCCCTTCCTTTAGCCTAGTGACGTCTAAACACTCCAAAAAATAGTTTTGACACCTAAAACATATAAAATTATCATTATTTTCAACAAATTGTACAAAAATATCATAAACTTACCTAAATTATACATCCCTCCTTTATATTTATATTTCGTAATGTCACATCGTGACATTACGTTAAATCATTTGATTTCGCCTCATTCATCAAATTCAATAAACGTCGCTAGGGCAGCACCGAGAGGCGAGAGCTCATAACTGGATGCGGCGGCTACATAAAGCCGACGAGCTGCAGCACAAAATCATTCTTGGTCCAGAGCTCATCTGGTTTAGAGACTTATCTAAGCACAAGAATATTCCCAACCTCATTACAGAAGATTAATTCTATATTTCAGAGAATAATCTGAAAATCCTATCATTTAAAATATTCCATCCCATACCTAAGCAGAAGTTTAATTCTGCGCAGAGATTAATCTGCAATATCCCATCCCACACCAAAGCAGAAGTTTAATTCAGCGCAGAGATTAATCTGCAATATTCCATCCCACACCTAAGCAGATGTTTAATTCTGCGCAGAGGTTAATCTGCGACACTCCTTCTTACACCTAAGCAGAAGATTAATTCTGCATAGAGATTAATCTGCAAACATCTCCTGCCCACGTCTAAGCAGAAGAATAATTCTGCTGCAGAGACTAATCTGCATTCTTCATTATATTAGCATATTGCTACATTTCTGCGCACGCTCAGAATACTGTGAGAGACTAATCTGACTAGTTTACTGACTATAGCACTTTACTTCCTTATGCCCTCACGTACGAGGAGAGGTATTTTGCTGCCCTTGTGCCCTCACGCACTAGCAGCATCAATATTTACCCCTTTTTTTGTTTTGATGACAGATAATAATTCTGGTCTTCTCTCGTTTTTTCAGAACGAGGAGAAAATTGGCAGCACCTGAGCAGGAGCTCATTGAATTTTAATTTTAATTTTTAATTTGTTTCTTTTTATTATTTTTTATTACTTTTATTTTTGCTTGAAATTTTATACTAGTTTGTAGGTTAGTTTTTTAGTTTTTTTGAATTGTAAATTTTAATTGAATTTGTTTGTGATATTAGTTTAAGCCAGTGAATTATTTATATTAAAATAAATTTTATATTTGGATTTTAAAACGACTGAGTTGTCCTTTACAAACCGGCACTCCCTCCCAGGTCCGAGACTAGCTCTCACAATAGTGGAAAACGAAAGTTTTTTATGGCAATCCCACGAGGGAGTTGCCCGATTTGTCTCATTTTCGACGTTAATTTTACTTTTTTTTTTTTAAGTGCGTGTACAAGATTTCAGCTTTCTAAGTGAACGCTGTCTCGAGCTATCGTGCGCACGGACAGACGACGGACGGACGGACGTGCAAAACTCAAAATAACTTTTAATATTATGCGTGGGTATCTAATCCATTTTGCTCTACCATCATTATTTTCGTGCGTTCCAAACGAAATGACAAACTTAGTACACCCTATAGATATCATCTTCTGGGGTATAAAAAGGTAATAACAAGGTAGCAGATAACTTAACTAAGATAAAATTTGAACCAATTTTTCAACTGCTGTCTAGAACAATTCAAATTAGTACGATCGAAATGCTGTAATGAGATTGGACATTGCAGTTAAAGGCTCATTCGCTGCGTAGTTGGTTTGATGGTAAGGAATATGAAGGAAGTTATGGCTTCTGAATGAGCGAGTCGGGGTTGATACACCTATTAAGCATAGCAAAAGAGAGGAATTTATTGTTCCCTTTAAAATATCGAAAATTAATACAATAGAGATATTACGTCTGTTTTCCGACGTTTGCAAGGATATCAAATTCAAACGGTCCAAATTAAAGGATTACTCCAAGAAGGCAGTAATCTGCGTTGAAAAGTTTCGATGCGTTTAATCTGAACATGGTAGTAAAGAGACCAGACAGGGCTGCCATATTCCAGTATTGACCTAAAAAAGGTCCAGTAAAGAAATTTGTAATATATGGGTCGTGAAGTTCTTTGGACCAGTTCTTAACGAAACCCAAAATCGAGTTAGCGCTACTAATTATGTAATCGTTATGATCCTTACAAAAAAGCGACAATTGAGTATCACACCCAAGTCTTTGGTTTTGTCGAGCCTAGGAAATGAACTCCCTTCTAAAACATAATTGAAGTGAACTGGGGATTTTCTGCGAGCGAAAGTCATAATTGCGCATTTATTAAAATTAAGAGGAAGAAAATTATTGGAGCAGCATTTATGAAAACTCGCCACGTCATCGTTCAATTTTGTGATTTTGCACAATCAGCTTGAAAACTAACAACAGAAAATATTTTGGCATCGTTCGCATAACAAAGTATTCTGCAATTTTATAAAAGCATGGATCATTCATGTGCAGTATAAATAGTAACAGGGCAATAATACTGCCTTGAAGCACGCCTGTGGTATTTGCTATCTCAGCAGAAAGTTCTCCGCGTAGTATAACTCGCTGCGTATGTGTAGATAGGTAAGAAGATACGCAATCAATAAGGAGGGAGGAAACCTAACCTGATTTACAGTTATATTGGAGCACACACTAACGAACGCTTCAAAAATCTTCGCAACATGGCACAAGTTAGCATTAGCAATAGGTCTATAGTTTGAAACATCCGATTTATTGCATTCTTTTATGTAGAGGATTCATCACAGAGTACATACTTTCACGAATTTGGGAAGGACCCACAGGTTATGGAAAATTAAATATGTAACATATGACATGGGACAGGTAGAAGCCGTATTTCTTCAGAAAGAAAGCGGAAACATCATCAGTACGAATTGTAAAATTATCAGGTAAATGAAAAGTGTGTTCAGTAACATCTACATCGTCAAACAGAAAAACTTTTGTTTCAAAATAGTTTGGCGGAAGCCTTTTCAAATGAGAAAAGTGAATACTACTAATATTACAATTGAAATCACAAATGGCGGTACTAAAGAATTCAAAAAAGAATTGCGCCCATAGATGAGTCTCTATTTTCGGTACCACCGAAATTCTAAGATGGGAACCCATCACAATTACACTTAAAATTTTTAAGCTTGAAGAACTCTTTAGGGTAATTACGATGAGTTAGTTTAATATGGTCACTATATGAAATATGAGACTGCAAAGTGAACTGATTCCTCACATTGCAGTAATACGAGTAATCAGCATCACTGTTTGTGCCACAAAACCTGCTCCATGTTCTATTTTTCAGATTTTTGAAATACCGTAAGAAGCTGCTAAACCAAGGCTGAGAATGCTGGAATTTTTAGATGCACCAATCGCTACACATTGCATAAAACAAATATAGAGAGACTCGCCCGTTAAAGAATGTTCGAACCAAATCGATTCGAATATATTTTGTTAATAGTCAGCTTCTGAAAAGAAAATATCCTGAAAACAAAGCATCAACATTTTTAGTAAAATTAAACCTAATCTGATTACTCTTAAAGAAAAACAGGTACACAACCCAACAAAGCCATGCATTTGTCAACTACATAACAGATTGCATAAATACAATACAAAAGTATAGCCTCATCGAGCAGATCAAATTAAAATCATTATCATCATTACAATATAATTCAATTTAATACAGAAGTATGTATTGCTTTAAATTTCTTGTGGTTATGGAATTTTTGCTCATTGCTATGCATATTTTGGTGCTAGTACCGTAAAATCACAGATGCACGCCAATTCTTGTGATCATGCGCGTGTATTACTCCATCAATGATGTCGTATGCAAGCAAGGGCTATAAAAACTACAAGCTGACTTGTCTCGAACTCTTTTTTCACGCACTTGGCACCGCTTGAAGTAAGTAGGCCTTTGGATTGTTAGGGAGTAACATTTATATCGGCTATTGACTGATATACCAACTACTAATAAATATATATTGGCTATCGACTAATATATTATAATTTTATTATTGACTGAAGTTAAGATTACACTTTAAGCCGGGTCTCGAATGACTTAAAGAATATTATCTCGGGTGTCGACTGAGATTATCACCTATTAATAAATCTTTTATTTCTGGTCTAGACGGAAATACGAAATCTTACTTCCAGTCGCGACTGAAGTTAAGATAACACTTTAAGCCGGGTCTCGACTGACTTAAAGAATATTAAATCGAATATCGACTGAGATAATATTGCTAACATTAACACTTTATTACTGGGCCTGACGAGAATAAAAAAAAAGTTCTAAACAATGATTAGAACAAAGGGTCTTAACATTAGCTTAAAGCCAATTCCTCAAGTACCAAGTATTAGATCTGTGAGTATCAGCCACTTGTAACATTTTATTATTTATTCATATATCTATTTTATTACATGTTTACTTATACATATATATATACATAAATATTATACATTTCGTATGCATATCTATCAAATATCATAACTTAGCCCAGTCAGATAAGGCAAAAAAGGTCCAAACCTCTGAATGGAAGCGAACAAGCTGTAAATTGGTATAAACCTTTGTTTAGGCATTTTAAAGACTGGGGGCAAAAAGTCTCTTCTATAATCTAGTGTCGGCGTCACCAGATATTCAAAGTCAAAGGTCGCGAAAATCGGTTTTCTTCAATTATCTAGTTTTCTATGGAAAATACATCATTCAAAGTCATTATGAAACATTTAGATTATAAAATTACATACAATTGTCATTTTAAGCATTTTTTTGTATATACTACCGTTTTCGAGGTACAGTGCGGAGGGAGCAAGCATGCATCCGTATACAAGCGTATATAGCGTATTACGGTAAGAATTTTGTTTTTTATTAATTTTTTATCAATACCAAATATAAAATGGCGCATTTAAAATTATTCTTGTTCGTCGTCGTCTTCGTCACGAGGTTGCCCAAGGTCAATGTCGTCATCATCAACATCGTCCTCGATATCCGTTAGAGTTGTTGCACGCTGTCGCCATCGGAATCATTTGGTATTGATGAGTAACCCTTCTTTTCTATTTTTACAGCCGATAACGACGTTTCAAGAACCACCTGCACCGCAAGATTTGTTGAATACGATTTTTTGCTAATTGTAAATTGTGGATGTAGAAAAGTAGGGTTACTATGTTCCACAGTTTGTGGCCAGTGTAACGGTCAAGATGGCTCATCAATACTAAATGACTCCGATAGAGACTGAGTGCATGAATTCCTCGAGCTTGGCGGAATAACTGTAACGAATATCAAGGACGATAATAATGATGTCGACATTGACCTTGGGCAACCTCATGACGAAGACGACCACGCACAAGAATAATTTTAAATACGCTGTTTTGTATTTGGCCTTAATAATAAATAAATAAAAACAAAATTCTTCGCCCCGCGTTCACATAGCGTTATGCGATATATACGCCTGTATACAGATGCGCGCTAGCCCTCTCCGCACAATAACTCGAAAACGGTTGTAGATACAAAAACAGCTTTAAATGAAAATTGTAGATAATTTTATAATCTACATACAAGTTTCATAATGACCTTGAATGACGTATTTTCCATAGAAAACTAGATAATAGAAGAAAACCGATTTTCGTGAGATTTGACGTTGAATACCTGGTGACGCAGACAATAGATTATATGAGACTTTTTTCCCAGTTTTTAAAATGCCCAAACAAAGTTTTATACCAATTTACAGCTTATTCGCTTCCATTCCGAGGTTGGATGCTTATTTTACTGGGGTAAACTTAACTTTATACTATATTTAGTTTACATATATATATTTTTATAACAGTCTTGTATTGCAGCTTTCTGTCACTAAGGGTGTTTTTTCAGTGTGTTATAAAAACCTCTGACCGAAAACATGTATTGAGTTCTATCCCAATACAACTATTCTTGTATTCTAAGTTTGTTTCAATTAGTTTGTTTTCTAGTGTTTGGGATCTCTGAATTAATAACTTATATACATAATATGATCTTAGCATAATTAGTGGGAAATTCTAAAAAGTAAGTGAAGTTATTGAAGGCTAAAAGGAAGTGAACAGTGTTTGTTTTGATAAGAGAGGCAACTACTGGTCTTGATCCAAATTTACCTGTGCATTCATTTCAGTTTCGCTATATTCAAATTTGCGTGCACGTTTTAACAGGGGCAGTACACTAAAGCCAGTTATCAAGCTTTGCAAAATCAGGTTTTTTTATTAAATAAATAATTACTTAAATTAGAAGAGTCTAGATTCACAAGGTCGAAACAGACAGAAAGATGAAGTGTCGAATGATGGCAGGATCCAGGAACTTAGGGAGTCGAACATCCTCTAACAAAATCAATAAAAGCAACAAATATAAAATAAAAAAAGAAACACTAACAAAAATTTATAGAGCACAGGTATTGGAAAAATTATTACTAAAGTAATTTGCGGATGCAATATGCAAACTTTTCAATTTCAAACACAAATTACTAAAAACAACAGAGTCATATTATTTGTCATAAATGAAATTCTTTAATGTATGCATATATAAATATACAATATTTATGCAAAATCTGTGTAAAAAATATACATGAAATGTGCAAAAAAAAAAATGGAAAATATGCAGACATAAATATAAATAAGTAAATGAAATAAATAAAATAAATAAGAAATGGGGACAAGAAAGAAGCGCTGTTAAATAATCAAAAAATTATGACGACAACACAACTGAGAAAACGAAAATTCAACCTCAAGCTTTTCAGAAGTTGGAATGATTATGATTCTACGTATAGATAATTGCAGGAGTTCATTTCACAATACAAAACTAACGATTGTTCCAAATGTGATACTGTCATGATGATACGCATGTCTGTCAAAATCATCTTAAAAGGAGAAAGTAATCGATCGACATCACAAAATGTTAGCTTTTGACGGGAAGCAATTTAGTAATATAAATTTGCAGTGATCGATTATTTGTATTGATTGCTCACTCAAAGTGAAATAAAGTTGTTGTTACTGCAAACTCAGCGCAACTATTTTTATTCAAATAAACAATCCGGTTCATTGAAAATTTCAAATTGATTTGCTTCTAAAAAATGTCTGTAGGTAGATATCCTTTTACATATGAGGAGGATTATCAAATTGCCATGATTTCAATCTTCACAAAATATCAAAATAGAGCCTGAATAATAAAGGGTTTTCCAATAAGAGGTGTTATTTTAATTAGCCCGCTATTTCGGTAGATGTCACTTTTGGAGCTTTCATTTTTTTACATTTCACAACTAGAAACTACGCCAAAAAGAAAAGGAACGATACACGATTCAACAACGCATTGAAATTATGAAAATTCACAATAAAAATGGTAAAAATGTGGCAGATACGGTTCGTAAAACTGGAACATTTTTGGGTCGTCGTGAAGCACCTTGTCGGACCGCAATACAGAAATTGGTAGAAAAATTCGAGCTGTCGGGACGAGTTAGTGATGTGAAGAATAAAACCGGTGAACGACGCTCAAGAACAGCCGAGAATATTGCTGCTGTAGCCGGAAGTGTTGAAGAAAACCCAGGTGTGTCCATACCTCGTCGTTCTTTGGAATTAGGCATTCCACAAACGTCATTACACCATATTTTGCATAAAGATTTGGGTCTTAAGGCTTTCAAAATTCAGTTAACACAAGAACTCAAGCCGGCCGATCATCAGTAACGTCTAGTCTTTGCTGATTGGGTCCTAGAAATGCATGAAAATGATCCGGAATTCCATCGAAAACTCATCTTGAGTGATGAGGCCCATTTCCACCTCGATGGCTTCGTCAACAAGCAAAATTGTCGCATCTGGGGCTCGGAAAACCCAAGAGTTATTATTGAAAAGCCTCTCTATCCTCATTGGACCTTACTTCTTCGAAAATGAGGCTGGAGCAACAGTTACGGTGAATGGATTGCGCTATCGACAGATGATTAATGATTTTTTATGGGCGGAATTGGATGGTATTGATCTGTACAATGTTTGTTTTCAACAAGATGACGCTACGTGCCATACAGGCAACGAAACCATTGATTTTTACGGGAAAAGTTTCCGAACCGTGTTATCTCTCGAAGAGGTGATCACAATTGGCCACCGAGATCTTGTGACTTAACACCTTGCGACTTCTTCCTTTGGGGCCACGTGAAAGAGAAGGTCTACGCCAACAGCCCAGCGTCGATTCAAGACTTCAAAGATGGAATTCGTGAGGCTATCGAGGACATAGGGCAGCCACTTTGCGATTTGGTTATGAAAAATTTCATGAAAAGGATATGGTCCTGTAGGCGTGGTGGCGGTGGTCATTTGGCTGATGTTGTTTTCCATTTTTAACGGCATACCTTCCTCTTTATAATGAAATAAAGATCCGAGCATTTATCTCAAAAAATGGCATTTTTCTTTGAATTTTAAAGTCTTTACCCTACAAAACCTTGACAGTGTGATGATTTCTTATGAATTTAGAAAATCACGTAAATTTATAACCGATTTTGACACCAACGCCAATCGATAATCTCCTTTGATCCGGATCACGAAAACAGAACGCGGCTAATGTGTTTTAAAACTGAATTCTACAAATGTATATCATTAGACAAGTGGACACCCAAGCCAAAAAAATATTTGAAGAGTTTGAGATATCCACTGAGCGTCGTGTTAGAAGGAAAAAAATTAGGAGTGGTGAAGATTCGCGAGACGTGGGGCTACCTTTAGAAGAAGAAATACAAAGAGAAATGTTTTTGTCATTGGATAGAGTTATCCAGGAAATAATGATACGGTGTGAGCAACTACATGTCCTTGCAGTGTAATATTCGTGCCTACCATCTAAACTTTTAAATGAAAAAAAAAAATGTCAAGTAAATAACATTGTTTACCTTGACGATGAACAGTTTTATATTGAAAGGAAAAGGATTCGGAATTTGGTGTCTCTACTTGATGTACGAGAGCAAGCAAAATATTGGAAAACCGGGAAAGGGCCTCTTGAAATTTCAATATTTATTAAAAATATAGGTTGTAAAACTATGTCGCCAACATATTAATAATATTAGGATATTTTAACAATAGCCATTAGTGTCGCTAGTTGTGAACGAAACTTTTCCAAATTAAAATTAATTTGAAATTATCTTCGTTCAAAATGAGTGATTAAAGATTACGAAATCGATCGATACTGTCCAATAGAAAGAGAACTAACAGCTAATATAAATTTTGACAATCAGGTCTACCAGGGCATTTGATTCGATCTAGATTCGATCGCATCAAGGATTATCATATAGCATTTTTATACTCTATGAAATCATAGGAGTATACTAAGTTTGTCATTCCGTTTGTAACACCTCGAAATAATGATGGTAGAGCAAAATGGATTGGACACCCATTCATAATATTAAAAGTTATTTCGGTTTTTGAATGTCCGTCCGTCCGTCTGTCCGTCCGTCCGTCCGTCTGTGCGCACGATAACTCGAGAACGCGTATACTCAAAGAGCTGAAATTTTGTACACGGACTTTAAAAAAAAAAGTAAAATTAAGTTCGAAAATGAGACAAATCGGGCAACTCCTTCGTGGGGTTGCCATATAAAAATTTCGTTTTCCGCTATATATTTGGACACTGCCTGAGAACGCGTCAACGTAGAGAACTGAAATTTCGTACATGATGTTTTTACTACATTAGCAAATAAAATATCAAAAATGGACTAAATCGGGCAAACTCCTTCTTGGTGTTGCCATATAAAAATTTCGGTTTTTTACGTATACTTTAAAAACGATCAGTCCAAGACATTTTTATTGTACTAAAAACTTCTGCAGAATACGAAATCCTATAAAATTGGTTATTACCATTTTTTCTGTGCGACAAACTGTTCTAGAAATATATGCGAAAAACAACTTCAAAATCAATACTTGAATAGATTGGTGACCATACGAAATTTAATACGGGCATTCATCTAGGGTATCATAAGAATTGGTCTTAGACCAATTCTAGCTTTTTTACTTGTTTACTAGTAAAACTAGTCATATCGAATATTCTTCAGCGCCAATCAAAAATAACCGGTTGAATTTGGAAAATCTTTGATTCACTTGTATTAAACAGTAGAAAATGCTCCTTGAAAAAATTCGATTCAATGTAGATTTGATTGAATCGAATTCCCCGGTAGGCTTGATTGTCATTCATGACTTTTGTAATAAAAAAGTAAGAAACATAAATATATAAATCAACATACGTTTTATCATTAAGTGTACAATCTGTTTAAACAAAATAAATAAATGGTTTTACCAATTTATTTATTTATGTTCAATAATTGTTAATAACCACTATTTTTTTTTATTAAGTTAGAAAGGGAGACAAAACCCCTAGCTACGCCACTGGTGTGGACTATTGTGACAATACTGTTTAACCTATTTTCAGTAGTGGTGGTCCTAGCTTTTGATAAAGCTGAATTATCCATGGATATTTTTGAAAAATTCTAGAGCATTAAATTAGCCCTAATTGAACCCAAAAATATTAAGTAGGGCATGTCATGTTCAAATAACTCCAAGCAATTCGACCACCATGCTTTTCGTTGCATGTCTTACCTTTTGTAGTTTTTCGGCCTCAAATGGTTCATTCTCGAATAGATTTCCCGCCCAAGCTTCTTGGACTAATACACTGCTTTATATAAACCAACGAAGATTGCTAATATTTTCGTTCAGTCAGGACTGCCTTCAAGTGTGTATTATAATTAAAATTATTAGAACATACCAAAATCTGCATACAGCATAACTTTCACCAACGAACAGTGATGAATTCTTCAATTGTAATTTTCTCTAATCCATTCACCTTGGATTCTACTATGGGTCTGTTAGATTAGATGAGAACTTGTACGGAAGTTTATATAGCAGTGGCATAAGTAGACCTCTTCTCGATTACTATCACAATCGGTGAAAGGATGCAAGATATCATAGAAGATAAGTGTTGTTTTCGTGCCTTCATCTGGTAATAAAGGTTAGTTGTAATCCTTATTCTCATTCAAAAGCATTAATTCTGTAGTTAAGTAACTAATTCTCCTTCCTCGGGTTCCGAGTTTCTCGAGACCGTCCATAATTAAATTTCAACCGATCTAATTCGGAGAATCAGGCCAAGACAAAACTTCTATGATAAGAACAAGTAGACCACGTCATGCAATTCGATAATAAAATATCGTTAGAGGATCCTCGGCTATAAGCTGAAAATACTCGTTATAAATTGAAACCATGAGCAACTGAAGGGATTATACAAACTCCGAAGGATTGCTATTTTTTCCACCATATGTCGTTCGATAGATTTGAGCACTTAAGAATAATTGCGACTTGCTTTATTCAAATTGTTAATTTATCTAAATTTATTTATTCAGTAAAGTAGCTACAGAATAAAATTTGAAGGAAAATTATTAATTACAAACAAATATCTTGTAGTTTGTTAGTTAAAAAACTAATGTTCCAATTGGAATTGGACTCCTTTGGGGGTGGAATTATTTTATCCAAGAATTTTTGGAGCAATTTGCACATTATATAAGCTAAGTGCAATATCACCGCGTCCTCCCACCAATTCCTTTTTAATACCTGAGTTATTAGGACGGTAGGAGCTTAATCATAAATTAAGTATTAAATACCTGAGGTGGTAGGATGGTAGGAGACTAATCATAACTCAGGTATTAAATGGGAATTGGTGGGAGGACGCGGTGTATATTTCTTATCGCAGTTAGCTTATATAATGTGCCAATTACTCCAAAAATTCTTGGATCAAATAATTCCACCCACAAAGGAGTCCAGTTTCAGTTGGAACAACTATTTTGACGTCCAAAAAGAAGTGTAATTAATTCAAACCATTTGATCAACGACAATCAGCATACCAAATTCTCAGATATGAGCCCCTTATCACAAATGCGTATCCTCACATCCGCTAAATGCTACATGGTTTTACTTAACTGAGCTTAGCAGCTATCTGAACACCTAGTATACATCGCACAACCTTAAAATTGAAACTTTCAGATCTACATGTACCTAGATGTTGAATATATCCAATGTAGAGAGCGTGTATGCATATCAATAAAAGCAATGCAGAACAGTTTCTAACAGTCTTCCCAATAAACCACATCGCGATATCTAATGTTGCTTCTATAGCTGGTGTGGGATGGTGAGTGCATTCCAGGGTTTTGCGTACGTAAAGTTTCCCACAGAGCCGTATTACACGACCAATTGATCCGATGTAATACCCTGTATTGACATGAAACCAGCCTGTTCTTTCCTCCTCCCAGCGTGAAATTACATTTTTCTATTCTGGTGAAAACACTAGTAAAATTTAAGGCTGGTATTTTATTTTAAAAGGAAAATCTTTTTGGAGGCAACCGCATCTATTAAAACTTGCTGGGTTCGGAATTGATTTTTCCAGAGTGACTGCCCTAGGGATATAAGAAGGGTTTTGTAGAAACTGGAATGCAAAACAGATTTATGTGGTGTTGACTAAATTGTTCTCTCACTAATATTCTTAACTAATGGTATGCCAAACTACATTTTCCCAAGGGATACCAATCCCAAACTAGTACACGTTCACGTTTAAAGGACCGTATAATATAATTACAATAAATTCTCCGCTTTCGTCTGGGGATAAATAATGTCTAGACAGTGATTGTGTCATGGGAGAGTATATAGTTTTTTCTTATATTTCATCCTTAGAACCTAAGGCGATATGGGATACAACCGTCTTTGGGAGCCACCCTTCAATGTCGAGCTGGAGTAAGGCAAACCAAACCCAAAACAAACTCTAATGAGATGTTTTGCTATACCAGTGAAGGAAAAGACCCTTTCAGTTCGTAAGATTCCGAGACTGTGATGAAGCGAAATACTGTGATTTATTTATGTTAACAATCGTGTAAATATTTATTGA
Organism: Dioctria rufipes; assembly: GCA_963924295.1. Classification (NCBI taxonomy): domain Eukaryota; kingdom Metazoa; phylum Arthropoda; class Insecta; order Diptera; family Asilidae; genus Dioctria; species Dioctria rufipes. Next base: position 74,137,296 of record OZ002744.1, on the reverse strand, counting down.
ATAATAAACAAGCACCATAGCCATCCGTTCTGTCTTGCTGCCCTGGTGGCAACCATAACGTTGTTGTAATGACTTCCGACCGCACGTATATATCTTGCTCATACGTACATTTGTCCAACTAGACTGTTGCTATCTGAAACGTTGGGATTTTCTCAATATGGTCCTTATATATAACCCGAGTTAAGTATCATATAAATGAAGAATAAAAATCTGTGGTAGCTCAGATATCTTTGTTGTATCTGGACTACGATAGACTCACTGAAATGTAAAATGTTAGCCAAACTGATTTCCTAATGAAAAGCAATGCATTTTGATGTCTGCCTTATGTTGTTAGAGGAAACTGAGAGAAATATAATTTTCAAAAATATTAATGCAGTAGTCCCGACTTACGACTAGTTAAACTGCGGCACTTAAATATATATTGACCCATCCAAAATACTTTATGCCCAGTAATGAAGATCTCCGATAATTCTTTAGTAGAACACGAACAGTAATTTGTGCTAGAGGATCCTTACAGAATTTATTTATAATGCTGCTTTGCGTTTTTACGACCCTCGACGTTCTCAGCCAATAACATAGTTTCTGTACATACAGGACATTATTACTCAGCCTATTTTTTCTGGATCATTGAATATCGTGTATAAGGGTGGGGTATACAATTTCTTGGTAAGTTGGCTATATCTTAAGAATCGAGTAATATTGCTAGTCATACAGCTTTACAGACATTTTCGGTGCAAACTTTTGTTGGGTTTTATTGATTATTCAAAATTATAGAATAACTTTGGGGCTATTACATCCGCATATGAGCTTTTGCAACTCGCCGGTAAATTATGCGATTTTCTCTCTAAATTCCAGCGGAAAACACAGTCCAATCTGTTTATTTGTCATATACAAATTTTATTTAGTTACTTTTATTTTCTAATTTTAAATTTATCTTAATCTAGTATATTAAAAATTACATTCGTTCTGAACTGCGATGACAAACATAAATATTGAATAATATTCAAATCAAAGCAATACTAATTTTCATAATTAAAAGTTTTCAAAATGAGCTTAGCTCAAATTCTCTTAAATTTATAAATATAATTCAAATTTGGATAAGTTTAAATTTTAAAGTGATTCAAAATTTTAGATCAATAGACCTTTTGAGTAATAATTCAAAGCCTTATCTCTGGCTGTCGACATGAAAATCGTTAGTCATACAAATAGTTAGAAAAGCATTCCAACCTTGGTCATATCTCAACTAATAAATAGTCCCAATAGCGTAAAAAAAAATAAAATAAACTAATTTGGTGATCACCCAAGGTAACTAATTGACGTTGCCGGCCATAGCCCTGACATTTAAGTAATTCACTGTCTTTTAAGTCAAGTCAAGTGTGTTTTGCGCCTTTTTCCATTCACGGTTGTCGTAGTTTCCTTTGATGTTCTGTTCATTGTCTTCATTTGAACGTGGAGACTAATCCTTAGCCCCCAAAGCGATTTCAGGTCATCTCTTGTCCTCTTGTTGATAGGAGTTCTTTGTATTTTTTCAACTTGCCATTTAACTGTGGTCTGTTGCTTTACACATGATTCGCGTATAAGCCGTACTGCATGTCGTTCTCCTTTTGGAGTGATTTGTTAGGAAAAGCGTGGGGGAAGGAGATATGTAAGAGTAGGATGTGAATTTTTGGGAGAGTTTAGGAATCGACGTTCCTAAATCATAGTTTTCACAACAAAGTTATTGTCCCAACTAACCTCGTTTGCAGGCCCTCACCTCCTCTTGAAATACTCGCCAGTTTACTTGTGCCAGTACGAAGACGAGTTCCATTCAATTCAACTTTTTAGCGAACTGGAATCTGAGAAATAGTGAAATTGATGTATTTTCTGCAATTGGTACTCGTTTTTATTCAGGTAGTCATTTAAAATATCAGCTGGAATGTGTTGCATGTCAAAATATACCTATATTGGATATAAAAGAAAAAGTCCAAATATACAAAAATAAAATAAAATTTGGTTCATATAGCTTCTGTTAACGCAGTGAAGAAAACTGCGTCCCATGGCAAATTTTGCCTTCAGCAAAATTTGTCAGTGGAGACACTTAATTGAAAAAAATAAACAAAAAGGCAAATCGTACCTTCAGTACGATTTCTCGTGAACAATACAATATGTATGTACATACGTACATACATATCATGGAAAAAACTTTACCAATAAGAAAATCGCGTCGCGAAAATACATTATATGTATTCGCGCGCCGCAATTTCAATCGACGGGACAGTGGCTGATGTGTATAAAAACATCAAATTTCATTTTTTCAACCCACCGTCCAACGGAAAATATTCTGGACTTGATTAAACAAGTCCAGAATAAATGAAAATTTTTCTCAGGGTAGAATTACAACTATGCATTTTCTACCCTGACCGACGGCCCTTGATTGCGATGAAAGTGATCAAGAGCGCAGTCGAGTTTCAAAAGAAAAGCGCGTTGTTTCTTAAATCCCATACGCGGCAGTAGAATTTTGACAACGAGTTGGATTTCTAACGGGAGTGATAGCGGTTGCAAAAAAGTAGAGTTGTGATAAAAAGATTATCCGCGGCGGTTCAAACGAAAGAGGAAAAATTGAAAAGGAAAGAGTTGTGTCTTTTAAAGAAAATTGTTCGGCAAACTTAAAAATCAAAAGGGCTGAATTGTAAAATTGCCTTAAGTCGGTTCGGTGCTCCGTTAATCGAATTAAAACGGAAATTATGTTCTACCAAAAGGTGTACAAAGAATTGGAAGACAAATTAACTGCGAAAAAAAAAAGAAAATGTTGTCGAAATTATTTAATTAAAAAAGAACAGTGAGATAAGTGAGAAAAAACGAGTTGTATAAACCAACAAGCGGATGAGCAGGTAGGAGAAAGAGAATTAAAATATATATATATATACCATATATATATAAAACTAAAAATACAAAAATATGTATATATATAAAAAAAATTATATAACAACATTTTCGCAGCCGGTAGGATAGAGGAGGCCTACTTTTCGAAACAACAAAAGTATAAGCGCTTGAAAAAAATCCTCTATCTGCCAACGAACAAAACGGAGTTGAAGACGAAGTCGAATACTGGGCAAAACACCCTACCCTCCGCCTGAATTTGAGTCTGGCTTTAGGAGTATTTTGATTTTGTCGGCTCCCAACGCTCGGGGTCGGAAAGCTTTAACTGCCTCTGTTTGAAAAACACCCAGCCACCCCCTCATCAAGGCACACAAGTGCCTGCGTGGGAAACTAGCGGGCTTCATCTCAGCCCAAAGCAAAGAGGTGAAAGACGTCCTTACTCAGCAGGGAAAGCTCACACCCGACCCACAAGGAAGGAATCTCCGACGACAACCGACAATCTAGGATCCTCTACCCATTCATGTGAAGGAAGGAAGCTTGGAAACTATCCGCAATCTACGATGCGGAGCTGAAAGGGACTTCGAGTTAGACAACGCGCCACCCTTTCGGCTTTTATTCAGGGGAATTTAAGAAAGCCAAGAGCTTCCATGGCAGCACAAAAACTCACCATAACGAAAAAGAAGACAGCGATCCTGAATTGAAAGGGACCTCGAAGAAGGCAAAAAGCTCTCCTCTCTATTTGAACCAAGGGAAATAAGACGGCAGGAGCCCCCCTAGCTGCAAATTTTAGATACAGTGGTCCATGAGGGAAGAAAGCTCCCACCAAGAAACACCGCCGGAAAGCCAACTCCAATCAACTCCACAACAATCTTCCTCGCCGGGCAACGCACACGAAGTTCCGCCCCGGTACGAAGGAAGCAACACGGGAGCAACATCCGGAACAGAGGGTGAAGTACAAACACCCCCAACAAATTCCACCACAAAAGGAATCACTCTCAGGAGCGGGAACATCCTGACAGGTCCCCAAAAAGTAAGCCATAATTTAAATTTAGAATTATATTTAAAGAAGTTGGAAGAGAAAGTGCGAAACTCGTCCGAACTCTCTGTGATTCAGTGCGACTCAGTAGAAAAACAAACCGAAAAGTCGAGCAGAGAAAGGTTGGAAACAATCGAAAAATTTAAAATTAATACGGAGAAGATCACAAAGAGCATAAAAGAGTTTGGAGAATTTTCGCACTCTCTCAGGGGGGTAGACATTATCCAAAATAATAGAGTCCAAGAGAAGGTGCCATTTTAAATTGGCTGGGCGACTCCCTTCTGGAAACCAGCATTGAAGATACTAGCTCACCAATAGTGTCAAATCCTACTTTTGAAATCCCCAACCCAAATATGGCAGATTACGAAAAAATCGCCAAGCTGACTGCCTAGCCTTGAGCTCCAAACATTCCTAGGATGCTGCAGATAAGTGATACAGTGCATTTCGGTGGATGAGTTAACCGCTTTCTTACAAATATTCCCCACCAGACTTCGAGAAGTAGAAGTACGGCTAAATCGCACATACCTGCCTAGAGAAACTTACCAGGAACTGGTAAATAAATTCATTACCACTAGACAGTAGAAAATCTCACAGCCTTCACGGCACGAGTAATACAAATGCTGGCACTCTGTCTAAATACAGAGCCACAGCAGCAGCATCTGTTAAAACGCAGCTGGAAGATTTCTCAAAAAATGCATTAAAGTCTGGTGTAAATAACCCGTACTTGTGCCAATATCTTTTGACAATGGCCGGCGGCACTATAGATGAATTTGTACAAAGAGCACTTGATATGGAACGCCTCCAGCAAAGTGCTCTATTCCTGCAACCTTCAGGGTAATTCCAGAAAAATGTGATACCAAACACAATACCGCATCCTATAAGTGCAACAGCACCAAATAACGCACAATTTAGTCAAATTAATTCATCGGCAAATTACAGCGTATTTAATCCTGGCATAATGTCATTCGCTCAAGTTCCCCAGACTCTGCCAAACACAAATAGTCACATTCAGCAGCCGCAGTTCACACAGGCAAACACATCACCATACATGAAACAGGAGCCCAGATCTCCAAATAAACATTTTAATGTAAACAATAAAAATAACTATTTGAATAAAATGACTTCTAGTTTTTGGAATATAAGAGGTCACACATACGCAGATTGCCTCAAAAGGAAAAATACAACTTATTGTGTGAACTGTAAAATGTATAACCATGACATGCGTGACTACGGAAGAAACAACTATAGTTTCCAAAGACCACATAATAATAGTGGACCACCAAAGCAACAACCTAGAGACCCACCAAGTCCCAATAACTCAAGAGTCTATAATGTGCGAAAAAGTGTGAGTTCTGTGGCCGTACTGGACATGTATTAAGCGCATGTCAATAAAAACGTAAATGTGAAGCCCGGGGTCAGGAAAACGACGTGCAGTCGACCCAAAACTCCCCGGCTCGACTATAAATCTCCCATCTAATAAAACAAGGTCCCCTCAGCAGCCCGATCCTAGTATCGCTACAGTAAAGCTTCCTTTAGACATAGGCCTAAACGACCAAACTAAACTAGTAGTAGACACAGGCGCTGAGGTTAGTATAATAAACAAAAGGTTAATAAAAGACCACAAAACCATTTACCGCAATGAGGCATGCACACCTCAGATCACACTTGGTACCGCAAAGACTCTGGGAAATTGCCAGGGAAACGTCGATTTTAAAAACAAAGTTCCCTGCAAGTTTCAAGTCGTAAAGAACTCTGATGATGGACTACTAGAAAATGATTTCCTAGCAAAAAACTGTAACATGTAGGGTCCTAATAAGGCGCGCGGAAACTAATCCTGATGAATTTGCTGAAAAAGCAGTCGAAGTAAGAACATTTGCAGAAGACGTAGAGACTAAACCGGCTGAACTATCCACCTGCAGTGTCTTCAAGGCTTCTCAAACGGGAAAGGCTGGTTGCCAAGCTCCAAAAGAGCTGAAGGAATGGGAAATAAGCTGTCTGGGCGAACAAGAGACCGACGAAATCAGGCAGCAATTGGTTACCTTTAAGGAAAAAATCTACGTAACTGCGCGCTTTCAAATTGTTGCCCCTGTCCCGTTAAAAACTCTAGAGGAAATGCTCGGTTTATTCCAAGAGATAAGCGATGGGGTCTTCTTGACAAACAGTTTACTGTCATCTGGAAAAGAATTAGTGCTGGTTAGTATTCTCAACGCTAACAGTAGTCAAGTATTTATACACAGTTTAAAATTACAATTGTACCCAATAAACGTCTACACCATGGTCCCATTAACGTGCATAAAGGACCACAAAAATACGCACATTTCCATACAAAATACAAAGGAATTATTGAACACAAAAGAAATATTCAAGTCAAAAACAGATGGAAACGAGTGTCCAGAGCCTGCCAAAAAGGTGGATATAGCTCTTCCGTCCAAAATCCGGAGTAATAAATCATTATTAAAAAAACAACGGCCATATAAGAACGGTAGCGAGTCGCTAAAGCACATATTAGAGGTGGATAATACTCCACCGTCTTCCAATTTTAAAAATTCTACATGGTCAAAACTCACTAGCATAGTCGCGCATGAGTATCCCACACAACCTAATGCAAAGACCACACAGGTGTACCAAACTCAGCCGTCAACAAAGCAGGACGCAACTAACCTGCAGCATGCTTAAAACAACTAAATAGAGCCTCAAAAGGAATCACGAAAGCCTCATCTACTTACAGGTATCAAGTTAAACTGGAAAAAATAAAGTAATACCCGCGTCTTTCTAGGCTAGAGCAAGAACTCAGCCTAGAACCAAATTTGACCACGGAAGAAAAAATTTCGATATCAGAGCTCTGCGAAGAGTATAACGATATCTTCTTCCTCAAAGGTCACAAACTCACCTATACAAATGCGATAACGCATAATATTCCATTGGTGCAAGATCAAGCACCAATCAATCAAAAAATGTACCGCTTACCCGAAACACAGCGGAAGGTAATTAATGAGCAGCTAAAAGAAATGCTAGACAGCGGGATAGTCCAGTCTAGTAAAAGCAATTGGAATTCACCTCTACTATTTGCCCCCAAGAAAGGGGGACCGGACGGTGAAAAAAGGAGTTGTTGACTTTCGTAAATTAAACGAAAAGACAATTGAGGACTCATTTCCGCTACCCCGAATCTAGGATATTCTGGAACAATAAGGTCAAGCAAGGTATTTCACCACCCTCGTGTTCAAGCGTATGCCATTCGGGCTCAAAGGAGCTCCCGCCACAATTCAACGCTTAATGAATTTCGTACAAACAAGCCTACAAGGTCTCGAATATTTTGTTTACCTAGATGATATAGTCGCCTTTGGTAAAAATCTAAAGGATCACAACGAAAATTTGAGGAAAGTCTTCAATAAGTTGAGAGTGAATACCTTGAAACTGCAGCCAGAAAAGTGCCAGTCTCTAAGAAGAGAAGTTGTTTTCCTAGGACATAAATGTTCTAGCGAAGGAGCCCTACCAGACCCTAGTAAGACGGCCTGCGTCCAAACATTTCCTGTTCCAAGAACAGTAAGGCAAGTTCAGTCATTTTTAAGACTTGCCAATTACTAGAGGAAATTTATTCCAGACTTCTCCAAAATTGTACGTCCAAACACGAATTTACTCCTAAAATATGTAAAATTCACTTGGACTGAGAAATGCCAAGAAGCATTTCAAAGCATTAAAAATGCATTAATTTCTCCACCTCTTCTAATTTACCCCGATTTTTCGAAATCATTTAATCTTACTACGGACGGAAGTAACGAGGCTCTAGGGGCTGTCCTTTCTCAAGGAGAAGTCGGAAAGGACCAGCCCATTGTCTATGTAAGCCGCACCTTAAACGAAGCTGAAATAAATTACTCTACTATTGAGAAAGAGTAGTTGGAAATTGTCTGGGCTACCAAGAATTTCAGGTGCTATCTTCACGGCCGGAAATTCACGGTCTATACTGACCATAAACCTCTCAAAGGTGTCTTCAATGTGAAAGACCCTACCTCCCGTTTGGTGAGATTTCACCACAGATTATCTGAATTCGATTACAACATCGAATATAAACCAGGGAAGTACATAACTAAGGAAGATTCACTAAGTCGCATCCCTCACGCAATAAAAGAAGACAGTTTAGGCAATACCTTATCGGTAAAAACCCTAGTCCGCCACACGATGGACTCAGATGTGGAAGAAAATAATCACCTAAAGAGGAAAAACAAGAAGAAATCCGCTCATTGTTTCGTCATGACTCGCGCTCAGAAGCAAAAGGCTCAAGAGACTACAAATAACTCCAGTACGGAGACAGAAGAGCACACGAAGGAGGACCAAAACGAAATTCAACTCACGGAGTAAGATATTCACATCCCAGGAACGCTTGACCCGCATGCAAGTACTGGGAAGACACCCGAAGTAATCACGAGTCCTACGGATATCCGAACAATCTTAAAAGATTATCACGATTCTCCATTCGGTGGTCATCAAGGTGTCATAAAAATTTACAAGTGTATAAGACGCAAGTATTGGTGGAGACACATGTTTAGGGACTTTAAAAAATATATTAAAAAATGTCCAAAATGCCAGACAATGAAAGCATCTCCACAACATAAAATGCCGATGGTTATCACGGACATCACAGAACAAGAGTTCGACAAAGTTTACCTAAATATTGTAGGTCCACTAGAAGAGATCACATCAAGTAACAAATACATCTTGACTTTCCAAGATAATTTAACAAAATTTGTCGACTGGTATGCAATACCTAATGCAGAAGCAGTCACAGTAGCACAAGTTTTCTTTGATAAAACCGTTACGCGCTATCGCTTACCCAAAAGAATACTCACCGATCAGGGAACAAATTTTCTGAGTAAATTATTCAAAAGGGTATGTAACCTTCTAAAAGTAAAGAAGTTACAGACTTCAGCATACCATCCGCAGTGTAATGGAGCAGTAGAGCGTGCACATAGACCCTTAATAGAATACTTGCGAACAATCGTAGATGAAAATCCCAAAATATGGGACCAATACCTGCGAATCGCTGCATTCGTGTATAATAATAGTATACACGAGCGTACTAAACTTACCCCAATGGAGTGCCTATACGGCCTCACAGCGGATGTCCCATCAAATTTAAAACGCGATCCCGAATCCGTTTATAATCATAAGAGCTATTATCATATACTGAAGTATAAGCTCCAAAAATCATATGCCACGGCACGAAAGAACTTATTGGCAAGTAAACAGCGGTCAAAGGGGTACTACGATAAGACAGTACGGCCCCTAACTTTCCACATAGGGGACAAGGTCATCTTCAAGAATGGAAGCAGAATACATAAGCTTTCCCAAATCTGGGTAGGACCTTATCAAGTAATCGCAATAGCAAGTGATGTGAATACCACAATCAAAATTGCTAAACGTAGCTTAACGGTACACAATAACCGTTTAAAGCCATATTTCGCGTAAGATCATCATGTAAAAAATGAACCAGGTTGACTTTAAATTCCTACTTCAAGTTCCAATAAAGCAGAGTTCAATACCTCCCTCAGCAACATTTGCGGTGGAGTCACTCCACTGCTCAGTTTAATACGGCACGAAATAAGTAAAACCATACTTAAAGGACTATTGAATGAGCTAGAGACACAAATCCGTCTAGCAGAACAGGCAGAGCGCTTAATACATAAACTCTTCCTAAATATAACAGACCAACAGACCTTTGCAACACAAAACCACAACACATACACGCTATAATAGATAGCCTAGGAAAGCGCACGAAAACTATAAAGGAACTAGTGCCAGGAAAACGCAAGGCGAGATCGCTATTTGACGGAATAGGCGGTGCCATGCACTATTTGTTTGGCATTATGGATAGTAACAATGAAAAGGAGATATACAGCAGATTAGATGAAATTGAATCCAACTCACAAGCCCTAGCCGAGCTAGAGAAACAACAAATTAGTGTTGTAAAAACTACCTTGGAAACGATTCATGCAGGACAAATTGGTGGTGAGAATTACTCTCCCAATTTTTAACCTGCCAAAAATGAAGCTACATCAAATTCGATGATATCCTATACCCAAGTCCGCGAATTATTCACTAATTCCAGACTCTGGTTATCAATACGTTGCAAACAGTGCAAAAACACAGGAATTCCTCTTATTAAAAGGCGAGGACATGAAGGCCGTTAAGAAAATAATCCAGAGTACAAATCCCTCAAAAAGACATGCTGATAAAACTAAACAAGCCCAATGCATGGCTATTTTCGTTTACCACCTGAACAGTGCTGCATATCATTTGTCTAGATCACTTCGTGATCTCCCAATTAAAGGGACAAGGAATAATTGAAATATCTCAGCCATGTCAAATGCAAATAAGTGACAAAGTGCTCAAGTATGAAGATGAAAATACACACCCACTGAAAATTACACACCCTAAAAAATTTCCTGAATTAAATCATTCCTTATTCAATTTGAGTCTGGTCAATATCTTACCGCAATCACAAAACCAAAGTTTTGCGCAACCCGAAATCCTAACGGCAGACAATGTTCACAAAACAATTTATGAAGGTACGCACTCATTGGAAGAAATCCAAAATAAGATAAATAAATATCAAGAGAAGGTATCCAGTAGGAACTTCCATATCCTGTCCACATCCTCTATATCATTTACGAGTCTACTAGTTGTGGCAGTAAGATATATTAACCCTGTTGTCATCCAGATGAGACAACAGAGAAATCACCCACAAGGTAACCCCGAAATTTCACAAGAGGGAATTCCTATAGAAGAGCGACCTATTGCTCCTGAACCTACTATAAAGCGAGCTCGACCGCTTCCCAGAACCAGGTCAGTACAGTTAGTCTGACACTGTCAACATGCGCCACTCGATCAATGTAAAACTTTATGACAAAGTAAGTAGACCTGGTCACATGTACAAAAAATATAAATAAATAAGAAACTAAATTGTATTAGAAATAAAAACAAAAATAAAACAAACCCAAAGTGTACTAAAATTATGTAACAAAATAAGTTAAAATAAATAAATACATCTAAAGAGAAATAGCATAGGAATAAAATTAAAATTTAAGGTAAACATAAAGGGATAAAAATTGACATAGTAGTATATAAAATTGACCAATGTATATAAAGGAAAGTAAGATGTAACACATCAGATAAGGCAAAGATCTAGCAACTAAAAAAATAGGTAACAGAAGAGTAAATATTACTCTAGAAGGACCAGGCTAGTAAAAACATAAATAATAAAAATAAATACTATTAGAATAACAATACTAATCTAGAAATAAATACCAAATATTAACAAAAACTAATACTAGAACTGGAAAATTCATACTTTTTAAATAGATTAAAATACAACTAAGGAGAACAGCAAAAATAGGGATAACCTTTCAATACTAAAAAAAGACCAAAACTTTCTAATTCACGAATCAGACCGACCGAACCAATCTAGCTAGGCCCGCTAGACCAAAAAAAAAAAAGAGAAAAAAAACCATGAAAAGAAAGAGGGGAAGGGGGATAAAAATCAGAACAGATTAACGTTTTTTTTTAAATTTTCTATTATTTTTTTTTTTTATTTATCGTTTATTTATTTTTTTTTAATGTAAGCAAAGAAGGAAACAGAAGAAAGACAGGAAACGTACAACGAATAATACATTAAAAATCACATAAAATAAAAAGAAGCGAGAGACACCATTCTCACTCCCAATCCTCGCCGGATTCTTCCACAACTCCGAGGGGGAGGGGTGGCCATTAAGGGTCGGATGATGGCGGTGAGGGCCGAATTGAACACCGGGTGGCAACACGTGCACAACTCATGTCGCCCGGTAATATTGAGGGTTCAACCTGAAAGAAAAAGGAAATACAGTGGGTAAGCGGTGTGTCATATAAAAATCATTATTATCCACACTCACCTTTAACAACCCAGGACTGCCCTTGGTGTGGGTAGATGGGTAAGTCCACCGAGTAGGTGCGGCCTGCCTCGGCCTCCACGCCCAAGATGGTGATCGGACGCTCACCGCGTCGTAACAGGACAAGCCGGATCGGACCACGCCACCCGCGAACCATTGCAGATAAAAATTGAGCAGGCCACGAAAGTAAGGCCAATCGGGCTGTGCATAGGCACGTTACAAAGCTTCTTTGTACACAAAATCTTGAAATCGGGTTGGCAAAGGAAAAAAAAGTTCGACGTGAACTCGATAAAGACTCACTCACAAATAATCAATAGCTGAACATTTAAAGGTGGTCCCCCAAAACACTTTTCTGCAACAAAGTATTAGATGCACGGTAAGCAAAATGGATATCGAACACCAGCAGATAAGAATTTCTATATGGTACACAAAGATAACAAGTTTTAATTTGCTCTAATTTGTTATTTCATCACACAACCCATTAATTTTTGGTGACAAGTTTCAAGTCTTGGTTTGACTCATCAACAGTTCCCAAATAGCGAAATTGGGTGATTTGAAAAACAAATGAAAAAAATGAAAAAAAAAAAACAAAAAAAACAGAAAGAAATGAAAAGTTCGAGAAAAATAGAAGAAAAACAATTTTTTTATTTATTAAAAAAATTTAAAAATTTTTTTTAGAGAAACAGATTCATACGAAGCGAATCGAACCTGTATACGCCACGCAGTGGGCTGAAAAATAAAGAAGAAAAGGAAGAAGAAGAAGCGTTTCGTGACAGCAGAAAGCCTTACACTCATCGGTGCAGCTTAGTTTTCTGCCTGCTGCAGACGCTTGAAAATAGATCAAATTGATCTCTTCTCATATAAACTCAGAATAAGTTCTGGGTGTGAATTATATGAGGAAACATCACTCCTATATTAGCCCAGGAGGAAAAATAAATGAAAAGATTACTCTTTTGAACTTTTTACCGGGTTAAACTTAATTTTGTTCATGAAAGAATTTTTTGGGATTCTATGTAAGGTTTTCTGCTGACACGATACGCTTCTTCTTCTTCCTTATTTTCTTTATTTTGCAGCCCACTGCGTGGCGTATACATGTTCGATTCGCATCGAATGAATCAGTTTCTTTAAAAAAAATTTTAAATTTTTTTTAATAAATAAAAAAATTGTTTTTTTTTTCTATTTTTCTCAAACTTTTCATTTCTTTCTGCTTTTTCTTTTCATTTTTTTCATTTGTTTTTCAAATCACCCAATTTCGCTATTTGGGACCTGTTGATGAGTCAAGCCAAGACTTGAAACTTGTCACCAAAAATTAATGGGTTGAGTGATGAAATAACAAATTAGAACATTTTTAGCTTTTGCTATATACCGGAGAATCCCAAAAAATTCTTTCATGAACAAAATTATGTTTAACCCGGTAAAAAGTCCAAAACAGTAATCATTTCATTTAAAGATAACAAGATCTTATTCTGTTCACGACAATCCTCCCTGCCCCGAGAGTTATCCCTCTCCAAGAATACCTATCTTATTTGCGGGGGGAAGGATTATTGCATGTCAAAATATACCAATATTGGGTATAAAAGAAAAAGTCAAAATATAACAAAATAAAATAAAATTTGGTTCATATAGCTTCTGTTAAGGAAGTGAAGAAAATTGCATTAGCAATTTTCTTCACATACCACTCACTTTTATTGAAAAATGTTCCCATGGCAAATTTTGCCTTCAGCAAAATTTGTCAGTGGAGACACTTAATTGAAAAAAATAAACAAGAAGGTAAATCGTACCTTCAGTACGATTTGTCTTGAACAACACAATATGTATGTACATACGTACATACATATCATGGAAAAAACTGTACCGATAAGAAAAGCGCGCCGCGAAAATACATTATATGTATACATGCGCCGCAATTTCAATCGACGGGACAGTGGCTGATGTTTATAAAAACATTAAATTTCATTTTTTCAAGCCACCGTCAAACGAACAATATTCTGGACTTGTTTAAACAAGTTCAGAACAAATGACAATTTTTCTCAGGGTAGAAATGCAACCCTGACCGACGGCTCTTGATCGTGATGAAAGTGATCAACAGTGCAGTCGAGTTTCAAACGAAAAGCGAGTTGTTTTTTAAATCCCATACGCGGCAGTAGAAATTTGAAAACGAGTTGGATTTCTAACGGGAGTAATAGCGGTTGCAAAAAAGTTGAGTTGTGATAAAAGGATTATCCGCGGCGGTTCGACGGAAAGAGGAAAAATTGGAAAGGAAAGAGTTGTGTCTTTTAAAGAAAAAGGTTCGGCAAAATTAAAAATAAAAAGGGCTGAATTGTAAAAGTGGCTAAGGTCGGTTCGATGCTCGGTTAATCGAATTAAAACGGAAATTATGTTCCACCAAAAGGTGTACAAAGAATTGGAATACAAATAAACTGTGAAGAAAAAATGGTGTCTATATTATTTAATTAAAAGAGTGCAGTAAGATAAGTGAGAAAAAACGAGTTGTATAAAACAACAAGGGGATGAGCAGGTAGGAGGAGAGAATTGAATATATATATATACCGTATATATATAACACTAAGACTATATATAAAAATATATATATATAAAAAAAAATATAACATGAGGAACTTTACGATTTGAAGGATAGCAATAAATTAACATATTTGTACTTGCAACCGATATGTCCGGAACGAAGCGGAAAGCGGAAAACATATGAATGTTCATTGGCTGTTTGGAAGACCATTCAGTTTTGTGGGATGTACAGTCGCAGCATTATAAGAAGCGTGTTCTTCATGCTGCAGCTTGGGAAAAGCTCCTGAAGGATCTTAATGATCTAGGAGTATATGTAGGACATGTGACTGCTTTAAAAGCCAAATACAAGTCGATCCAGTCCACTAATAAAGAGGAACTGAAAAGTGTGGAAAAATCTAAAAAACCAGGAGCAGGAGAGGATGGTGTATATAAGTCAATGTTGAAAATGAAAAAACTTTATTTAATCTTTGAAATTTTTCATCCATCACTTTAGTTATCCTTAAGGGTTCTATTTGTAACTAATATATGCCATAAAACTGTGAAAAGTATTCTGTGGTTCCTTAGAAAATAGACTGGAATTAGAAATATACGTTACCAAGCTGAAAGCATACCCAGGTTTGTAATACATTTTTTAGGAATGGGGATTGAAAGAAATAAAACAATAGAGTTAATTCTTAAAAAAATTTATAGAATTTATTATGACAAACATTTTTTAACTGAGGGGAATTATATAGAATGCTTGGTACATACAGGTTTAGTGCATGTTGGCAACATTTTCGCGTGGGTCTTCGCTTTGCAAGTACCACAGTTACCTTTTACTTTCAATTTGCCTGTTTGATTTGACCCGGTGCTGTTTTTTCACTTGACGCGGATGTAGATGGGATTGTTATTAGATGTCCCTTCGTGCATTCGATAGCAGATCTGGCCCCGAAGCTCCTCATAATGTGCAAATTCGGTGCTCTGATCTGTCTAGATGGCATAGCGCGGACTTCACCATCATGCAGAAACGTACGCTTCCTACTTTTCTTTTAATTAGAATTGCAGGTTCAGTAAATAATGAAGGCTGCCAGTGCAACGACATCCAAAATATTATAAAAACATTTCTAGGGTTCCCCGCAACGTATGTCTCTTGTTATGCGGTTTTTTTCCACTTATAGAGGATACTAGGGACCTTAATGAGAAGCAATTAATTTGGGTAACATGGAAGAAAGTTTTTGAAATAAATAACGGTATTTATGAAATTTGTGTGTAAAAAAATCAACATTTTGGTATTTATGAAATTTGTGTGTAGGAAATCAAAATTTTGGAATTATTTGGGAATAATTTATAGATGCTTAATTAAAAAATACAGAGTAATACACCTTTCCACAGCTACTATTCTTGGCTATTTAATAAACAAACAATAACCAAATAGTCCAGTCAAATAAGCCGAAAAAATGCTAAAGATCGCATTTAATTTGTTTCAGGCTGCAATTTTGAGGGTTGGTGTAGGGTGGTCCTGGGAGTATTGTCGCAAAAATGCAGCCTCGCAGGACCAAAACAAAGGGGTGAAAGACAATAAAAACACCCACGAACGCATGACAATCTATTTGCCGTGCGTGCGGTTTGGAAGAGGTAAAATTTTTGAAAAAATTAAAAATGCTATATTATTCAGAATATGATTCTAAATAAAAAAGTCTATGGTGGTCAACCCCTATCTCGTAAGGGCGCGACAGGAAAACCGAAAGAAGTTAAGGGTGGACACTTCGCTATATCCACTAACATGTGTCCGATTACTTCAATTCTGCAACATTTTCGTTCAAGAGCTAGCAACCAAAAGAAGCATGAATTTTTCGATGATGGAATGGAAAAACGAGGGGAGTGAAGAAAGTTATCGGACTATATGTTGAGCAATATTTGCGCTCATGTTTTGCTGTGGTGACGTACTTGGAACATTTTTGAATTTTTCTTAGAATTTTGGCTGGTTGTGCAAAGCGAGCCGAGATATGATGATTTTTGCTTTGAATTTTTTCTTTTTAGTTCAATATGGCTGCAATTGGCTGCGATTGCGTAAGCGTGGGAAGAAAATAATGTTATGTGATTGTGTACATTTGTTGTTTGTTTTTAATTGTTGTAAAGGGTAGGATATGGGATTGCAGGCTACACAGGAAGAATGAGATATAATAAATTAATGGTATAGACTAGATGGGTGGGATATGGGTTGGTTAGATGGTTAAAAATAGAAGCGTTACCTTATTTAAAAATTTATTACTGACAAATCATAGTTATATAAAATTTGCAGGTGCTTTCTTTTTTAAATTTAATTACAAAAAGGTTTATTAATTCCCAATATGATATAGTGCAATAATTGTCTCCTGCAATTTTCAAATCAAAAAATCAATTCAAATTAAAAAGGATTTGTTTAATCATATTGATTCTACTTTGTGTGGGCACTTGGTGGAGCATGCTACACATTATGTAAGGTGTTATAAATTTCAAGCAATTTAAATAATTTAATAAAACACTTGGCAATTTATGTTCAACTTTATAAATGTATTTGTCATTTTATTAAAAAAAACAAAAAATTAAAGCCGACGCGTTTTGTTCGATCAGAACATTATGAAGGCTAAACGACTACTAATTATCAATTTTGATTGTGCTGGCTAGATGCTCTGAGAGCTAATTTTAACAATAACAGGGTCTAGTAGATGCCTTCTGTTACTGAAATCAAAATGGTCATTAACTAGAAAAGTACCATTCTTCTGTTGCTTTCTGATTTCATAGATTTCGTACTTGTCTAATATTTTTCCACCTTTTAAACAATCCACCAGTTCCATGTCGTTTAAATTAGCTGAATGTTTATTATCGCGTAGATGTTTTGCAAAGCCGGAGTTCGGGTTATTGGATTTACTAGATTTTATGTGTTCAGAAAATCTTGTCTTAAGAGATCTTTTTGTCTTCCCTATATAAACAGCTTGGCAATCGTTGCAGTTAAGCCTATAGACTCGACTTTTAGTAGCACACCTAAGAGCTTTGCCTTTCAGGTATGCTCTCAATTGCCAAGAGGACTTACGAGAAACAATAAAAAAATACCGGCTTTTTTGCAATAGAGATATCATTTAGCAGGAATTGCATGTCTCAAATTTAGACTCCGACTAGGTGTAGCATATAGTATATGTGCAATTTTGAAGTGATTAATGTGTGATATTTTTGTATATATTTTTATTTCTTTTATACGTTCGAATGCTTAATGCCAAAAATTTGTGTATACATAGATATATACTCGTATATTCTCATATACAGGGTGTCCCGTAAATCGACGTCAAGCCGGAACCGGGTGATAGACCAAATCGTAACAGTTACCAGAAAAATAAAAAAAAATGTCTAAGTCATGTATTTTTCAAATTATAGGCATTACTTTTGTTTTCGAGAAGATGTACACCTTGTGATGGTTTTTTAGCTCCTATTGCTACAAATCTTATTTTTTTCAATTTTATTTTTCTTATGTAATCCCGAATAGTGCTTATGTACCCTGTTGCTTTAAGTTCTAAGCCAACTGCTCCAGCTTGGAAGAAAATGTCACATTTTGCCGAACCAATAATATAAAATTAATAATTCGTTGAACTTTAACTGACTGTAATGAAAAAAAAAAGTGTACTACGCCAGTCTGGAGAGTTCTCGAGATGTACCACTTATATGTAAAAATAATGTCGAAGAGTGGCAAAAGAGAAGACAAGAGAAATATTCGACAAAATGGAACGAGAAGTACATGAATTCTTCACGAAAACATTTTTTGTAATTAAGAGGAGTCAGTACTCAGCAAAAGTTTAAATTTAGATACCAGCGAACCTTTAGGTAATAAAATTTACTATACGTAGGTTTGTGTCCTGAAAGTGAGGAAATTGATATAAAATTAGCCTAGACTTAGACCACATAGCACATTAGAGACATCTACCGCAAAAGACAGAAACCCAAAATCCGACAAAACCATACAATTTAAGACGAAAAATGGAAATTTGCATTTCACATAAATTGAAAATTTTTAACAAGAATTAACTCTCCTAAATTTCTTTTGCCCATAATTGTTGAATATAGGGTTTTTCTTTGTATTTCAACAACTTTTAAATAAAAATTGCAATTTCTCGTCGGTGAAATGTCGGGAGAATAAACAAGTACTATTATAGTCAAATAATTATAAAAAACACCACTAAAAATGAAAAAAACTCGACGTTATTTGCCAGATCTAGGCCTTATCTTTCTAAAACAGTCACAATTTAAAGAAATGAGAATACCTACCCACAGGAATTTGATTTAAAGACTTCAATTTTTACCATTTTTTACAAGTTTCCGAGCTAATATCTCCATTCCAATACACTTTTTTTAATTTTTGTCAACGTTATTTACTAGACGACTTCATTACCTTTAATTTAAGATATAAATCATTATTCTGCTACAAATAGTTTGCCAGAAATTCGCATTGAAAAATGTATGAAATTTGCAAATATTGGTACTTACTCTTCTTAAACACAGAGATACATCCCAATTTTTCAAAGCTGTCCGCATGGGAGTCCCGTTGATTAAGCTTTTATTGGAGCTTACAAAAGGAAAACTGACTAAATGCTCTAAAAGGGAACCCATCAATCCAGAATGCATTGACTCTCATGTGAGTTGCAATAAAAAAATGCATGTACCCCTTTTATGTATTTAATTTTTGATTGTTATTATAGTTATCTAGCACATGGACCTCCAATAAAAGTGCTATCATGAAAGCTTAAAATGGGTGAGAGCACAGTTCGCAAGATTGTGTTTGAAACTTGCTATATTCTTTGGGAGGAGCAGTCAGTATTTATTTATCATCCCCGAATGAAGCAGAATGGAGGCGCATAGCTGACGATTTTAGACGTGATTTTATGGCAGCGTGCGGTTAAATTTGTGTCTCACTTTTTTGAATATAGTAGCTTACGGTAGTCACAGTGACAGCGGTTTTTTCTCAAATAGGAAGTTCGGAAAACGTATTTTAGATGCCACCCTTCACTTTCCAAGCGCTGAACAACTGCCAATCTTAAATATAACCTTCCCTTATTATTTTGTCGCGGATAGCGCTTTCCTATTAAGGAATAATTTATTGCGCATTTATCCGTGGAGAAATTCATGAAAATTCGAGGATAATTTCAATAAGAAGTTGTCTAAAGCTAGAAGACATATTGAAAACACTTTTGGAGTTTTGGCATGCAGGTGGCGAATACTGCTTACTACGATACACTGCCATCCACGAAATGTAGATAAAATTATTGAAGCAGTTGCTTTGCTCCCCGCTGAATATTTAGAGCAGCACACTAACATTGTAATTATTGAGGGGTTGTGGAGACAGGAAACTAGCCTGTTATCATCATTCAGGCAGTCTGCAAGTCATAACGCCTCAAGAAATGCCTACCGCCAAATAGACGTGCTGAAAAATTATTTAATGATTCCCCGAAAATACAATTTAATTTTTTTATGGAATGAAAAGCTAAAATAAATGTACTTAAATAGTTTTATTGACTATTAAATAAGACAGTAATTTGAATAAATATATAATTGGAACACATATTGCGCGAATCACATACTTAGCTTCTGGACCCGATTGCATAATTAAGTCAAATTGGGCAATTGTGTTTAATTATGCAATCGAGTTCAGAAACTAACTACCCAAAGTACCTGGGCATTTTCTCTTATTATATTTATTTTATATTAAATAATTGCTCCTGCAAATTTAGCCAAACTCTGTGGTTCAGATTTGCTCCTTCAATTTGGCATATAAGAGATTCGAAGAATGCTCGAACAGCTGTGGGAGGCTTCATCGCTTCTTTGAATGAGCTGACCACTTGCTTGAATTACTGTTCTGATTTCGATAGCGTAGCTTGCTGCTGCATACTTAGTGGCTTTCTCTTTTCGAACTTCTTGGGGGAGTTGACGGCGGGGGCGATTCAGAATTTCCTAGGTCAGGGCTGAACATGAACATAGCATCCAGTATGTCACTATCAGAGCAGTCGAAGAGATTCTCATCCGGCCCAATTTCTGCTGCAGTTGACCTAGAATTTTCCTCTCCTATATTTCCTTGTAACCCTACAAGTACTGTCAAAGATGTTGTATCAATTACGTATTCAAATATTAATTAGAAACTTGGGAGTTTACTTTCTGGACTCCAAACTGTCATTTAGGAAAGACAGCTGATGAAAAATTTCCGCGTTTGCTCGATATACCCGCCCGAACTTCCAGACTGACATTTTAATTTATTTTTTTCTATCCTGTATTAATCCCGCTGAAATATTTAAATTTAAATTTTTTTAAGGATATATTCACAAACCTTGTATAAAAAACTTACACTTATCCTTAATAGTATCTATATTTCACCCCAAGCCTTTTCTTTCAGGTGGGTAAAACCGTAAGCCTTATTTTTTATATCCTACAGGAAAACCTTTTCTTTTACTAACTCTATGAGGTTTTCGTCCATTTTAATATATTTAGTAGTTGTTTACTTCTCAACTGTCTCAAAAAAAAAGTGTCAACAGAAGCAATTCACATCTGATTTTCGACGTTAATTCTCTCAAGTTGGCAGCCATTTGACTTGAAATTTGCAAGTTGATCAAATCTCAAGCCAGCTGGAAGCTGGCAAGAAAGTTAAAGGTCCAATCGTGTTCTTCTACATTGATTTACAATGTCAAAAAATTTCAACCTAGCTGAAAAGCTCCAACTGTGTTTCAGGCTTTACATCATACCTGACTATATTATCCTTCAGAATGCACTCGAAAGGAGACCCTGAGTTTATGGCCCATTGTCGTGAGAAGACAATGCAACTGCATTTCTTAAATTATTTTAAGAGAATATTGCCGCCAGGAGGGTTTTGCTGGTTACTTTCACGCCGACTCACTTCAATGCATCTATTACCATACGGCTGAGGTTATTAACCCAGGCACATTTCCTTAACCTCTGGCGTATCGGTTCAAGAAATATTGTACCTGAGCAGTTCTTAGTAATATAAACAAAAATATTTAATTTTTCTAGGAAGCATTACACATTTAGAAATTACGAAGACTCAAACCTCTTTTTTTTTATAAAATTTTTCACGACTAATTTATCGAAAAAATTTATTCGTCAATTAATTCACGGATAAATAAATTATTCACACTGGCAATTATTCACATAAAATGAGTGAAAAAAATAAGACATTGAATTAAGGCAAAGCTAAATCTTGAAATAAAAATGGAAAATTTTGATTCCACAAACAATAAGTATGTCGGAAACTTGCCGCAGATGTGCCGACCAACACCAAGTAAAGCTATAGAGACGAGACCAGTACACGGTATCCAGCTTTCCTTCCCTTTTCAAACCGTAGCACAGTGTGAGAATGTGCCAATCTAGCAGGACAAACTTGTGAACAATAACGAAGGAACTTATAAGCCGATGGTTTGACAAATTGTGTATTTAAAGTGATTAAGGATTAGAATAAATGATAAATACATCGGTTTTAAATAAAAAGAATCTATATTAGTTAAAAAAAAAATTTACAACAACTCCGTACCATAATGATTAGAATTATCAATTTTCAGACCCGATACCCTCCAATTTCGATGAAACTTTCAAAATTAGTATAGTATTAAAAAATATTGGACCCACATATTTTTGTTTATCTTGCCGACCTGAAGTCTTGGATACAGGGTGACTCAGATTTTAATGTTTTCAATGTGGACGTATTTTGAACGTGGTCATTACATGGGATCGTGTCACTCGATTCTTTTGTACGATATTTCAAATTAATGATATTAAATGGAATTTTCGAAAGTAATAAAAAAAAAATTAATTAAAAAATATATTGATGAAAAGAAAAACACAATTTTTATGAACTTTGGGTTTTGACAACCTCAGGAAAAGAAACACTCAATAAAAAATATTATTGTTGAAATGCTCTAACATTAATACATATCATATGTTTTTAGTTTAGGAAATATTTTTTTTTATTAGCGTCTCTGCAAAATATAGAATTTACTCCAAAAAAACAATTTTTTTTTATTGTTTTTTAGATTACTTAATTCAACATATGTTTAAAAAAAATTAAAATAATAGTTATGTTCTGTTGTAAAAAAATTAAAATAATAGTTCTGTTTTATTATTTCATACATTTTATAATCTTAGTATGAGTGTAAAACGAGCATTCTATAATAAAGGGTTTTCCCATAAGAGGTGTTATTTTAATTAGCCCGCTATTTCGGTAGATGTCACTTTTGGAGCTGTAATTTTTTGACATTTGACAAGTAGAAACTACGCCATTAATAAAAATGGAAAGATACACGATTCAACAACGCATTGAAATTATTAAAATTCACTATAAAAATGGTGGAATTGTGGCAGAGACGGTTCGTAAAACTCGAACATTTTTGGGTCGTCGTGAAGCACCTTGTCGGACTGCAATACAGAAATTGGTAAACAAATTCGAGCTGTCGGGACAAGTTAGTGATGTGAAGAATAAAAACCGTGCACGTCGCTCAAGAACAGCCGAGAATATTCCTGCTGTAGCCGAAAGTGTTGAAGAAAACCCAGGTTTGTCCATTCCTCGTCGTTCTTTGGAATTAGGCATTCCACAAACGTCATTACACCGTATTTTGCATAAAGATTTGGGTCTTAAGGCTTATAAAGTTCAGTTAACACAAGAACTCAAGCCGGCCGATCATCAACAACGTCGAGTCTTTGCTGATTGGGTCCTTGAAATGCATGAAAATGATCCGGAATTCCATCGAAAACTCATCTTGAGTGATGAGGCACGTTTCCACCTCGATGGCTTCGTCAACAAGCAAACGTGTCGCATCTGGGGCTCGGAAAACCCAAGAGTTATTGTTGAAAAGCCTCTCTATCCTCAACGTGTGACTGTTTGGTGCAGTTTATAGTCCCGCGGGGTCATTGGACTTTTTCGAAAATGAGGCTGGAGCAACAGTTACGGTGAATGGATTGCGCTATCGACAGATGATTAATGATTCTGTATGGCCGGAATTAGATGGTATTGATCTGGAGAACGTTTACTTTCAACAAGACGGCGCTACGTGCCAAACAAGCAACGAAACCATTGATCTTTTACGGGAAAAGTTTCCGGACCGTGTTAACTCTCGAAGAGGTGATAGCAATTGGCCACCGAGATCTTGTGACTTAACACCTTGCGACTTCTTCCTTTGGAGCCACGTGAAAGAGAAGGTCTACGCCAAAAGCCTAGCGTCGATTCAAGACCTCAAAGATGGAATTCGTGAGGCTATCGAGGACATAGGGCAGCCACTTCGCGATTTGGTTATGGAAAATTTCATGAAAAGGATATGGTCCTGTAGGCGTGGTCGTGGTAGTCATTTGGCTGATGTTATTTTCCATTATTAACGGCATACCTGCCTCTTTATAATAAAATAAAGATCCGATCATTTATCTCAAAAAGTGGCATTTTTCTTTGAATATCAAAATAACACCTCTTATTGGAAAACCGTTTACAATACCTTAAGGAAATTTGACAAAGTATTGCAAATTGCGGAAAAGGTTTCCGGCAGAAAAATTGAAATTCAGCTTTTTCGAACTCTGTACAAATACGCTAAAGAAGCAAAACTGTCTCCAGTTGCAATAAACCTCAAAGTTATTTCCAATTTCAGCTTGGCGGGGATGGCATTTCTCATCGATGAGTTCTATTTTTGAATTGTATTTCTTATTATGTCATTTAAACAATCAAATTGGCTTAGAGTGAGCTGCAGGTGATTTTTAAATGAATATGGATCCTCTGTACGTAATTCCCTCAAAAGATTTCCCAACGCTCCCAATTCCTCTCTTCTTTTTTTCGAGACTCTCTCTGATTCCTTAGAATTCCCTCGTCCAAAACTGATTTTATATTCTTCGTTACACGATTTATTGTCTTTCTAATAATAACTTTTTTACTTGAAATCATTTTGAAAGAAATATCTTGAAAATTCACAAGTTCCGCACCAGCTGATATTATTAATGACTACCTTAATCAAAACTAGAGCTGAAAGTATCCGGATAATTTACAATCCAGATTATTCGAGATAATTAGGATTCGATTCCTCAAATACGGGTATTCGGATATTCCGGATCCTAGTATCCTGATCCCAACTATTCGGATTTGGATCCAAACTATCCGGATCTGGATCCAGACTAAGCAAAATAAGGTCAAAATTTACTCCAGATTGCAGTGTTTCATTGGAAAAATATAAAGTTCATGATATTTTCATTTTTTCATTGAAAAAATACAATTTTGCAGCTTTTTTGCTTAGTCTGGATCCGGATCCGGATCCGGATATTATGGATTCGGATAGATC
This sequence comes from Dioctria rufipes, assembly GCA_963924295.1. NCBI lineage: Eukaryota > Metazoa > Arthropoda > Insecta > Diptera > Asilidae > Dioctria > Dioctria rufipes. The sequence continues at coordinate 74,112,640 of OZ002744.1, read as the reverse complement.
GTATCTGGATTCGGATAGTTCGGATTTGGATCCGGATAGTTCTGATCTGGATCCGGGTAGTTCGGATCTGGAACCGGATAGTTCGGATCTGGATCCGGATAGTCTGGATCTGCATCCGGATAGTGCGGATAGCCGTATTTCAGTTTGTGACATTTATCCATAACTGCAGTTTAATGTTCGAACGCCACGCACTGAAAAATTTAATGATTGACAATCACTGCCCACCTGTTGCTGTCATTTGCGTTTTGAATCTGGAGTTTGTTTTTGACTATTAATATTAATCTATTTTTATAATTTGTTATCTGTTTTCGGTTCCTGCTGCAAGTGGCTTCGCATGAAGACCAAGCAACAAGTATTTATTTTAATTAATTTTTAATTGTCTATTTTCGTTTTTTTTTTATCAGTAAGGAAACGTTGTTGATTTCTGTGAGAATTTGCACAGTAGCAGTTAAAAACCCTGGAACTTTCGTTATTGTGATCGAACTGTCATGCTGTGAGGTCGTGTGGCTCTCACTTCAATATTTGAAACTAATATCTCGTGGTTATACATATAAATAATTTAATTCTTGATTGGGAGTATTTCCAAAATAAATTAAAACGAAATGCCGACTGTATGCCGAAAATATTCTAAGACGATATGGAATGAAGCGGGTTTTTTGTGTAATGGTTTTTGTGGTAGTTTTTCCATAAAAATGTGCGGGGATAGCGGAATATGATAGAAATTTGAATGCAACAAAACGTAATATTGTTTATATGTGTGTGTAGATATCAAAATGAAGATAATGATGAAAATTTACAGGAATAGTTGGATTAATTAGTGAAAATAATGGGGCAATTGCAAGTCTAGCTAGTGATGGTAAAAAGCTATCAGAGATATAAATTGAATGAGTTAAGTTAATCAAAGGTAAGGAGACTTATTGATCAATTAAAAAAACAGGCACCTGTGTTGTTAAAACCAAAAAGTGTGCCAAATAGTCCCAAAAATGAAGTAGACCTAAAAATACATGTTGATCCCGTTAATTTAAAAATTTATGGAATGTCGGGTGGTTATAACGGTTCGGTAAAAATTACATGCTGAAATGTGACGGATCGAGCTTAAGTGAAACCAATATGTGAAGAAAAATTTAGCGAGAATTATCAAGTAGGGTTGCCAGTAATGAGGAAACCTAAAAATGTTGAAAAGAAATTGAGTTTGCAAAATGGTATGTTAAAGGATGGTGAAATTAAATACCTGAAAGTAACGAAAGAGTTAGAAAAAAAATGGTGAAAGATCAATTTCAAAATACGATGCTGTTATGGAATTGGATTCGATGAGATTTCAGAGGTCTATCGAGTTGTGTGGTGTGGGATCAATCTATCGTATATCAAGAGTTAAATGTCAAGAGGTGTTATACTTGTCAGAGATTCAATCACAAAAAGAATGAATGTAAGAATGATGCAGCATGTGCAAAATATAAGCTATAAAAAATGTGTGAATTGTGTGACATTTGCCACTATACATTACGTAGGGATTGTCCGTTGTTTAAATGAAAGCTTAAGGTTTCCTATTAGCAATTAAAAAATATAAAAGGTTTATATTTAAATATTCAAGGCATATTAAACATTTTCTAGCAGGTGGAATTATTAGCTGAATATGGTTATTATGATTTTGTTGCCTTAGTTGAAACACGTCTGAAGGAAGTTGTGGATAGTAATGAAATAAATATAAGCGGATATAATGTGATGCGGTGCGACTCAATTTCGAGCAGAACTAACGTTGTTGCATTTTACTTGAAGCATGAAATAATTACAAAAACAACGATCAATAAAGATGTTTGCTGGATGCTTGTAAAATGCTGGTTTGAGAATCTATATCATGTCTTAGGGCTGCCTTATAGGTCACCTTCTTCTTCGGAAAGACAGTTTTGTAATTTGTGAAATAAAGCGTGAAATTATTGTAATGGGTGACTTTAATATTAACTTCCTCTGCGAAGGCACGCACTCATATAAAATGTAGGAAATTATTATCGATAATGGATTTAAGCATGTAGTATAAGAGTACACGGCGATTACTGTATCATCGAAATCCTTAATCGATTATGTAATAACTAATGTGAAATGTGTAAATGTTAAAAATAATACACCATTAAAAATCAATGACCATGAAATTATAGAGGTTAAGCTTGAAGATAATCAGAGAAGTGAACATATTCTTATATTTAAAAAGTACTTCAAATATACTTAATAAGGAAATACATGGACGATATTTAGCTCAAGGTGTGTTTTATTAAGAGTTTGGATATTACGGCAGGAGTGTTTGAGCAAAAATTGGAGAGGTGACGGTAAAAAAAAAATTTTAAATTGAAGGCTAATGAGTGGTATACGGGAGATCTGTATAGGATAAAACTAATAAAATAAAAGTAGCGAAATCTAAACATGTAAAATACAAGATTGATGGCGCGCGTGATTTAAAGGAAATGTGGAAAGTGCTCAAGAAGAATGTAATGAAAAAGGCAGTGAAAAACATAAATTATATAAGATTTTATAATTAGTTGTGGGGTTAAGGTAGTTATTGCGGAAAAGTTTAATAATTTTTTTGTTGATAGTGTAAATGAGATAAGAAACTCTAAATAGTAATTTTATAACACTTGATAAATTTCGTGAATGAAAATTTAGGAATAGCAAGAAAAAGATTTTAATTAGATTAAAGTGGTATATAATATAGAATTCATGCTTTTGTTTTATCTTTCGTTTATTACATAGATCTTTTCTAATATTTTTCCCTAATCGGCCGTCCTACTTACATTAAAGATAATTAATCATTGTTAGCACAGGTTGTGTTACTTTATTTTCTCTTCTTTTATTTTTACATTATGCTTATGTGATGTCTTTCTTTTATTTCATTATTTATTTAAATTTTTTTGTATTTAGTGCTAGTGGGGAGAATCGTTGGGGCCCATGAGGCGTTTACTTCCCTGAATTTTTGAAGTCCCTCGTGGTCTGGACGTAGGCTTGCGGCTACTTCTCGCTGGATTGCTTCCTTTTCTTCGGTTCTTCTTTTCCCAAGAATATCTGAGATTTTAGACCAAGAACTGGAGTCCCCTGGAGACTTTTTGTGGAAAAATTATACTTGTCTTTTTGATTGTTCCGTATTTTTTAAATATACTTCACTCGTGTTTCGCTGACCAGCTACGAGACAGAAAAAAAAGGCGCCAGCGGAAGTGGCCGAGAAAAAAAGACCGACATCCTTTCTACTCTGCATAATCCACATCGTTGACTCGTCGTACTGCCATATGACTTATCGACAAGTCGATCTTGCTACGTTCGCTAGACTTGCTTCCACTTGGATTCCACTAATTCATTTTTTTATTGTTTAGTTTCAGAATGTTATTTTTATTTGGAAAATTTGTTTTTATTTCAGGTTAGAATTTGTTTAATTTAAGTTATAGATGCGCTTATTATTTTTATATTGTATTTTAATTAAAATTATCTAACTCTTATCTAATCTGAAAAATATTCAAGAACATGAATTTTACTGCTTGCTAATTTCATATGGGATGTTTATAGTGGCTCTTAAATCTTATAAATACATAATATATGTGACAGGTGTTTTGTAAAAATTAAGAGGAAATAGTGTGGGTCTAATATCCAGCGTTACAATTTTCATTTTAGATGTTGAAACAAGGGGATTAGATTTAAAATATGGGGGGACCTGGTACGGTTCACTAACTCCTGTGGATGGTTTCATCGTACCCTCTAAAACTGCCATCAAGATGGTATTACAATGGACCGCAAATGGTTTGAGTGAGGCCTCCACTTTAACCTAACGTATATTGACTGGAAAAATATTGCCAGTATCCAATTGCAAGGAATAAGAATAAAATGGACTATAATCATATTAGTACAAAAATAATTCTAGGTAATTAGATTGTGTTTGGTGAAATACTATTGAAGATAATAAATCAGTCGCTTAGTGAGGGTTTATTTTCAAAACCATGGATAGATTTATTAATAGTTCCTGTTGATAAGGTTAAGAATTCCATTAGCACTGACGATTTCCGCGCAGTGAACATGCTATCCATACATGAAAAAATTAAAAAGAGAAGATAGCACAAATTCAATTATGAAAATATTTCGAGTTCAACCATGTACAGCAGTCAGGTTTTCGAAAAGGGCATTCGTCTAAAACTGCACTAAAATGGGCACTAATTGAGTGGAAAGTGAACTTGAAAATAGAAAAAAAGTTTTAGCCGTCTTTATAGATTTAAAAAACCATTCGAAACAGTACATCATATTGCGGATCTACGAGCTCCAGGCCTATAATTTCCTCTTGAAATCCTTCGTGAGGGAAATAGATTTGTAAGGGTAGGCAACACTAGCGCTTGTACTGTTGCAATGAACTTTGAATTAACCGAAGAGGTTATATGAGGAGTCACCAGTGATTTCGCTACACCTGCTTCATGCCCGCCTACTCCAATTAAAGGAAGTCGTATTCTCTGTTTAGGTAATTGCAGTAAATGCACTAGAGATGACGTTATTAAACTGGACTGCGAGCCCTGGTCTAAAAGTGCACGAGCGCGCACAGTTCTGCCATTTGGTGCTTGTACAAGAGCGATAGCAGTTGCTAATAGGACAGAACTAGAGGAAACTAAGTTGTTTGCATGATGTGAATTTGTACCTATAGATGGTGATGTTTCCGAGGAAATACTTGCTGGAGTTATCTCAGTGATCTGAGACGAGCCTTGTCTCCTTGAAGTTATATTGTTATTATGAACCATGGAATAATACTTTTGATTACAGTGTTTACAGCGATAAGTTGAAGGACATGACTCAGTAGCATGATTTGATTGCAAACAATTTATACATAGCCGATTATTTTTTGTAAAATGTATGCGTTCTGTAACCGATTTTGCTCGGTAGTTCGGCCAAAATAAGAGCAGATGTTTTCCTTGACAGTCATAAGGAATCGAATGTTGGTAGGGACGTGCAAGAATCTATAGATGTTTCCCAATCCTTTCGCGTTGATTGGTCTAATTTATTGAACAGCACAAAACCTAACCAATCATTCCATTCCTTTATGGGTCTGCCTAGGTTCTGTAATACTCTTATAGCTCGAGTGAAACTATCTAAGACACGAAGGATTTTGTTAGATGATTCTGCAGAGATGCTTGATACTGACATAAGAGCATTCAAGTAGCAATTTACCGAAAGCCTTTTGTTTTCATACCGCGATGTTAATATTTCCCATGCTGCAGGATAATTGGCACTAGTTACAGCTAGATGTTTCAGGAGTTTCCCAGCGTCACCAACAATACTAGCTTTCAAGTAGTGCATCTTTTGAATGTCACATAATGTTGTATTTTCATGTATTAATGAGGTATGAGTGTCACGAAATGAAGGCCAATCTAGATACACCCCAGTAAATATTGGAAAATTGATCTTAGGTAATTTAACATACGAGACAAATTGGTTTCCATTGCTGGAGGAAGACAGCCTGAATTGTTAAGAATAGGTGTTGAGTATTGTAATTCCTCAGCTAGCTAGCATTTAGCTTCAATATATGCACACTCAACATCCGAAAAAACGTCATCGCTCAAATATGAATCTTTTAATTTGTCATCAGAAGCTGTATATTAAGCAATTCATCGTGCGCTTTCTGAAATGTATCCTAGTAAGTTTCAAGTAATTATGAGCGTGCCTCTAGGAATGCCACCGATCTTTTATCTTCACCAGTTTTTTTGCATTGTCTATGAATTTGGTGATACAACTAGCCAATATTCGCTGTAGATTTAAGAGCATTCATGTTTTGTATGTGAATATGTATGCAACTACGAATTTTGTTTGAATATATCGTAAAAAAATGGAATGGAGATACAGTAATCCTGAAGGGTGAATGTTTAGTCAACATAGATGTTCATAAGCTGACAAGTGTCGATATTGGTAGTGTACCGCTATGCCTTAAATTTTGTCAGACAGATGCAGTTTATGAACACAAAGATCAATTCAAGATCACTGGGATATTTATGTATACATGCCGTAAAATATTGCCTCTCACCGAACTCTATGAGGCAAATGGTTACAAGAAACACATGAGGTACACTTTCAGTCTATGTGCTGACACTAATTGAAAAACTTTGTTTTTTTTTTTTAATGCACGCATATGAAAATGAATAAACTGCAATTGATAATTGATAATGATCCACTACTGCAATTATTGCTTATTGTTAACAAGAACTCAAAGGAATTGCGATCGAAAACACCGCGCACGTATTTACTTGGCCGTACATTCTAAAGAACAAAACAGCAAAAAAACATTGCAAAAGAATTACATGATGAACTATACATACCCACTACAACAATAACAAGAGATAGTCCAAAATACATCCCAACAAAAAGGAGCAAAACAGCAGAAGATAATGAAGAGAAATTACATGAAAAGTACGCACCTACCATAACAATAAAAGAGAAACTCCGAAATATTTCCCAGCAACAATAAAAACACCCACCAAACCACTACAAAAGCCCAGCTTGGAAGAAACATTGCAAATTAACCCAACAGCCGGTCCAAAGGCAATCACGATCGCGCAGTACAAAGAGAGGCAAGAAACTAAAAAAAAGCTTATAAAAGAAAATTATACAGCTCTTCACAAAAAAAAAAAAAAAAAGAGGCGGCGTTGCTGTGCAGCTCAGAAAACAAAAAGCAGAGATATAGAGAGTGATACGGATGACAGCAGAGAACAGCTTACCAAATTGAAAGAAGAAAGCCGCAAACGAAGGAAGCAATAGCGGAACAAAACAAAGCAACTGCAACTATCATTGGGCAAAGACTTCTGCATAAGTACATAAACATCTAAAAGAATGTAGACAACATAGCTAGCATTCAGTGATAACTAAAGGGGTATAGCAACATGTGTATGTAGATCCATACTGGCTTATATCAATTTTCTTTTATTTGTATTGAGAGTTATTCTATGAAACATCATAGCGAAATAAGTCAATCTGAAATTGACTCAGTTGGCTGCTAAGTCTGCAGCTCGAGAATTGAGTGGAAAAAAATCTTTATGCAAACGAAAAATCTTTGAAAAAAGAGATTTCATTGCAAAAAGAGGGCGTTTCATATATACAGGAACCATATAGTCGTCAGTACGGTTTGGTTCTTGCCTGCCGTATGCGCCAAAGCAAATAACAAAGCTGACCTCATATATAGACTTACAATAAATTTTAAGTGTGAATTGTATATATTTACTTGAATGCCTTGCAAGATTTTGCCGTATACGGGACTAGCATTTCATATAGAGAGTTTTGCTATGAAAATTCATAGCGAAATAAGTCAATCTGTCAATCTGATTTATGCGGGACTAGCATTTCATACAGACAGTTCTGCTATAAAAATTCATAGCGAAATAAGTCAATATGTCAATCAATGCTAGTCCCGAATTGGGCTAAATCTTACTAGGTATCTTGCTGTCCATCAGAAACGTATCCTGCACCAAGAATGTGGACGACGTACGACGATTCGTAGCCTTCTGTAACTATTACAGACGCTTCATACAAAATTTTGCACAAATAGTACGACCACTGAACACACTCCTAAAGAAAAATACAGTTTCTTTGGAGAGAAGAGTCCAGAAAATCCTTCGAAACACTCAAAGGTAAACAAATAACTTCACAAGTCCTGCAATATCCAGATTTTAGCAAGCCATTCAACCTGACAACGGATGCCTCGAATTTTGCACTTGGAGCGGTTCGAGTACCTACGTCATTTAACATTCAATTCACAAGAGGACCAGAAAAATTCCGCTATGGAAATCGGTTCTCTGTGCTAAAGCTGAATCCGTCAACAGTGAATCTGTGTGAGTGTAAGACATTGCTTTACACGTGGAAGAACTACCCTGTTTACTATAGAAAACTAACTAACCTTTAGCTTCAGCCCACAATTAACGAACAGAGTTTCTGATAGTAACCTCGCAAAAGTGGTCGAACTGTGACACCTTCATGTGAGAAGCTTTGCAATGAATGATGTGCTTGTGGATCCCTTACCTGATACCCTTAAAACCATGCACAATGACGTGGTAATATACAGAGAGAATATAAAGACACTTACTGAAATAACATCCAGTATGTTTTCCCAAAACCAAGTTCCCGTTAAATTCATAGTTTTAATGAAGGACCATTCATTTGCTCCATGTAAATAATATCGTACGGAGATGAGAGGAACATGCGATGATGAACACGGTACTGCTTAGTGTTTTGCTTCCTTTTAATTCTAGATTCGTGCAACGTTAAATTTTCCCAGAATAGGAAGGATAATTTATTTACATTTCAGTTCACTCAGGAGCACTTTACTTCAACCTTAAATGCATTTGTGGAAAAATAAATATTTTCTCATGATGAGCTCGCACACACTTCTTCCTGCCCAAAAAGTAATTATAGAAACTTGTTTTCTAAATTTTGCCTTCCAAATGCAAAACTTTTTATTTATTGTGTTTCGGAGTCCTGGAACTGTAAAACTTAAAGTTGACACAAGACCAAATGCCATATTCATATGAAAGTATATGGATGCAGTATTTCTGCACGTACGTATGGCTGTCGAATTTTGGTTGAATTGTGTACATTCCATGACTTCTCCAATGTAATTTTCGACCTATGTAGAGAACTTTGGCTGAATCCAAAATCTTTAAATTTTACGCCGCGCCATCGAATAGAGAGAGTGAGAGAAAGCCGGAAAGCCAGAGAAAGCCTGGTGCTGGGTTTGATGTGGTTGTGGTGGTAGTACTGCACACAAAAGCCAAAAGAAAAAGTTCATTAAATCTGAACGTGCAAAAGGGTAAGAACTTTTAATTATAGCAAATGAATTCAGCACTTTGCATACCGAACTCTGTAAATTCTATGGGTGACACGTTTCGAGTGGATTGCAAGCCTGCCGGAAGGTCTTTAGGGGCTCCTTTTGATTCGCCGGTTTCAGTTCTATTTTCGGAATTTTCTAAGAGATTTCAGCTGAATAAATAAGTACGGTAAAGGAACAACACTATTTGACCAACAGAGCTCTTATTGTTGGGCTTTAACAACAGAAACAAAAAGCCACATCTAGTGAATCTCCTCACCATTGCTTCTCAAGTGCACCTTTCACAGTACCGGAAGTACAGTTCCAGCAAAACAACTATTTTTCGAGTGAAGTTATTGAAGTTATTCTGAAGTGGATGCTATGCTCAAGTTCGTTTAAGCGCTCTGCATTTAGTTATGCTCTCGCTGCTATTCATTTCCGAAAAACGGAATGCCTTAAAGTCACCGGCTGCTTTAGAGGTAGTGAATGATAGATTAAAGAAATTCAGAAATCTAGTCCAGGCAGAGGAAGGTGAAGGTATTTGGTTGGAGGTGGCAGTTTGTATATTAATTTTGTCATTGATAAATGAAGACTCAAAACAAATTTTTCTTCATATCGCTGTTTATCAAGTAGGCTTCTATAATAGTCTATAACACCATCCAGTCTCACATTCGTAGTGTTACAGTTCTCCTCGCTAAACTTACTCTCATATGCTACACAATAAAGTTGGGTGTCATGGAGCTGTTCATAATTTGCATAATGTAATTAATTCAAATACGTTATTTGTTAAATATAGCCTTGTTTCTGAGTAACCTTATAGAAGCGAAGAAACTCCTTGTCTTCTCTATAGACGAATTTGCATCAAACAGTTGCCGGGGGTCTGCTCTGCGGTGCCAGAATAGTCCTCTGCTGGAAATAGTCGAACATTTCCTGCCACATCTGTTCTTCACATATACGTTCCGTATATTTGGAACAATGAATTACTCATCTAGATACGATCTGATTCCACCAGTAGGGATACTTACGCCGACAAATCTCTTAATTTTGTATTAATCACCATGTCAACATACATATATCTGTCTGATTAATGGGTCAAATTGACCTTCATGCCTTTCCCGTGAATGTAACACTAATAGAAGAATTGTCCGCCTAGGTATATATCTTTTGCTAGTAATAGCGGACAAAAGCATTGTTGACATTGAAATCAACCTATATGTAAATTTACACCTCTCCCAGGCTTTGTGTTGCACATTAGCAGAGACTCCTAGAATTCCTAGTCTAGTAGTAGTGAGAGTTTGCCGCAATCTGCTTCTCTCTGGTAATCTACCAATCCCCACAGATTGTTGAAATTGCCTTTTTTACCACTTATATGGAACTCATCATTCACCTTCTCAACAAGTTTGCCCCCTTTTTAGGGATGAACACCACCGTCCTGCTACTTAGGTTGATCTTTTTCTTCCCTTAAATTGATGTTATCCATTTTCTATCACGACAGCATAGGTAGGATACTCTTAAGCTACTAAACTTATATATTTTCTTTGTGCATTGTTTAGAGAAAATTCTTTGCTTCAAAAGCGTTGATATTTCAAGCCAGTCGAACAAACTTCGGTCCATTTCCAGGCTGTATTGCCTACATGCGCCCTTCTTCTTAATTTTATATCATAATCATTAAATATATTTTTAGTAATAATTATCAACAACATGGGATAGGCCAAAACACATGCGCTACACAGTTTCTTGAATAGCCGCAAAGTGGAACTACAGCACTTCTGATAACCTTTTACCCTAACAACAGATAAAATATTTGGACAAATAATAACAACGACAATGCTCAATGACCAAGTATTTGTAGCATAGTTAAAAAGATATTGCATTCGAAGTATATGACGTTTCCTGTTTGAACAAAAATATTTCACCATAGCAAGCAGTTGGTACAAATTTGGTAAACTATAAGCAATCTTTTTATATTAGAATATGGCATACCATAAGGTACCTTACTCTGACCAGTGTTATTTAAAATTGTGGTTATTATTTAAAATTTAAACATGAATTTAGCCTGTGTATATACCTATCTAAATATTCATATGTCTTCTTTAAAAACAGAAGATTTGAAAATCCACAACCATGATAAAATTCAAAGAAAACATGTGAAAGTGTGCGGGAGGCCATTTATACTGGTGTTTTTAAAAATGGAGTACTGTTTTATTTAATATATTCTGATGGAATATGACCAGATGGAAAGATGGCAAAAGATTTAATTCTAAATACTTTCATACCAACAATCAAATATGGCGGAAGTGGAAGTATTATAACTTAGTCTGCTTTTCATGGCAAAGCATTGGGCCAATTCACCGAATGAATGGTATTATAGATCGTTTCGTGCGCGTTGATATTTTACAAAACATAAATCTGCCGAACGCTGACGAGGAGAAATTTCAACATGACCACTATACTAAGCACTCCACTAAGCTGAGCAAGACTTAAATGCAACCAAATCAGATAGAAGTTTTGGATAGATCTGTGTAATCTCCCGATCCAAAAACAATTAAGAACTTGTGGGAGATTGTTAACAAGAGGATGAACTAGAAGACTGTAGGATCCAAAACTTGTCAACGCTACTAAAACAGCGTTCGAAAATATTTTCAATAGTTTCTATGCCTATGCCGAAAAGAGTGTTATTAAAAACAAAGGATTTGCAGCGAAATACTGAAATTTCCTAAAATTTGGTACACCTATTAATTCTGATATAACAAGTTATTGCCACATCGCCAATGAGCTTGAAGGCTCTCTTCTGGACAATACCTAATGAAGCTAAGGCTGTATGAGTTGTCCCAGCCCATATATGGGAATTCTATTCCATTCTAGGTCTAATGTAGAGCCTGTAAAGCAGCGCTAGATTTGACGGGTGAAATATTTCTTACACCTTGTCAGAAATCCAAGACATTTCGATGCTTCTGTAGAAACAAGAAATATGTGATCTGTCCAGTTCAACTTAATGGAAATATTAATTCAATGAATGCTTAGTGGCGGTGAATCAGAAATTAATGCCCCATAAAAAAAAAACTGGAACGGTTAAGTGATTGTCTTGTTTTAATTAGATGAGACAGCTTTGGGTCTTAGATGCATTGAATTTGACGCGATTCGATTTGACCCATGTGCGAATATTGTCAAGATGCATTCTCACTGGAGTCCGCAAGAGTGTCAATAGAGCAAGCGAAATCAAGAGTACTGTCATAAACGAATCTATGGATTGGATTAAAGGTAAGAGAAAGCAGATCATTCATCAAAATTAAAAGGACACGCGGAGAGAAAGCAGAACACACGGGCACACCGATATTTATTGGATGAAGTCCAGATGTAACGTATTTGACGACTAAAAAGGAGACTATCAATCCATAATAGAAGAGAACAGGCCCAGTGCTTTAAGCTTGGCCAAAAAGTGACTGGATGCCAGAATCTATCAATGGCCTTAGAAATATCCAGCGTGACGATTTTGGACTCACCAAACCTGTGAAGACTACAGCTCTGACGTTCCGTAAGAAAAGTTAGCAAGTATGCAAATGAGCGTCCAGATCGTAGGCCATATTGGCGATAGTTTTTGAGTTCATTGGTTTCTATATACTTCAATAATTTGGAGTTAATGATAGATTTCAAAACCTTTGAAAGAAACGAAGTGATTGCATGAGGTCAATAATTTGTGGGTTCGTTACTGTCTCCTGTTTTGTGAACTTGAGCTAGTATCCAAGCAGTTCGAAATGTTTCTGTCGAATAGAACAAGTGGCAAAGTTTGTGCATAGGTTTAATTAAAGATAAGGCATAGCTTTTAATTAAAAATGCGGGAAACCATCATATCTGCGGCCTTGAAGACATCTCCCGTACGGATTTATATTGGCTCTTGTACACATCCAAAACCGAGAAGCAAAACAGGTGTTTGGAAAATGAGAGGAAGACGAGAATTTAAGCGAATCTATCAGCCAAAATACTATCTTAATCCAGGGAATCAACAACTAATTCACCATTATTAAGTAGTGAAGGTATAGAGGAACTGCTGAAGTTGTTCCTAATTTGCTACCTTTTCGGCTTGCCAAATTCTTTGTCTAATATATTGGTCAAAAGAATTTGAATAACAGACTTACAGGTGTTCCGCGTAGCAACTGATAGCCGTGAAAAGCAGACTCTTTTGCTTTCATAGTTTGGTTGCACTTATTGTTAAACCAAGAGCTGTATTGCTGTTGTTGAGATCTGATGTAAGAATATGGAATGAGTGAATTCACATATTCTAATCAAAATGGGCCGACCAATTATAGCGCCAGAGAAGACTACTTATAGATGGAAAAGTAGGGCCGCACAAGTTTGAGGTGATAAATTAAGCTGTGATAAAACAGTAGTAGTAGTCTTAATTACCAAAAGGGAAGCCGATTGAAATGTAATATTTGTCCTAGTGAGATGATAGAAACAAATCTACTAAATTGGCTCCATCAGCTGTTGCAAATTGAAATAATCACAGAAGAATTCAACGAATCGGCCCAAAGGATTTGTAGTAGATGAATGTCGGAACCGCGGTATGTTATGGACATTAAAGTCACCTACCAGGACGATTTCGGGGGAGACGGAAAGCAAATGATTAATATTATTGCAGATATGTCAAATACGGATATCGTAACGTCATCAGACATGTTTGGGCTATGATCAAGCTTGTGAAGTTTGAACCTATTTCAGACATATTTCAATTCTAGATTTGCAGGAGGAAAATCTCTAAGTAGGTTAAAGCCCACATCATTCCGAATATATATTGCGATGCATTTCGGTTGAAAAAAAGAGGCAAAAATCAATAACCAGGGTTGTGATATTGATTAATCGGAAACGGCCTTGATTTCACTTATCGCCGGATTTTAAATACAAATATTAACATGTTAAATGCAGTCTTCTCTTTCACGCTCATCCATTCATCATTCAGCATTCAGCATTAATTAAATGGTGAAGTATCTGTTACATCAAAGTAGAATCCTAATCGCCTTGTTTTGTAGCTTGTGCATACGCTCTAGTGGCTCCTTGGTACTTAAGGATAACACCATTGAACAACACTCATGAGGTTTCACGATGGCATTTCAAATCTTTATTGCTGTAGCCATTGAAATTTGACTTCGTATTCTTTAAAAAAAAAAAAAAAAACAATTTTTTTGCCAATCTTTTTACAAATATAGTCGATGTGTCTTTTTAGCGATAAATATTTTTCTATAATGACACCTAAGTACTTTATTTTTGACACACATTCTATAACGGTGTTAGTCATATTTATACCATTTATATTCTCGCCACCAAATTACATTCATTTAGATTTTTCAACATCTAAGTTAAGCTTATTCATTTTCAACCAAAAATTTACTTTTTCTAAGGCACTTTCTATTCGGAAAACACATAAACTAATATCATTTTGGCCTATGTAAAGTAATGCAATATCAGCGAATATAACAATTTCTACATCCGTTAAAATGGTCGTAATATCGTTTATGTATAATAAAAAAAAAGTACTGACTGTTTTCAGACAAACATTCATTAACACTTTTGTTTTTTGACACCTTTCAGACAAGTAAGACTCAAACCACCCATACGATTTAACGATTTCCCATATATTTCATATTTTTTAAATTTAATCAAAGGTATATTTCGGTCAACCTTCCGCCTGATCAGAAACATCCAATTATCTTACCAAAATCTAGACATCTCTCATAGTTAATAATTTCTCATTCACATAAGCTAACACTGCACGGTGGAACTCAATTAACTTTGCGAAATATTCGAGAAAAATATTGGATTCTTAGTGGTCGGCGCTTAGTTAAGAACTTTATTCGTAACTATCTTGTATACATTCGCCAGAAATCAGTAACGAAAAGTCGGATAATCGGAGATTTACTATTACATAGGGTTCAACCTTTAAAGCCATTTTTACGCAGCGGTTTCGATTATGCGGGACCGATCTACGTCAAACCAGTAACAGGAAGAGGTTAAAAAATAACAAAATCATATGTTGCAATATATATTTGCTTGGTAACAAGAGCTATCTACCTACAGCTGGTCTTGGACTTGTCCCGAAAAGCATTTCTTGCGGGTTTCAAACGGTTTGTCGGACGGAGAAGTCACTGCGCTAAGTTATACAGTGATAATGCTACAAATTTTGTAGCAGCAGACAAGGAACTAGCACAGCATTTAAGACAACTTATGAATTCTTCATGTGACATAACTAAAACTCTGCTAGCGAACGATGGAACGGAGTGGCATTTCATACCACCCGCTGCACCGCACTTTGGCGGTTTATGGGAAGCCGTCGTTAAGTTTTTCAAGCAACACCTTCAAAGAATTGTTGATAATCACACTTTAACAATAGAAGAAATGTTGACGGTGTTGGCTTAAATAGAGGCTTGCCTAAACCTTAGGTCATTACATTCGATGACTGATGATCCAGACGACCTGTCTCTTCCACACTCGGACAGTTTCTGATCGGAGATAGTATGTTATCTGTTCCCGAACTCAGCACACATGAAGTTCCGACAAACCGGCTCAACCGTTGGCAGCTTGTAAAAAACATGTATGAACATTTGTGGAACCGATGGTATAAAGAATACGCTCATTATTTTCATCTCCGTCAAAAATGGACCCACATATAGGATTCCGTTACGATCAACGACCTCGTACTAATTAAGGACGGTAAACTTCCATCTTCAAAATGGTTTCTGGGAAGAATCATAGAAGTACATTCTGGTCAAGATGGACACGTCCGTGCAGTCACCATACGACATTCAGCCGGTGTCATCAAACGTGTTATAACAAAAATATATGTCATACCTGTAACAACGCAGAATTAATACCCGCCACCCTCTCTATTTTAGTGTGCGCCAAGTCGAAGCAATCCAGTGAGTTATAGCGGGCAGTTTCCCACCTTTTTGTGTCTTAATGAGGCGGGCACAATTTTTAGAAAACAAATACCAGCAAATCAATCACACCATGATAAGAAGAGTTTTTAGTTTTACTTTAGACACTATCGAATAAGCATCTCGGCTTCGAGAACTGTTATGAATGCGAGCTCAGTTAAATATAAGAATTTTACCATTGACAGGCTTGTGTTTTCTTTGAATAAATCCTTGGCTCCGAAGCACTCACTTCGTCTACTTATCAGTGTTTCTTTATAATTCTAGAGGGTGGATTATTGCAGAATTGCAATACATAAAATATCAATTCAGAAATTGTGGTCTCAGCATTTCCGATCACACAATTTCTGAATGATTCACAATGTATTGATATGGTAAAGCAATGATCTCAGGTATGTATATTTTCTCAAACAAGAATTATGCTTGCATAGCAGAATTTGCTTGCGTTGCAAATTCTTCTTGATGTGGAGCAAACTTTGCCTGTCTTTATTTCTATTTTTTTGTTTCGATTTTTGTTTATACTTGTTGTTAAGCGATGAACCTACAAAAATAAAAATAAAAAGGAAAGAAATAGCAATATTTCTATAAAGATATGACTACTTATCTCATCTTGGCACCGCTCCCACGAAGTTCCTCGTTGTATTGCAACTCCAGAGCCCACATAAATGAGTTCCTGAAATATTTAGAATAAGAAATGAATTAATTGAATAAGAAATAATGAATTTTATACTGAAGTTACAATATAAAAACGTTATAACCAATGCATAGTACAAACGTAAACAAATTACATATAAACAACAACAACACTGTGTTAAACTTCTAGTGGTGATATTATGCTGAATTTCAGTCATCAACACCTGGGAGTTTAACCAATCTATGAAAAACTACTAGTAGAATAGAATTTCTACTGAAAACTGAGTTCCGGTCGGGCAATTCAGGTAAAATTCTTATATATTTCGCCTGTTGACAGCTGCCGCGAAAAGAACAAAAATGCAAGAAAACTTGCGAAAGTCATATTGCTATGTTGTAACAATGTTATAAAATCACTTTACTAGAACTCGTAAGCAAAATTGCGCACCTGAATTATGTGATTAAGTGCATAAGCCACAAAGGTAAATATCGCACCTGGTACAGGTTAGGATATTTACAGTCGGGAAAAATCAAAAGATCGAACACACAAACACATAAATTCAACACTTACCTGTAAAAGGTCACCATAAACCACTCGCGAAAAATTTGACGGCGCAAAAGGATTACAAACCTTAGAATATAGAGACAACAGGAAGTGTTGTTACCTGTAAAATTCGTGTGCATGAGCGTGTATTTTTTCACGGTCCCGTGAAGTAGGTCAGCATTATATTGAAGAAAGAGACAAATGTATTTTCAGCTGTCAAACGAACTTTCCTAATTTGAAAGTAATTGAATGTAATTTAAAAGTTGTGAAAAGTGAAAGATATTATATTTAAAAATAGTGCTAAATAAAATAAAGGGTGTAAGTAATTATATATTGATATTATAGTGATAAATTTCTAAGTGATGTTCATGCATTTGCAGAATGAAGTGTTCGGTGAAAAATTGCCACAACAACACCAAAGTACGACGTGGGAAATCATTTTTTTGGCAAGTATAGTTATAAAATATTATTTTGTGTACCATACTCAGCTTTTTATATCAAATTACATTAAAAATACATAACAAAAAGGATGAAATATCGAAAAATTCCTTCATCCACCGAGATTTGTTTACGTTTATGACAGATGAGAAATTCCCAGGGTATGTTGGCGTAGTGACATCGAATAAGAACATTTTCGATAGGAGCAAACGCAATATTTTCAACCATAAATGTTGTTGCCCCGCTCTCATATTGATTCTACTACACGGCTGTACTGAGCTTTCACTACAGCGGTAACAGATACTAACACAACCTGAATTTGACTACACCAAATTTCGCTTATCACACTTCCTGTACTCTATATTCTAAGTTACAAACCGCGGAACTGTCACCTTCATATATTGTCAACATATGACATATGAAATCTGGGTGTTTTTTTTAAGATGAACTCAGTGGCAGCGCTTAAAAAGTGTGAAAATATCTTCATGAAAAGATATTTAAGATTTTTAGTTTTCTCATAAGTATAATGAGAAAGAAAGAGATAGCTAGGGGAACGAGATAAATGAAAATTGCGTTCCACACTTACATTATTGAAAATGGATGCCAAATTTTCATCAGCGCCATGTTATGGCATAATTTAAACTTTTTACCAGCATTTGTAAGAAATAATAAAGAATAAGAATTTTTCATTGGAAGATAATAAAATGAAAAATTCCGCATCGAATGAAAATAATAGCAATGAACGAAAAATTATTTCCTTTTGGAAATTTATATTATGGTTGTAGGTCCCACAGAAAAATGGCGGTTCAGGCTCTCTATATAAAAGGTGCATTGTCATGGATTTCTCTCTTGCGTTTTCGAAAGTCACAGAGTTAACTTCATATACGAACTATAGTGCATCATACTTTTTTTTTTTTTTTTTTTTTTTTGTGAAATATTCTAATTGTGAAAATTGGTTTGCTATCATCCAATAAGGTTTGTGCAAGCTCATATGCAATTATGTGGAGGGCATTTAATTGTGTTTAGAAAACTAATTGGTGATAGTTTTAGTCAACATTGTGAAATTTGATGTGAATTTTTTTTGAGTGTTAGTATTTTACTTTTTTTGTAGATTACCTGAATTATTCATAAATAGAATATCAAATTAAGAATACAATACGATTTAAATAAAGTAAAAATATAGTGGTAAATTTCCAGTGTACAATTAATTAAACTTCCATCAGAAGTTCATGTCGGATGTCCCTCATCTTCCCGTCTGGGGTTAGCTTGCACAAATCTGCGAACTAATTTTGCTTTTGAATAAATTTGTATAAATAATATCTAAATACATTAGATAATTTTTAATTAAGATTAAAATGCGTTGAACGTAATAAAAACTATAAATAAATCGAAAGTGAGCTTACTTCAATTTGTTCTGAATTTAAGTTTCCGCTACACTAACAGTAATCACATTTTTGGTAATTCCATTCAGGAATTCCCTGTTATCGTGACCCTTGTTGACTGAGGTCATGGCTTTACATCGTCAGTTTAATAGTTCCATAAGTCTTAAAGGAATAACTCTAATAGCAAAATTTGTGATCGATCTGCTAAGACAAACTATTTTGAGCGCTCTACTTAATTTTATCTACTGGTGCTATTATAATCAATGCAGAAGTGGTTGGCAACTGGTCATCCCTACTGTCTCAACTCTATTCACAGGCCTGGCATTTAATAAACTTTTAATACTTTTTTTTTCAATTTTTGGGGGGCAGTTTATCAGAAAAATTTTCGATTTCTGACCGGGCTTGGCATTCTCCACTTTATGACGTCCCTTCGAGCTTGCATACTACCCACAATGAAGGAAGAGAAGGGACTGTATTTATAAAAAGACATCTCTAGTCGAGAATGGTAATGGGTTTTGTACTTAGGAAAGTATGAGTAAATGAGTGTCAACACATCAGAAACATTCCCCTAATGTTTGCCAAATATTTGTGGAATGTTTGATGAGTGAGGACGCAAATTTTATAGTTTTTGACTCTGAAAAAAAAAAAATCAATGTAATTAAAATGAAATGGAAAAAATTATATATTTCTACAGTACTTTCAGTCAGTTTTCAACAGTTGTGGAAAGCATTACTGAGAATTTATTTTGGAATTTATTTAGGATTTTTTTAATAATAAAGTAATCATGAGTGAGAAAGATGAGTAGATAAATATTATAAAATTAATAGAACTGTATTCTACACACCGAAATTTGAGGGACAAACCGATTAAAGAGTTTAAGGTCAAATTAAAATTTAATGACTCCTTCATTTGAATTGGAAGTGAGTTATCGGCTGCGGATGAAGCAAGCGAAAAGCTAAACGCATTGCGTAGTTATTTTTTGCTATGTTGTTTCTTGCCAATATATGCGGTTGCAATACAACTTAATGCCTCTGCTGCTTTAGGAAAAAGTATTAAAATCAAGTGTTTTGAGGCTTTAAACAAGTACAATAAAGAACGATAACCTCAGAAAAATGGCCAGCCGTTCATCTACACTTACACTATTTCGTCGTTTAATTTCTGGCCTGAATCTATTAAGTAGAATTTCGAAGTCACTTGAGGAGATTCTTTTGAAGTTTCCAAAACCGGAAAGATCGTAAATTTTTAAAAGATGCTCCAATGCACGTTACTTCAATCGAAGAATACATAATTAAAACTGAACATTTGGAAAACATTGTTCACACAAATATCCTATCGGATGTTTGGCAAATGTTTCACAAATATTTGTCAAACATTTATCAACTATTTCTAAATTGTTTGACAAATGTTTTTTTGCCAATGTTTGTTATGTATGGATTCACCTTAAGGTGCGCAATTACTGATAAAACTAAAGCACGACAAGAATACCTACAAAAAAATGTACGGCAATAGGAACTGTCATGGCATAAGAGCAATGTTTTGAGACTATGCTGTCTGCATAGTTTTAGCTTATTATGTCCATGAAGGACTATAATAAGACTTCCTTGCACTCTAAGGCCTTCTCGATAGTGCTTAGCAGACTGCTGAGAGCGCCCTCGGTGGATTTTCTGGATTGGTAGGCATATTCTTCGGCATTGAATGGGCAACTTTTAAGGGAAGTTGCCCAAATATAGTTGTCCTTTATTTTCTCTAGAGTTTGAGTAAATAAAACAGAAATTTTTTTTTAATAAATCAACAACAATAACAGCATGCAATAAACAAACACAAAATTCACGATAGACACAAAATATTTACAACATAGGTATGAGTGAAACTACCCTAATTCATCCACTGACCTGTATAATATGGACTGACGACGTTCATGTAAATAGGTTGGGATCAATTCAATATAGCAGTATCTTTCGGTCTAAGCACCAATACCAACTGAGAGAGAACTATAAAGAACAAATAAATAAGTGGCTTTGTCGAAATATTCATTAGTTACCCTGCAGAAATTCGAAAGGTTTTATTAAAATCACTTTCAAAGAGCGCTCATTTTTTCAACCGCGAAGGACTTCTTCAAGTTGGCACCAATGTAAGAACTCTTTTTGAAACACAATATTGTGCCCAGATCAAATAGTATATTAAGCAGTCCATATTATATACACATGTCAGTGAATTCACATATTAGTTGAACTCAATTCCCACGAGGAGTCCACAGCAGCTCCCAGACAACAAAAGCTGGGAATATTTCTTGAAAAGACGGAGAATAGGTACTTACATGGGATATGTAATAAATAATATTTCGGGCCGATATCTATGATTATCCGCCAGAAAGTAGTTGCTGAGGTACTCCGAAAGGAAAAAAAAAAGAAGTATAAATAAAGAAATTACAATTTTAATTGACAAAATCGCATTAAAAAGACATTTGTGAAACACTCGAATTTATTAGGAATTAGACATTGACATTTGTAAAAAGAATTATTTCACACTATAAAATAATTGCGCGGTCATATTTAAGACGTCAACTCACGACCATGCCACCATGCCCTGAAGCTATCTACATACTTGGCTTTATCGCCAGCTTTATGCTAAAGTCAACTTGAAAAGCCGAATTGAACACAACTGACGTTTTTGACATTTACAGCTTTAACTTTTTTATGGCGAGGACTTTTATTCGTGAGTGACACTAAAGAAAGACAGAAATGTATCCGATTTCCAAAATTACGATAAATTCATGTTTTTTTGGAGAGTTCTCGAGATGTACCACTTATATGTAAAAATAATGTTGAAGAGTGGCAAAAGAGAAGACAAGAGAAATATTCGACAAAATGGAATGAGAAGTACATGAATTCTTCACGAAAACATTTTTCGTAATTAAGAGGAGTCAGTACTCAGTAAAAGTTTAAATTTAGATACCAGCGAACCTTTAGGTAATAAAATTTACTATACGTAGGCTTGTGTCCTGAAAGTGAGGAAATTGATATAAAATTAGCCTAGACTTAGACCGCAGAGCACATTAGAGACATCTACCGCAAAAGACAGAAACCCAAAATCCGACAAAACCATACAATTTAAGACGAAAAATGGAAATTTGAATTTCACATAAATTGAAAATTTTTAACGAGAATTAACTCTCCTAAATTTCTTTTGCCCATAATTATTGAGTATACGATTTTTCTTTGTATTTCAACAACTTTCAAATAAATATTGCAATTTCTCGTCGGTGAAATGTCGGGAGAAAAAACAAGTACTGTTATAGTCAAATAATTATAAAAAACACCACTAAAAATGAAAAAACTCGACGTTATTTGCTAGATCTAGGCCTCATCTTTCTAAAACAGTCACAATTTAAAGAAATGAGAATACCTACCCACAGGAATTTGATTTAAAAGACTTCAATTTTTACCATTTTTTACAAGTTTCCGAGCTAATATCTCCATTCCAATACACTTTTTTTAATTTTTGTTAACGTTATTTACTAGACGACTTCATTAATTTGAGATATAAGTCATTATTCTGCTACAAATAGTTTGCAAGAAATTCGCATTGAAAAATGTATGAAACTTGCAAATATTGGTACTTACTCCTCTTAAACACAGAGATACATCCGAATTTTTCAAAGCTGTCCGCATGGGAGTCCTGTTGTTTAAGCTTCTATTGGAGCTTACAAAAGGAAAACTGACTAAATGCTCTAAAAGGGAACCCATCAATCGAGATCTTTGGGAGGAGCAGTCAAGTAAGTATTTATTTATCATCCCCGAATGAAGCAGAATGGAGGCGCATAGCTGACGATTTTAGACGTGCTTCCAATATGCCAAATTGTTTTGGAGCTATTGACGGCAAACACGTCAATATAAAATGCCCACCGAATACGGGATCGGAATACGTTAATTATAAGTGACATCACACTCTCATATTTATGGCAGCGTGCGATTAAATTTGTGTTTCACTTTTCTGAATATAGTAGCTTACGGTAGTCAAAGTGACAGCGGTTTTTTCTCAAATAGGAAGTTTGGAAAACGTATTTTAGATGCCACCCCTCACTTCCCAAGCGCTGAACTACTGTCAATCTTAAATATAACCTACCCTTATTATTTTGTCGCGGATAGCGCTTTCCTATTAAGGAATAATTTATTGCGCATTTATCCGTGGAGAAATTCATGAAAATTCGAGGATAATTTCAATAAGAAGTTGTCTAAAGCTAGAAGACATATTGAAAACACTTTTGGAGTTTTGGCATGCAGGTCTCGATACTGCTTACAACGATACACTGCCATCCACGAAATGTAGATAAAATTATTAAAGCAGTTGCTTTGCTCCCCGCTGAATATTCAGAGCAGCACACTAACATTGTAATTCTTGAGGGGTTGTGGAGACAGGAAACTCGATTTGCCTACCGCCAAAGAGACATGCTAAAAAATTATTTAATGATTCCCCGAAAATACAATTTAATTTTTTTATTGAATAAAAAGCTAAAATAAATGTACTTAAATAGTTTTATTGACTATTAAATAAGACAGTAATTTGAATAAATATATAATTGGAACACATATTGCGCGAATCACATACTTAGTTTCTGGACCCGATTGCATAATTAAGCTAATTTGGGCAATTGTGTTTAATTATGCAATTAGTTCAGAAACTAACTATTCAAAGTACCTAGGCATTTTCTCTTATTGTATTTATTTTATATTAAATAATTACTCTGCAAATTTAGCCAAACTCTGTGGTTCAGATTTGCTCCTTCAATTTGGCATATAAGAGATTCGAAGAATGCTCGGACAGCTGTGGGAGGCTTCAATGCTTCTTTGAATGAGCTAACCACTTCCTTGAATTACTGTTCTGCTTTAGATAGCGTAGCTTGCTGCTGCACACTTAGTGGCTTTCTCTTTTCGAACTCCTTGAGGGAGTTGACGGCGGGGGCAATTCAGAATTTCCTAGGTCAGGGCTGAACATGAACATAGCATCCAGTATGTCACTATCAGAGCAGTCGAAGAGATTCTCATCCGGCCCAATTTCTGCTGCAGTTAACCCAGAATTTTCCTCTCCTACATTTCCCTGTACCCTACAAGTACTGTCAAGGATGTTGTATCAATTACATATTCCAATATTAATTAGAAACTTGGGAATTTACTTTCTGGGCTCCAAACTGTCATTTAGGAAAGACAGCTGATAAAAAATTTCCGCGTTTGCTCGATATACCCGCCCGAACTTCCAGACTGACATTTTAATTTATTTTTTTCTATCCTGTATTAATCCCGCAGGCTCTTTAATCTTTTTTTTTTGCTATCTCCGCTGAAATATTTTAATTTTAATTTTTTTAAGGATATATTCACAAACCTTGTATAAAAAACTTTCACTTATTCCTAATAGTTTCTATATTTCACCCCAAGCCTTTTCCAACAGGTGGGTAAAACCGTAAGCCTTATTTTCTATATCCTACAGGAAAACCTTTTCTTTTACTAACTCTATGAGTTTTTCGTCCATTTTAATATATTTAGTAGTTGTTTACTTCTCAACTGTCTCAAAAAAAAGGTGTCAACAGAAGCAATTCACATCTGATATTTGACATTAATCCTCTCAAGTTGGCAGCCATTTGACTTGAAATTTGCAAGTTGATCAAATCTTAAGCCAGCTGGAAGCTGGCAAGAAAGTTAAAGGTCCAATTGTGTTCTTCTACATTGATTTTCATTGTCAAGAAAATTCAACCTAGCTGAAAAGCTCCAACTGTGTTTTAGGCTTTACATCATACCTGACTGTATTATCCTTAACAATGCACTCGAAAGGAGACCCTGAGTTTATGGCACATAGTCATGAGAAGACAATGCAACTGCATTTCTTAAATTGTTTTAAGAGAATATTGCCGCCAGGAGGGTTTTGCTGGTTACTTTCACGCCGGCTCACTTCAATGCATCTATTGCCATAGGGCTGAGGTTATTAACTCAGGCACATTTCCTTAACCTCTGGCGTATCGGTTCAAGAAATATTGTACCTGAGCAGTTCTTAGTAATATAAACAAAAATATTTAATTTTTCTAGGAAGCATTACACATTTAGAAATTACGAAGACTCAAACCTCTTTTTTTTTTATAAAAGTTTTCACGGCTAATTTATCGAAAAAATTTATTCGTCAATTAATTCACGGATAAATAAATTATTCGCACTGGCAATTATTCACATAAAATGAGTGAAAAAAATAAAACATTGGAGTAAAGCAAAGGTAAATCTTGAAATAAAAATGGAAAATTTTGATTCCACAAACAATAAGTATGTTGGAAACTTGCCGCAGATGTGCCGACCAACACCAAGTAAAGCTACAGAGACGAGACCAGTCCACAGTATCCAGCTTTCCTTCCCTTTTCAAACCGTAGCACAGTGTGACAATGTGCCAATCTAGCAGGACAAACTTGTGAACAATATCGAAGGAGCTTATAAGCCGATGGTTTGACAAATTGTGTATTTCAAGTGATTAGGGATTAGAATAAATGATAAATACATCGGTTTTAAATAAAAAGAATCTATATTAGTTAAAATAAAAATTTACAACAATTCCGTACCATAATGATTAGAATTATCAATTTTCAAATCGGATACCCTCCAATTCAAAATTAGTGAAGTATTAAAAAATATTGGACCCATATATTTTTGTTTATCTTGCCGACCTGAAGTCTAGGATACAGGGTGACTCAAATTTTAATGTTTTCAATGTGGACGTGTTTTGAACGTGCTCATTACATGGGATCTTGTCACTCGATTCTTTTGTACGATATTTCAAATTAATGATATTAAATGGAATTTTCGAAAGTAATAAAAAAAAATTAATTAAAAAATATATTGATGAAAAGAAAAACACAATTTCTATGAACTTTGGGTTTTGACAACCTCAGGAAAAGTAACACTCAATAAAAAATATTATTGTTGAAATGATCTAACATTAACACATATCATATCATAAATTTGTGGATGTTTTTAGTTTAGGAAATATTTTTTTTTATTAGCGTCTCTGCAAAATATAGAATTTACTCCAAAAAAACTATTTTTTTTTTATTGTTTTTTAGATACTTAATTCAACATATGTTTAAAAAAAATTAAAATAATAGTACTGTTCTGTTGTAAAAAAATTAAAATAATAGTTCTATTTTATTATTTCATACATTTTATAATCTTAGTATGAGTGCAAAACGAGTATTCTATAATAAGGGGTTTTCCAATAATAGGTGTTATTTTAATTAGCCCGCTATTTCGGTAGATGTCACTTTTGGAGCCGTCATTTTTTGACATTTGACAAGTAGAAACTACGCCATTAATAAAACTGGAACGATACACGATTCAACTACGCATTGAAATTATTAAAATTCACTATAAAAATGGTGAAAATGTGGCAGAGACGGTTCGTAAAACTCGAACATTTTTGGGTCGTCGTGAAGCACCTTATCGGACAACAATACAGAAATTGGTAGAAAAACTCGAGCTGTCGGGACAAGATAGTGATGTGAAGAAAAAAACCCGTGCACGTCGTTCAAGAACAGCCGAGAATGTCGGTGCTGTAGCCGAAAGTGTTGAAGAAAACCCAGGTTTGTCCATTCCTCGTCGTTCTTTGGAATTAGGCATTCCACAAACGTCATTACACCGTATTTTGCATAAAGATTTGGGTCTTAAGGCTTATAAAGTTCAGTTAACACAAGAACTCAAGCTGGCCGATCATCAACAACGTCGAGTCTTTGTTGATTGGGTCCTTGAAGTGCATGAAAATAATCCGGAATTCCATTGAAAACTCATCTTGAGTGATGAGTCCCATTTCCATCTCGATGGCTTCGTCAACAAGCCAAATTGTCGCATCTGGGGCTCGGAAAACCCAAGAGTTATTGTTGAAAATCCTCTCTATCCTCAACGTGTGACTGTTTGGTGCGGTTTATGGTCCCGCGGGGTCATTGGACCTTACTTTTTCGAAAATGAGGCTGGAGCAACAGTTACGGTGAATGGATTGCGCTATCGACAGATGATTAATGATTTCTTATGGCCGGAATAGGATGGTATTGATCTGGACAACGTTTGCTTTCAACAAGACGGCGCTACGTGCCATACGAGCAACGAAACCATTGATCTTTTACGGGAAAAGTTTCCGGACCGTGTTATCTCTCGAAGAGGTGATCACAATTGGCCACCGAGATCTTGTGACTTAACACCTTGCGACTTCTTCCCGTGGGGCCACGAGAAAGAGAAGGTCTACGCCAACAGCCGAGCGTCGATTCAAGACCTGAAAGATGGAATTCGTAAGACTATCGAGGACATAGGGCAGCCACTTTGGTTATGGAAAATTTCATGAAAAGGATATGGTCCTGTAGGCGTGGTCGTGGTGGTCATTTGGCTGATGTTATTTTCCGTTATTAACGGCATGGCTTCCTCTTTATAATGAAATAAAGATCCGATCATTTATCTCTCAAAATGGCATTTTTCTTTGAATATCAAAATAACACCTCTTATTGGAAAACCCTTTACCATGTAAAGTTATTGTCATTTAGAATAGAATAGAATAGAATAAACTTTATTTCGGTAAAGTACACAAGATTGAAATCTTATAGAGTACAACTATTATAGTGGAGCTAGAATCATTTACATCGAAATTCAAAGAGTAAAGAAAAAAATTAAAACTAAAAATAAAAAATAAAATAATAATAATAAGTATCATTAAGTAGGAGTTACAATTCAAGTATAACACTAACTGGTATTCCTTTGCGGAGAGAAAGAAAAGAATGTGAAAAGGAGCTATATTATGTGCGTTTTAACGAGTTTCTTAAATGCATTGATGGTACCAGCCGCCTGCATACTGACAGGGAGATCATTCCACAGACGGATGCTTTGGACAAGATAAGAGCTTTCCATTACAGTTTTGTGAAAGCGAGGCAATGCCAAATTTCTATTTCGTTGGGAGGTAGTAAAATGGAAAAGTTCTCTAAGGTACTCTGGCTTATTAAATTTTAACAAATTGTACAAAGAAACCAAGTTTCTTCGTTTAAGGTAAGAGGCAAAAGAACATCCGAACAAGCAAGACCGGAGATGAGAGACATGATCAAACCTACGCAACCCATAAATGAACCTCACACAGTCATTTAGGGCAACTTCCATCTTGCGTTTACAGATACTATCCAGTTTAGGAAAGACCAAACATCCAAAAGTGAAATAAGGCACGATTAGTGTTTTTACTAGCTTTAGACGAGAACGACTGGATAATATACTCGCTGAAAGCCACAGTCTGCATAAGCCCCCATAGATTTTTCTGATCGTATTATTAATGTTATCACAGCATTTGATATTGGGGTTTAGTACTATCCCAAGGTTGGTGACCTTGTTTGACATAGGCAGTGAAACGCCGTTCAACAGTATAGGCGGTATGTCGGTTTCATGTAGTGTGCTATTATAAAAGATAGCACAGTGTGACTTTCCCGGATTTAGTAGCAGCCGATTATAGTTAGACCAGGTGCAAATTCGGTACAAATCAGAGTTTATTCGTGACACGCAATCCTCGAGGAGGCCAATAGGTCTACTTAGATACAGCTGAACATCATCAGCATATAAATGAATTTTCGCATCATGAACAACTCTCGGTAAATCGTTGATAAATAAGCAGAAGAGCAAAGGACCCAGAATAGATCCTTGGGGAACTCCTCGTTCTAGCGGCCGCGCACTGGACAGCAAATCTTTCACCTTGACTTGTTGAAGACGGTGAGATAAAAAACTGTTGATCAGAGAAACAGCTGAGGTGCTAAAATTAAAGGATAATGACAGCTTCTGGAGAAGAATGCGATAGTCTACAGAGTCGAAGGCTTTCGAAAAATCCAAAAGAACCAAAGCCGTGAACTTGTCTCGGTCCAGAGCCAATCTTATATCTGAAGATACTTTTAAGACTGCGGTTTCGCAGCTATGGGAAGCCGGATTGCCAACTCGTTAATAGGTTGCAGGATTCCACATAAAGTAGTATTTGGTTGTACATAAGCTTTTCTAGTACTTTCGACATAAAACATAGTAGACTTATTGGCCTGTAATCAGCGTGAGATTCAGCAGAAGTTTTCTTGGGCACCGGCAGTACAGTTGCTATTTTCCACTCACTAGGGAACGTAGATGACATTAGGCAAGAGTTAATAATATGTAAGATGTACTTACCAATGTACGGGAATAACATTTTGATAAACCGCGGTGACAAGCTGTCTGGACCGATTGCATCAGACTTAATACTACTGATAGCCACGGTAAGTTCATTTAAATCAGTCCCACGGAACGAGAATGTGTTAGAAGGATTAGGGGTAGCGTATTCTTCTATTAGATAATCAGGAAGGCCAGGTTGGCTAGTTATCACAGGTGAGTTTCCAGCGGAAATGAAAAATTCATTTAGTTCGTCAGGGTTTAGACTACAGTCATCATTCCTGTCTTTGCCATATACACCCGCTAGTTTTAAATTTCGCCATAGTGTTCGAGGAGGAAGACTGGGGTTGAACTTAGAAGAAGTATAAAACTGTGGTACTTTTGAGTGATATTGCCTTGATACGATTATATCTATTGTTAATTTTTAACATCGGAGAGTAAAAATGATTTTAAATTATTTCATAGGACTTTACATTCTAAAGAACTTTTCAGTACAATAAATATGTCTATAAGTGATTATTATCACAATATACGTAAAATGCTTTAATTTTTATATGGCAATACCAAGAACGGGTTGCCCGATTTAGTCCATTTTTTGTACTTACTATTTTTACAAGAACGCAGTGTGCAAAATTTTAGCTCTTTGTACATATAGTAATTTTATAGAGGCAGTTGATTTATGAACATCTTATTTTACTTCAATCGCTATCGCTGTCTTTCAACGTATCTTGTTCCAAAAGAGTTACAGACAATAACGAAAGTAGGTACTTCTTTTGCAGATACCGCGAGTTTTTTTGGGAACATGTCGTAAACTTGAAATGAACGGGTTTGATGATATCAACAATCTATTAAAAAGGTCTGTATTTACTTTGACTCTCAAAGTTTTCATTGTGAAAAACTCTATTCTAATATCTTTTTTTCTTGCGTCCTGCGCTTCTTCTGACAGTTGTCCTATAGGGAGAATGCAAAAGGTAATTATACCCTTTCCATGGAAAAACCTTTTGTGCACGGTAAGCTCGATTTTGTTGTTTGGGTCCTATTTATGAGTCGAATTAAGACTTGAAACTTTGTCGCCCTAATAAAATACATACTGAATATTGTACCACAGATATTCCCTTAAATACAAATCTCTTTTATTGGTTGCATTTGTTTCAAAGGCGACTTCATTTGTAGCATAGCCATACCCAAAGTAATTAAAATTGCATGAAAGCGTGCAATAAGCTCTTGACTTACTCCTGTAATTCCCCGGACTCATCTCTGCTGGCAAATAACCGCCTGGCTGTAATCCCATCATTGGCATTGCCAGCATGCTGTGTAGGAGTATCGACCAATAAACCTATGTCACTGCGGGATCTTTGTTGGATATTTTTTCCTAGCCGCTATCTTGCCTTTGTTTTCAGATCCCCGAACTTGCAAGGCTTTTATATCAATCCTATACGCCATGTGCAATATACGTTCCATAAAACATATCCATGAATGTAATGGAGATATTCCAAACGACAATGACCTTTTATCCACGGCTTCATTCGAAAATGCTGTTGGATTATTCATTTCCTTTGGTTTTGGCCCACATATAAAACACGTTTGAGAAAACGCAATCATTGGTGATAGTGCAGTGCAAATCTTGCCATCTATCATAGTTAACATAAAATAGTTTTAACCGTGAAATGCACTTCATTTTCATTAATAGCTATAGGAGTAAGGCCAATGATTTCTTCTTCGATCAAGTTAACTTCTTGCTTGATTAAGCCACAGCACTCATTTGCACAAATAAACTTAATAGGGCGGCAACATCGTATTGAAGATGCAGCTGGGTTTTACCACACAACCTTGTTCCCTTCACTGGTATTTAAAGTTTAAACATAATTGAATGGGAGCTATTGATACACTAAAAAGATTTTCGTCGGTTTGGCCCTGTGATAAAAATGTGTGCTTTTATTGCTTTTGTTGAGATCTATCACATCCTCATTTTAATAAAATAGTTAGTTGATTTCACCACTTTTTAGTTCCTCAAATCCAAGTGAAACATCGTTCTGAGTTAAACATAGTCTTTCTATAGTTTGGTTAGTCCAAGACTCAAGTTTACACTTAGCAGATACCTCAGTAACTTCTATTTCTGCCGGATAACATTTTTTCTTGTGCTGTTTAATTTGATCGTATGAAGGAAAGAGATTTTTGACTATTTTGTTGGCCTTTTGCCGATTATATGTTTTTATGTGTAGATAAATTGCCATCAATTATCATGGCGAATGCCTCGTCAGAAAATATATCCCTAAATGTTGGCTCAGCGTTTAGTCTTTAACACAACTTTTTCATAACAGTACCCATATTAGATGAAGTTAGAGAGAATTTCTTGACCAGTTTTGCTGTGTCTCTCTTCCCCGTTTTGCGAAAGTCATCTGGTTTGCTATACATTTCCCCACTTCCTTTCGAAACCAAAAGGCTTTTTACCTTTCGCTTTTTCACTGCATTTTTCAAAAGAGTTTGGTGGTCTTTCTGGTCTTTTTAGTGATACTGCTGCAGACCGTGATCAAATTGTTTGTTGGCGCAAATAACTTCGTAAGCCATTTTGTGAGATTTCTGTGGAAGAATGTTGTACAGTGAAAATAATAAACCTGTAAAATTTGGAATTTTTCATCGCTTAGTGTGTTAAAATTTAGGATTTCTACCGGCATTAAATTATTAAAAATTTTAAAAGTTAGTATTTCTACCATGGGAAATGATTCATTTCATTTAGATAGATATGCATGAGTGTATTTAATTTCACCATATCTATCTCAATAGTGTATGTTGATCTCGATCCAAAATCAACGCTGTTTACTCACTAGACGAACTATAGAAAACAAAATCGTCAGAGTCATGTTTTGATGAACCATCAAGGAAAAACAACGAAAGTTTTCGTAAAAAAACGTGTGCATGGCATGGCGTACGCGGCAATCTGCATCGGGCTACTAGCCAACCCCCGATAGCTGGCTACGTTGGAAATGTGTCTGTATCTGTAGCTTTGTTCACTAAGAACTACCTCAGCAAACATTCAGACGATGGATCCCCAGACGCGAAAGAAGCGATCTCTTCCATGTAAGAAATTTATCGTAGATTTGTTTTTTTTTTTTTTTTTTTTTTATTGCTTGGAAAATATTACAAGAATGTTAAAAAATCGATATGGATTAAATTTATGGTGGGTATAATAAGAAAAGAAGGAAGATACGTATCTCCACTTTTTCGTCCTTCTGCCAATGTGTCGATATCATTTTGTTGCAAGGATATTCAAAATCGCCCTCAGTCAATCAGTATTTGGAGTCCCTCATAACTGAATTTCAAGACATCGAGAAGAATGGATTCAGTTTTGAAAACAGATAATATAAGGCCTGTGAGTAATTAGAATATAAAATATAATGCAAATGAGAAGAAGTATCTATTTTGTATTATGAACGCGTCCCCAGGTCTTATCCTCCCCGTGATTCATACTCTTATTACTCGCAAGACGCAAATTCTTATTTGCTTGCTTCACGCCAAAATCTCTCCTGATACCCCCCGGAGAGCATAAAAGACCGTTTTCTACCGAAAGGAGTAAAAGTCAAAGCAGATTTTTAATTATACTGGAACTATTCGTGGGTGACTTCGGCTACTTATCTTTTGACTTTTACGGGAACTCTATCTCCTCTGTAAGTGTAAATGATAGAGATATGCATATGGGCTGATTACATTCGAAGATTAGTTGATTATTCTCTAAAGATATTTTCGAACTCGAATTTCCAAAATGGAGGGGGTAATTTCGAAAAAACAGTTTTTTACCAAATTCGGTATATAGGTAGATACCGTTATCGTGCATCTTTTGATGGTCATTATTTTTCCGGGAAGGGTAAGCACTGGGAGGGGCGGGGTTTGAAAGTTCCAACTTTAGGCGGCTATATTTTCTCAACTAAGCTTCGCAGCTAATTGGTTATGATCTTAAATGGAAGATATCAACTACGTTAATAAGGTGATTGATTTTCAAGTTCGATGATGAAGAGGGGAGGAAGATAAAGGGGGTTGAAAATCGTAAAAATCAGAGAGGAAGTCACCATACATATTGAAAACACACAATCTCTATCTCCTCTTAACATTACCGGCCGATTTTGTTCGGATACATAATTGAGTCTTGCATTCCATAGGCTACTTCTTTTCTGCCGGGCGTAGTATATTTTCCAATTTAAAAAAAAAAATTAGATCACGTGTGGGATATTATACATACTAATTTCTTTAGTACTACACTGTTTTCTATTCGAAGTGTAGTACTAGATCAGCTAATTTTTTAATGGACATAACGCAGTAGGGCTAGGTTTGATCGAGAAACGATTTTTTATTCGCTTTGTCTTATTAATTGTTATAATTCGTAGAAGACAATTTTTTCAGGCGGTCGGTCCAACACCTGTATTTTAATAAAATTATAATCTTTCGATATCAAACGCTAAATACGAATACAACTTTTGAAGTGCTATTAGCTGATACAAATTTTTATTTTTTTATTTTTATGAAAGAGGAGTGGGTGGGAGGTGCCAAATTGGTAAGTTATCAAAAATTTGACGTGCTCAGAGCTTCCGTAATTATAAACCGATTTCAATGAAATTCGAACACGTAATACATATGTATGGTTGCCATTTTTCGACAATTGTGGATTTCCGAATTTCGAAAATTCGAAGTACTAAACTTAAGATTTTTCGAAAAAATCGAGATATTTGCAGCGCAAGATTATACTATTATTTATTACTCAATTCCAACATTCCGGACCGTTACAACTGTCCTAAGATAACGGGTTTTTGTAATCGAAAAAAAATCTAAATTTCGAAATTGCTACTAGCGCAGCAAGAACCTTTATTTAAGGGTGGTAAACTTACTTTTTTTTTATTTTTCTGAAAAATATCCCCTCCACTCCCTAAAATATTTTCTATGCTCTATATGGGCTTGCTTGAGGTTCATCTTCTTCGGCGAGGTGGATTTTGTTTTGCGGGAAGGGGGAGAATTTCTCTGAACAAAAACAACAACAAAATGTTTGTCCTTCCCCGCCCCCTTATAATTCTCCAAAAACTTCCCCCACCCCTCTAAACGTTGCCCCTAGCTACCCGCAGATAACCCCGTATATACTCCGCCCACTTTTCGATCAGGTTTCTCCCAAAAACTGTATTTTGTTTTTCCACGTACACTTGTACTATTACTAAGTATTCTTTTCCAACATATCAGAGAGCTAAAAGTTCCTATTAAGAGTTTCGTCGCGGAAGCACTTAAGGTGCAGAGTTGGTATCCCCGGCTGGGGGTACGCCTTATACAACATGTTGCATATCAAACTAAAGGCCTCGGTGCGTGCTATCTGGCGGTGTGCTTTTTTTCCCAATCTGGAGAACTTCGTTGAAAGACATTTTTTAAATGGAGTCCCCGTACAAGTGTACAATTTCATCCCCACCCCATAACTCGCCTAAATATCATCCGATTTGCAAAATTCCTTTTAGTAATTTCTTTTTGATTTTTTTTCTGATTTCTGGAGCATATTTTTTACCCTCCCGAATAAGTTGCCAAAATTGTTGAATAACTAAATTTTTTATTTTTATATATCTCCTCTGTATTTAGCATTTTGTGTGAATCAATTTTCCGCCTTCCTTTAGATTCTATGCCGATTTAACTACGGAAACTCCCGCGAAAATTTGC
Source organism: Dioctria rufipes (assembly GCA_963924295.1). Taxonomy (NCBI): domain Eukaryota; kingdom Metazoa; phylum Arthropoda; class Insecta; order Diptera; family Asilidae; genus Dioctria; species Dioctria rufipes. The sequence goes on along the minus strand of OZ002744.1, from coordinate 74,078,057 downwards.
AAAAATCGCGATTTTTATTTCTCCCGTATTCCGGCATGCGGGTACTTTTTGGAAAGATCTCGACGAGTGCATTACAAAAACTAACTTACTTTTTTCTCTACCCCACTTTTCGGTGGATTTAGCGCCAAAAGCCGTTATTTTTGAATTACGATTTCCAGATTTTTGCTAAGTGATGCTACCTAGCGGGATTTTCGTGAAATATATCCAACATTTTTTTTTGCATAATAATCACTGGTTTATCTGCTATCTCAGAAAATTTATCTCAGTCCAATAGGAAATCCCTTCGAATAGCTACATACATATATGTCACCTGAGTACATTACCGTCGACGCAGGACACGTGAATTGGTTGTGTATTCCCAAAACTTAATGGTATCAACTTTCACAAAATTTGAGATAACACTGCTTTACAGCTATGTACAAGACATTATGAAGAAAGTATCGGAGAAAAAAAAATCACGCAGTTGATATTCAGAGCTCCCGATATAAAAGGAAATTCACATTTTTCGAGTTCCTCGATTAGAAGTGCGGGTGTGAAAGGGGCCAAATGAGGTAGAATGACATGAAATAAAAAGCTGCTTTCCTACACTTATTTCCTGTCACATTCACATGTGTAGTAACTTTCCAATATACAGGTGTTCCATTCCAATTCTATGGAAACGAAGAAATGGTGCCATTTATTCCTCGCTCCCTCACACCCCCGATACACAAAAGGCTTTTCACTGCATTCAGTGATTAGTACGACATGAAGTTGGATCGCAACAATAATCTGCAATCCACCCCACTTTTCCTTCGATTTGGCGCAAAGAACCATTATTTTTGAATTGCTGAATCCACATTTTTGCTAACTGATGCCACCTCTCGAGACTTTCTTCAATTATTCCAACATTTTATTGTGGCAATTACTCCTTGAGATGTCTGCCATTTTGCACAATGTATGCTAAAATTATACCATATCTAAAATATGCCTAAAAAGATATCTGAAAAATAAGAGCAATAAATAATTATTTAAAATATTTCATGCAAAACTTTTCATATAAGCTAATCATGCACAAAGTTTAAAAACATGATTAGCTTATCTATTCAATCAGTGAAGAAAATTACATCAGCAATCTTCTTCACATACTGTCGATTTTACTAAATTATTCCCATGACAAATTTTACCTTCAACAAAATTTGTCAGTAGAAATACGTGATTAAGAAAATATAAAACAAAAGGCAAATCACACCTTCAGTACGATTTGTCGTGAAAATTACAATATGTATGTACAACGTACATACACTTCACAAAAAAACAAAACGCTTTCACGATAAGAAATACTCGCCGCGAATTTACATTATATGTATACGCGCGCCGCAATTTAAATCATCAAATTACATTTTGTCAAGCCACCGTCCATCGAAAAATATTCTGGACTTGTTTAGTCAAGTCCAGAATAAATGAAAATTTTTCTCAGGGTAGAAATCCAACCCTGAACGACGGCTCGTGAACGCGATGAAAGTGATGAAGAGCGCAGTCGAGTTTTTACACGCAGTGTAATTTTTAAACGTAAAGGAGTTGTCTAAATTCTATACGCGGCGGTTCTGGATTACAATTTTGTAAAAAGCGGAGTTGCCTTTGAGTCATCGAAAAGAGAGTTGGATATATTTTTGTTTGAACTTGGCTCGGCGCGGTCTCGGGTTTGAAAATAAAAGAATAGTTGGTGTGAGAAAAGTTTTTTTCTAAAGAAAAGAAAAGATTGTTTTTGAAAAGTTTCTGATAGATAAAAGAAAAGTTCGTTCAGAAAAGTTTGTCGTAAATAAAAAAGAGAAAAATAAAAAAAAATACAAGTGCAGTGTTTCATTAAAAAAAAAAGGCGCACCAAAACAAGTAATAGCAGGTGAAAACAGGAAAGAGGAAGCTGTGAGTAATCCTAACAACTGCAAATAGCGCATATAACACTAATAGGACCATCCTTTCGCCCTCCTACTTCTTTAAAGGTAAATGACCAATTTAAAAATTTAAAAATAAAATCCAGACATTGCTACACTCTTTTCTTCATAACTTCACTCCCTCTTCTCCGTTTCCCTTCATTCTTTTTCATATAGTAGCAAACCCATCCCCAATCGCACACCAGTTCTTACAAGAGTATACTCTTATACTATTCTACTGTCATCGTATTATAGATTTAAGGTTATGTACCACTTCATATTATTCGAACACAGTAGTCAGTCTTATCTTGCCACTCAACTAGTTTGTAAGCTCAGTACGGACGTTATAAATAAAAGATATTAAAGTTAAGCAATGAACACCTTGTTTTAATCAATATATAAAATCCTCCTTTTGGAAGATACCGTTTCTTGAGACTTCCATTTGGAATATCAGCGGCATCTGAGTTATTTCATTCCATTATAGTCCAACATTTCAATGACATACCTGGTCTCATAATATACATCGATGATTTCTTAATATACGGATCGACATTAAAAGAACATAATCAAATATTACATCTCGTCCTACAAAGAGCTAAAAATATTGGTATAAAATTTAACCAAAACAAGTCTAAATTTTGTCTAAAAGAAATTAAGTACTTAGGACATATATTTAACGAACAAGGTGTTAGACCAGATCCTTCTAAAATTGAGGCAATCCAAAATATACCTAGACCAAAAATGGTTGCTGAACTACAACGATTCCTCGGTATGACCAATTATTTAACTTCGTTTATTAAAAATTTGTCACATGAATCTACTAATCTACGAAATCTTCTAAAACAAGGAACTGAGTGGTGCTGGCTAGATTGTCACGAAAAAGAATTTAATAACTTAAAATCTCTCTTAACACAAGCTCCTGTACTCACTTACTATGACCCCAAAAAGCCGCTTACATTATCAGTTGATGCATCTAAAGACGCTGTCGGAGCAGTCATATCCCATGATATGAATCCTATTGCATATGCTTCTGCAACTATGACGTCAAGTCAAAAGAACTATGCTCAAATCGAGAAAGAGCTTTTTGCTATACTATTCGGATGTACAAGGTTTCATCAATACACTTACGGTCGAGTGGTTCAAGTCGAAACCGATCATAAACCTTTAGTGTCAATTTCCAAAAAGTCTCTTCATCAAGTGCCAACTTGATTACAACGGTTTATGCTAAAACTTTTAACTTACGACCTAATACTTACCTTCAAACCGGGAAAAGAAAGAGTTACAGCCGACACTTTGTCAAGGGCACCCCTTCCAAATACAGCATTAATAGAATTAGATAAAGAACTCAATTTTCAATGCAAATTAGTCGTAACTAATTTGTCAGTATCCCAACAGAAACTTAAGGAAATATGTGAAGCAACAAATCAAGATGAAATTCTTTGTTAGGTAAAGGAATATATCAAAAATGGGTGGCCAAATGATTCCAAATCCATCCATAAAGACACAAAACCTTATTCGTATTTTAAAGATGATCTAATTTACAAAAGAGAAAGTTTAGTTATTCCATACTCACTTCGCAAAGAAATATTACAAACATTACATGAAGGTCACATGGGTATAGAACGATCAAAGTCACTAGCTAGGGGAAAAGTTTTTTGGCCCGGAATGAACAGAGATATCTCAAATATGATATTAAACTGTGAAATTTGTATAAAATACCGAAATTCAAATCTTAAAGAACCAATTCAATTTCATGATACATAAAACATTCCGTGGCACAAAGTCGGATTAGATCTATTTAAATATAACAAAAAAGTTTATTTACTAGTTGTCGACTATTTCTCAAAATATGTCGAAACAGCTCTACTAAATTGCAACCATAAGAGCGACACAGTCATAGTACATTTAAAATCAATCTTTGCCCGTCATCGCATTCTTGCCATTATAATTTCAGACAATGGTCCACCATTCAATTCGTTAGCATTCAAAAAATTCAACAATGATTGGGGAATAGAACACAAAACATCAAGTCTAAACTTACCTCGATCGAACGGTCTTGCCGAACGCACTATTGGTACAATTAAGAAAATTCTCATAAAATGTGAAGAATCAAAATCAGAGCCATATCTAGCAATGTTACAATACAGAACAACACCCAAAGGTTCAACCTACTCCCCTGCGAAATTGCTTATGTCCAGAGAATTAAGGACGAAACTTCCAACGTCAGAATCTTCACTTCGTCCGTCAATAATTGATTATCAGAAATATAGTGACCATATAGAGCAGAATAAATCTAAAATATCGTCATATTACAATCGATCGGCTAAAAAACTAAAACCGTTAATAAAGGGAGAAGATATATACTATCAGAAAACTCCAACATCTACTTGGTCTCCTGCTGTTATTATTAAAAAATGTGAACTACCTCGTTCATACATAATTCGTGATGAAAATGGCGGCGAATATCGTCGCAACAGGCAACATTTAATGAAGTCACCGAAACCTAAACCTTCAACAGGTAAAGATGAAGGCAATGCTGAAATCGTGGACACTCGACAACAGGAGGTAGAAAGTTATGATGGAATTACAACTACATATGGAAGAAGAATTAAAAAACCACAAAGGTTTACATTTTCTGAATTTGATCAATGAATTGGAATTTGAATTACAATCATTGTGTGCTTACTTGCACATATATATATATATATAAAATTTACTTACAACATATATATTACATATATATACATATATATAATCAATCATCAAATTATAGAATTTAGATTTAGAATTTTAGATTTTAAATTAATAACATTGAATTATATAAAAAAAAAAGGAAGATGTTATAGTTCTTACAATAGTATACTCTTATACTATTCTACTCTCATCGTATTAGAAATTTAAGGTTATGTAACACTTCATACTACTCGAACACAGTAGTCAGTCTTATCTTGCTACTCAACTAGTTTGTAAGCTCAGTACGGACGTTATAAATAAAAGATATTAAAGTTAAGCAATGAACACCTTGTTTTAATCAATATATAAAATCCACATACAACATTTCCCTACTCACCCATCCCCACCCGCCCCTGTAAGTTCATGTTATCCATTCATGAATGAAATTATATGATTCATTATGAATGAAATTATCGACGACAATGAGCCCAACTGCTTGTTGCTTTTACAGCTTTTGATTTATAGTATGTGCATCTATGTTGATGCATTACAATATATTTGGACACAGCCTGTGACCGCGTCAATGTAGAGAACTGAAATTTTGTATGCACTGCTTCATCAAAATATTTAGTAAATATAATTTCATGGGCTAAATCAGGCAACCCCATCTTGTTGTTGCCATATAAAAATTTCGTTTTTTTTTATACATACTTTGAAAACGTTTAGTTCGAGGCGCTTTTATTGTGCTAAAAAGTTCTCCAGAATATGGAATCCTATGGAATTGGTTATAGTCAATTTTATTGTCCGACGATTCTTTCTAGAAATATATGGGTATATGCGAAAAATCACTTCACAAACCGAACTTTAACTCATGGTTGATCATAAGAAGTTACATATCGGCACTCTTCTAGGTTTTCATAAAAATTTGTCTTAGACTAATTCAAGCTTTTTACTTCTTTCCTTTCTTTTTACTCAAAAAATACTTTTAGTTGAATCTAATTAATTTAAATTTCCTGCGTTTAGAAGTTTACTTTTTTAGTATTCAATCTACTGCTACTGTTTAAATTTTATCATTATAATTGTTATGTACATATAGATAGACTTACTTCAATTCAAAATCAATTTTTGGACTTGAGTTTGATTTTTTATATAGTGGTTGAAATTTGATTTAGAATTAATTAAGCGTGTGCAGATTGAGAAGTTTCTTTGTAATGAGTAAAGCCAAACCATAAGATATCGCGTATATGTGTTTTTGTTTAAACAGAAACTAGCATCCTCACTTCACAAGAGGCTTAGTGGGATCCAGCGATTCTTGCAGTAATTTGAGAACCCATCTAACTTGAGCTTCGTTGTTTATCGCCTTTGCAAACCGCTGAACCCTGTTTAGCACCAAAATGTAGGATAAAAAAACGCACTTATGTTTTCAAATATAATTAAATCTAAAAGTTCACTTTAACAAAAACGCACTTATGTTTTCAAATATAATTAAAGCTAAAAGTTCACTTTAACAAAAGCTTTTACAATCCATTTGTTAATTTCTAGTATAATATTAGATTAAGTGTTATTTTAAACGGAAGAGAAACACTACTGTGAATACAAAAAAAAACTACTGAGCTACTGGCAACTGAATGACTACTGTCTAATGATTTCAAGCGACCGTCTGACTAGTGACTACTCAATATACTTGATAAGAACTACTGAGACTAATTGACTACGTTGCTGCGTTGAGACTATTTTACTACGTTACTCTGCGTTGAGTTTGGGTTGGGACTGATACCTACATCCGGCCATCCTGCTCTTCGTTCGACCCGAACAAGGTTATACTATCTGATGTATCAACAGCACGCCACGGCTTCATATGGTCACAGCTGGTTGTGGTCATCTTGGGTCCGGCTGCATTTGTCATCTTTTGAACTGTATACCGACCACCCCGACCCTTGCTGATTACTTCGTATGGACCTGTAAATTCAGAAGAGACTTTATTACCAACATTGAATTGAGTGAATTGAGTTTTTCTAATTGCGACGAGATGTCCGATTTCGTAGTTTTTCGCTTCTTTTCGTGATTTGTTAAAAGTTTTGGAATTTTCCTGTCGTACTTTCTCTATTTGATTTCTTACGTCTAAACGAAGTTTGTCCCTCTCTTCATCGTGCTCCTGCATTGCTGCGTCTTTTATAGCATTTAGAATATCTAAATCGTCTTTCTTTCGCATCTTAACGCCGAAAACTACTTCAAAAGGTGTTCTTCCAATTGATCTTTGGAACGTGCTATTTAATGCAGCTTGTACTTGGGCTACATGTTTATACCACTTTTCCGTAGATCCCGCGGAAAGCTTCTTCAAAACTTCGATGATAATTCTATTTATCCTTTCCGCTTGTCCATTGCCTCTAGGTACTCCAGTTGTTATTAATACGTGTTCGATTCCTTCCTCCTTGCAAAAATCCAAAAAAATATTCGATGTAAAGGCAGATCCTCTGTCGCTAATTATCCTTCCTGGGTTTCCGAAATATTGCTGTTGCTCTCGAAGTTTTTTAATAACTTCCTCGGCTGGCAGAGTTTTCGTTGGGTAAATCCAGACATATTTCGAAAAGCCATCTATTACTGTGAGGATATATTTGTATTGTTTCGCAGTTTGATCCATTGGTCCTATGTGATCCAGATGCATTGTTTCCAGTGGCTTGTCTCCCTTGTCCAGTGGATGTAAGAATCCCTCTTGTTTGCCTAATTTTCTGCTACTTAACAAGCATTTAACACAATTATTTATGCAGTATTGTACTTTGTTTTGAATTTTAGGAATAAAAAACTCTTGATTAATTAGATGAACCGTTTTTTGAACCGCAAAATGCCCCTCTTCATGCTTCGCCCTTATGATTTCAGTTTCCATACTTCTTGGTACAACGAGAAGCTTTTTACCTTCAATATATTTAAATAATAGGTTCCCTTCTATAAAAAAATCATCATAGTTCCTTTGTTTTAACACTTCTTTTACTGTCGTAATAAAATCATCAGTTTCTTGAGCCTTTCTTAAGCGAACTAACATTTCGTTTTCGATTGTATATACAACTGGGTTCCGACTTAAAGAGTCTACATGTTGCATTCTCTTGCCTGTTCTATGCTCTACATCGAACTGAAATTCCTGCATGTGTAAGATCCATCTAGATACTACGATTGGTAAGTCCTTTTTTTCGATAGTTTGTCTGAACGCGATGCAATCTGTTACAACTTTAAATTGATTGCCTAAAAGGTATATTCGGAACTTCTTTAGTGCCAAGTAGACAGCCATAACTTCTAGTGTGTAGCTGTGGTAATTTTGTTCTGATGGTAGATTCTTCCTACTGTAAAATTGGATAGGATGGTGTTCAGGCCACACCAGTATCCCACGATGATTCCCTATTTTCTCCTCCGATAATATTTCCTAAAAAGAAACAAAAAAAAGAAACACAAAGAATTTCATCTTAAAAATAATTTAAAACAAAATACTTATCTAATACAAGGGAACTTCCTCCCTTTGGTCCAACGCCGTCCTGGGGCTTGCTCCATGATATTTCACCTGAAAATAAACAAAAAAATCTTATAAATAACTAATAAAATTAATAAATATTACAAACTTACCAAAAATCGCACTTCGCTGCGATTATTTACATTCTTTAATGTCATCAACATGACATTACACAAATCAGCTGCTGTCGCTCTCGCCGCAATAGAAACGAAACTATGAAATTAGCGTTGCCAGGGCAACGCATGTTTGAAGCAACAAAATAGCGGTTTGCGGCGGCTATAAATAAGCAGCGAGCCGCAGCAGAATCATCCATTCCTAGTTCAGAATTTAATCTGAACACATCAGAGTTTAATCTGATTTTTTCCAACTATCCTAAAACCTTATTTGCTTCCATCTAAGTAGGAATTTACTCCTACTGCAGAAATTTAATTCTGCTAATATTCTGTCCCCACCTAAAGTAGGAATTTACTCCTACTGCAGAAATTTAATTCTGCTAATATCCCTAGTCCACCTAAAGTAGGAATTTACTCCTACTGCAGAAATCTACTTCTGCCTTAATTCTATCCTACGTCTAAGCAGGAATCTACTCCTGCTACAGAAATCTACTTCTGCTTTATTTCACCCATCATCGAAGCAGGAATCTACTCTTGCTGCAGAAATTGACTTCTGCCAAATTAGTTATTTCTATTACTGCTATAGCGCTTAGACGTGCAGTACAAAACTTCTGTTTCATTTGTTCATGAATTTGATGGTAAATTCATTTTTTCTTCTCTTCTTTTTCAGAAATAAGGAGAACAAATCTCTGCAGCAGCATTTTTTTGAAATTATTGAATTTATGTTGAATTGTTTGATTTAAGATAGTATAAGTGTTGAATTCGTAGAGATATAGTAAGCTAGGTTATTGAATTGAATTTGAGATATTAGTTTTAAGCAGTATATTTGAATAAAAATTTTATATTTGAATTCTTAAAAGTTGAGTTATCCATTTACAAACCGGCACCCCCTCCTGACGTTGAGCCCAGATCTCACATTGGTCCTTCGAGCCGGATAACTCAGCTATTCAAATATAGAATTGAGAAAAATATTGCTTATCACGTCACAGTGAGACAAACTAAGCCTCTCCATTCAAAATGTCTACAGATAACGAATCTGACGTCGGGGACGAGACCATTAGCTCAGTATTAGAGTTGGTTGAGTCCCAAAAACAGGTCAAAGAGTTAATGGAAGACCTATTTAAAAGGCATCAAAGAGAAGGCAGGAAAAAGACTGTCAAATCGACAGAGAAACGTTTACAAACGTTTACCGAATATTGGAAAGAATTCCAAACACGGCATAGGGTAATTCAAAAGAGAGCGACAAAGGAAGATCGCAAATTAGAATATTTCACGAAAGAGACATTTAGTGATGTACAGGAGTATTACATCGAAAAAGCAGGAAGCATGGAAGAGGATATAGACAAACTAACACCAACGTCTGTCAACAATCCTCCTCAGAATCAGCCAACATCTGCTAGCACAATGTCATGCAATAGCGAGAGACTCCCCAGAATCAAGCTACCAACATTTAATGGAGAATATTCTACATGGATCTCTTTCCACGATTTATTTAACTCGGTCATACACAACAATAATAATTTGAGAGACGTTGACAAATTGTACTTCCTAAAGACTAATCTGGTGGGAGAAGCCGAAAAACTGCTCAGACACTACGAAGTGTGTGATGCAAATTACCAACCAGCCTGGCAGCTACTAAAAGAACGCTATTCAAATAAGCGAATATTAGTGAATGTACAATTAAAAAAATTATTGTCTCTTCCATCCATAAGTCATGATACCGCCGACAATATCAGAAGGCTGCTAGACAATATAACTGAAGCATTACTAGCGCTACAAAATCTGGGAATAGACACCGACAATTGGGACCCAATAATTATATATTTGACGGTCCAAAAATTACACCCAGACACGCACCAATTATGGGAACAAAGCCTCCACAATAGCACCGATTTACCCCAATTAAAGACACTAAAAAAATTCCTAGAATCTCGTTTCCGAACATTAGAAATGATAGGAAACAAAACTACGTCATCAACGACACAGAGAAAACCATTCTCTCCCAAGCCCACCTATGGACTCTTGAACAATACTAAGAGCTCAAAACAAATACACCCACCTACAAAAACATACTCTTGCAGCCATTGCAAAGGAAATCATATAATATTCCACTGTCCGATTTTCAGAAATTTGACCACCCGACAACGTCACGAAGTTGTCACAAATAAGCATTTATGTAAAAACTGCTTATCACCCAACCACAATTTAACAAATTGCACTAGCAACAAAAAGTGTTATCATTGCCAGAAAAATCATAACACATTGCTTCATTATGAGCAAAAACAGTCGGTGACAAAATCACCCAATCAATCCGCCCAAAAATTAAATATGGAAGCAAGTCCACCCGCCTGTAGAAATGATGAACAACAAGTTCAAAATTTTCTAACAGCAAACACGAAAAGAGCTCTGCTCTCTACAGCTCTGATCAATGTCACTGCTGCATCCGGAATCACGATGACATTCCGAGCACTAATAGATTCCGGGTCGCAAGTCTCTATTATGACAGAGAAAACCTTTAAGCGTCTCCAGCTTAAAGGATCTCCAACCACCCACCAACTTATCGGACTTGGTACAACTCCCACCAAGACAGCTTTAAAACAAGCAACTGTCACAATCAACTCAATACATACTAAGTTCAAAATAGAGAGCAATATGCTCGTGATAAGAAAAATCACTGAATTATTGCCAGCTCAAACCATCGAAGTGTCAAGTTGGAGACACATTATCAACCTCCCACTAGCAGACCCTAGATTCTCAGTTCCAGGAGAAATCGACATCTTGCTGGGAGCAGATGTCTATGCAGCCATTATCAAAAATGGCATAAGGAGAGGAGCTGGCAACACTCCAACAGCCCAAAACACTGAACTGGGCTGGATTCTGATCGGAGCAGTACCAGAAACTAAAAGCATGATAACTACCATGCTATCCACCCACACCATGATCAATACTGATTTAGACAGTCAGTTAAAAAGATTCTGGGAATTGGAGGAATGCTCTGCTGCACCAGCACTATCCCCAGAAGACCAGCTGTGCGAGAAGCTTTACCAGAAGACCACAAAGCGCCTGTCTTCTGGAAAATATGAGGTTAGTCTACCCTTCAAAGACTGCAGCATTCCCCAACTTGGGCAGTCTAGAAACATGGCTGTCAAACAATTCTTGCAGCTTGAAAAAAGATTCGCCAATAATCCTGAATTATTCAAATTATACAAAACTTGTATTGAGGAATACGACCATCTCAAACATATGAAACTTATCCCACATACACAATTACTAACAGAAAATAAAGCATGTGACAAGATCACATACTACTATTTACCCCACCATGCAGTGCTCAAAGAGAGCACCACTACAAAGCTGCGAATTGTATTCAATGCATCTGCACGTACCTCTAATGGTAGATCATTGAATGAACAATTATTGATTGGACCTACAATCCAACCAACGCTTTGGACCACCTTATTGAGATGGCGTCTGTACAAATTTGCTTTCACTGCAGACATTGAAAAAATGTACAGGATGATTCAGATAAAACCTGAACATCAACATTACCAAAGAATAGTTTGGAGAAACTCACAAGGAGAAGAGTTAAAGGACTACGCTCTGACTACAGTTACCTTTGGTACAGCACCTGCACCATATCTTGCTATTAAAACTTTGCAGCAGCTAGCAAAGGATGAAGCAAGTAACTATCCCCTCGCTGCGAAGAGCATCATGCGCGACTTTTACGTAGACGATTTGGTCTCAGGCGCACACAGTCTAAACGAAGCTCAGCAACTACAACACGAGCTTATCGCAACCCTAGCCAAAGGAACTTTCAACCTACGCAAATGGACTGCTAACCATCATGAGTTACTCAAACATATACCACTAGAACACCGAGAGTTGAAAACAAATTTGGAATTCTCTGAACATGAGTCTATAAAAACTCTCGGCATTCATTGGTATCCATCTACCGACCACTTCTCATTCAAAACCAATGTTCCTGAGCCAAAACCCACGTATACGAAACGGATAATTTTATCTGAGGTTTCCTCTCTTTTCGATCCACTGGGATGGTTAGCTCCTTGTGTTATCACAGCCAAAATACTGATCCAAAAACTCTGGCTCTCAAAATGTGATTGGGACGATGCTGTGCCGACAGATATATCAAGAGAGTGGAATCAATTCAAAGATCAATTACACAACATACAGAAAATACAAATTCCACGATGGCTAGGCTATCAGCCTAACACAACAGCGATGGAGCTACATGGTTTTTGCGATGCATCTATTCATGCCTACTCAGCAGTTCTATACCTGAAAATACAGGAGAACTCTAGAGTCCAATTAATAACAGCAAAAACCAAAGTAGCTCCCATTAAACCAGTCTCACTACCACGTTTGGAACTGTGTGGTGCTGTCCTGCTTTCTCGGCTTATCAGACAAGTCAGCATCGATTTAGAACTAGAGAAAGTAAAGGTTGTAGCCTGGACAGACTCCAACATAGTTTTGGCATGGCTACACAAACATCCCTCCACATGGAAAACATTCGTAGCCAATCGCATCTCCGAAATCCATGAAAATATTCCACAAGCTATTTGGAAACATGTCTCATCCAAAAACAATCCCGCGGATGTAGCATCAAGAGGCATTCTGCCAAGCATCTTAGTCTCTGCATCGATGTGGTGGAATGGCCCAGACTGGCTACATCAAGATGAGGAATTCTGGCCTCAACAATCGTCAGATCTACAGACTCAATTAGAATATAAAAAATCAAAAGTTCTCACTAACATTATCGATGATCAAATGATTTTACTAAATAAATATTCTTCATTTCAAAAAACTATCCGAATAACTGCATACTGTTTTAGATTTATTAACAGCATGCGCAAAACATATCCCTCTTCTCAATATTTATCTGTCTCCGAATTAAAAAAGGCAGAACGATGCCTAATTAAACTTCTCCAAAAAATCTGCTTCCCCTCCGAAATTGTTCAACTACAAAAAGGGCTTCCCCTTCCTAAAAGAAGTCGAATCCTGTCTCTCAATCCTATACTTGACTCTGAAAATATCCTACGAGTTGGAGGTCGTCTCACACAGTCTCAATTAAATTACGACCAACAGCATCCAATCATCCTCCCTAATAACCATCACCTAACCAACATTCTGATAGATCATATTCACCTTTATACCCTACACGGAGGCACCCAAACAATACTGAGTACTTTAAGAAACCATTATTGGTTACTAAATGTACGCAATACGATTAGACATCGCATTCACAAATGTGTTGACTGTTTTCGGTTCAACGCTAGACCTAGCTCTCAGCTAATGAGTTCTCTGCCCTCAGCTAGAATCAGTATATCGTTACCATTCCAACACACTGGGGTAGATTACGCAGGTCCGCTTGAAATGAAAACGTCAACACTGAGAGGAGCGAGAATAACTAAGGCTTATATTTGTCTGTTCGTTTGCTTGGCCACCAAGGCCATACATTTAGAGCTCGTCTCTGATTTGTCAACACCGGCTTTCATAGCCGCCCTGAAGCGATTTGTCGCACGGAGGGGCCTCTGCTCTCACATCTACTCGGACCGAGGCACCAACTTCGTTGGAGCTAACAGACTCTTACAGTCAAATTTAGAAAAATCGATCAAAGCAATCGAAACAGATCTAGCCAGCGAAATTGCAAACCAAGGTATATCTTGGCACTTTAACCCTCCTGCAGCACCTCACTTTGGAGGCTTATGGGAAGCCGGTGTAAAATCCACCAAGCGCCATCTTTACAAAACCATTAAAGAGGCGAAGCTCACTTACGAAGAACTATACACTGTTTTAGTTCAAATTGAGGCATGTTTAAATGCCAGAACTCTTTCCCCTCTGTCAAACGATGTAACTGACTACAATATCCTCACTCCCGGACACTTCCTAACCGGTCGACATAACCTCACTACTTGTGAACCTCCCCCACTCAATCCTCTCCAACATCCTCTTAAAAGATGGCAACTTATCCAATCGCTCTCCTACAACTTTTGGAGACAATGGTCAAGAGACTATCTCCATACTCTGCATCAAAGACACAAGTGGAAAATTGAGAAGGAAAATCTAGAAATAGGTACTCTCGTTCTAATAATAGACGACCAAATACCTATTGGAAAATGGCCATTAGGTAGAATAATAGATATCCATCCTGGCCACGACAACTTAGTGCGAGCAGTAACTATCCAAACACCAAAAAATATTCTCACCAGACCAATTACAAAAATCTGCCCTCTCCCTTTAACATCTACCCCTCAATATTAATTTTAAAATCCCCACCAAAATTCACTGCTCTCTGGCATCACCAAATTTCAAAACTTGCCGTTATATTTGAATATAAACAAGTTCAGAATCCGCCAAAAAGTCATTCCAGTTTTGAAATCTGTGAAGTGAATATCAGTGCGGTCAGTTTTAATTTCAGTTTTCATTTTTTTTTTTTATTTTTGTTTTTTTTAACATAAAATGGAGGAATTACTCGAGATCTTTAATTCAGAATCACTCGATTCTGTCGACGTATTAATTACACCTACTCCTCCGGAACTCTTAATCCCTCCGAAGAAAATAAGGCCTATCAGCCCACTACCTCCGACACCAAAAAAGGCTCGTAAAATCAAGTCGGCTATCGTCCGACCACCACCTCACGAAATTATACCCGTGAGAAAACTTCTCGGGCCATTTGAAGCAAGGCCTGCGTCGCCCAAAGTAAAAAGGCTGCAAAAGGAAGCTAAACCGAAGGACGACTTCAAATTCAAAACCAGGCCCAGGGAAAACAACCCAGCAATGCGAGTGCACACTCAGCCAAGAGTACCTACGTCAAAGGGGGTCAAACCAAGGCCTAGTGAGACCAGTCCAAAACCTCGAATTCCAGCTTGGCCACGTCGTCTCGAAAAAGGGCCTGCAGCACCAAGCATGCCAGTTCTGCTTGAAACAAGCATCACTGATATCAGCGCGCCTAATCACAGCCTAGATGTGCAGACTGCTGTATCGCCTCAGCATAGCCACAAAGGTTCATCAAACTCTGAGGTACATACCAGCAAGAAGAATATGTTAAAACGTCCCAATCAAGATTCTACAGCAATAAACACGTCTTCAACAAAAAGGATCGATTCAACACATCAGGATGCTAGATTGGAACCACTACCACAATTAATGGACCTTCCGATTGTTCACCCGGACCAAATCAGAGACCATTCACCAAGCACTTGCAAAAGCAAAAAAACAGACAGCACCAAAAAGGACGCAGCTATCTCAAATACGTCAGGAGTAACATCAGTTGTACACACTTCGAGCATATGTGACATCATGAAACCTACAGCTAATGAAATTCCTGCAGATTTGAAAAATGCAATATGGTCCACCCCAGACGTCATGCAAATTTTGCAATCCGTATTCATCCCATGGAACAGGATTAGAGAAGCAAAGAAATTCTTTAGATTTCTCCTTCCAGACGGCAAAACAATAAAAATGACGAAAAGAGGAAAAAGATTTCTATTCACCATTCAGGACACAGTAAGTTAACTTAAACCAAACACTTTTATTAAATTTTTTTTTTTACACATATATATATATATTAAATTGCCTCTTCAATTTTGAGGCGGGAGGATGTTCAGGCCACACCAGTATCCCACGATGATTCCCTATTTTCTCCTCCGATAATATTTCCTAAAAAGAAACAAAAAAAAGAAACACAAAGAATTTCATCTTAAAAATAATTTAAAACAAAATACTTATCTAATACAAGGGAACTTCCTCCCTTTGGTCCAACGCCGTCCTGGGGCTTGCTCCATGATATTTCACCTGAAAATAAACAAAAAATCTTATAAATAACTAATAAAATTAATAAATATTACAAACTTACCAAAAATCGCACTTCGCTGCGATTATTTACATTCTTTAATGTCATCAACATGACATTACACAAATCAGCTGCTGTCGCTCTCGCCGCAATAGAAACGAAACTATGAAATTAGCGTTGCCAGGGCAACGCATGTTTGAAGCAACAAAATAGCGGTTTGCGGCGGCTATAAATAAGCAGCGAGCCGCAGCAGAATCATCCATTCCTAGTTCAGAATTTAATCTGAACACATCAGAGTTTAATCTGATTTTTTCCAACTATCCTAAAACCTTATTTGCTTCCATCTAAGTAGGAATTTACTCCTACTGCAGAAATTTAATTCTGCTAATATTCTGTCCCCACCTAAAGTAGGAATTTACTCCTACTGCAGAAATTTAATTCTGCTAATATCCCTAGTCCACCTAAAGTAGGAATTTACTCCTACTGCAGAAATCTACTTCTGCCTTAATTCTATCCTACGTCTAAGCAGGAATCTACTCCTGCTACAGAAATCTACTTCTGCTTTATTTCACCCATCATCGAAGCAGGAATCTACTCTTGCTGCAGAAATTGACTTCTGCCAAATTAGTTATTTCTATTACTGCTATAGCGCTTAGACGTGCAGTACAAAACTTCTGTTTCATTTGTTCATGAATTTGATGGTAAATTCATTTTTTCTTCTCTTCTTTTTCAGAAATAAGGAGAACAAATCTCTGCAGCAGCATTTTTTTGAAATTATTGAATTTATGTTGAATTGTTTGATTTAAGATAGTATAAGTGTTGAATTCGTAGAGATATAGTAAGCTAGGTTATTGAATTGAATTTGAGATATTAGTTTTAAGCAGTATATTTGAATAAAAATTTTATATTTGAATTCTTAAAAGTTGAGTTATCCATTTACAAACCGGCACCCCCTCCTGACGTTGAGCCCAGATCTCACAGATGGTACTTATTATCATCAGTTAATTGAGTAAGGATAGCTCCACATCCGATTTTACTCGCGTCGGTATGTAATTCTGTTCTTGCACCCTGACGAAAAATGTGTAATACAGGCTCCGTAGTTAAAGCATCTTTAAGTCTTTTTATAGCCATTCTTTCTTCCGCCTGAATTTTAAATGAATTCTCCTTCTGTAGTAGTGCCGTCAAAGGTTTCGCAATAATTGAATAGCCTTGAATAAATTTTCTAAAGAAACCAGTTAAACCAAGGAAAGATCGAAGATCTTTGATACTCTTAGGCTCCGGAAAATTTTTCACAGCTCTGATTTTGTCCTCTGATGGACTAATTGTGCCGTCGCGAACAACATGGCCTAAAAATTCAATACGCCTTTTCAAAAAACTGCACTTTTTCCATTTTATCTGCAACCCGTAATCTGCCGCCACTTTTAAAACAGTCTTCAACTTATCTATATTTTCCTCTTCATTTTTTGATGAAACAATTAAATCGTCCATGTAGGTATGCACGACATTCTTCACGGTAAGATTCCTAAATATATAGTCTATGAACCTACAAAAGACTGCTGGGGCATTCGTTAAGCCAAATGGGACTCTAGTAAATTCAAAGTGTCCCTCTGATGTTGTAAATGCCGTATACTTTATGCTACTTTCCTCTACCGGTACGTGAAAGTACCCATTTTTGAGATCCAACGCCGTAAAAACTTTTGATTCTGCGAGTTTGTCAAGAACATCTTCAATTATTGGCATAGGGAAATGTTCCTTTACTGTTTCCTTGTTAATTTTCCTGTAGTCAATGCATACGCGATGCGATCCGTCTTTCTTTCTGGTAACGACTACATTGCTTGCAAACGGCGAATTAGATGGGCGAATAATTTTTTCCTCAAGCCAGTCCTCCACCTGTTGTTTAACTATAACTTTTTCTGTAAGTGGAAGTCTTTTGGGATTTGAAAAAATTGGAACATCGTTATTTAGTACTACTCTCATCTTAACAGGGCATTCTAAGATTTGACAAGGCTTATAATTTTTTATTAATGCGTTGATATCATCCTTATATTTTGAAGGAACATCTATTTCATCGTTGTCTATGGTTATATTCATAATTGAAGCTTTTTTTTCCGCGATATCACGCTCTAAAAATGTTATACCATCTTTATCAAAGATTACTTTCGCTTTTGATATGACGTCACTACCAATGATGCACTTCAATCTAATCGCACTATAAGGTACATATAAGACAATTTTAGCGCTACCTACCAGCAACCTTTTCAAATAAATAATTTTTTCAATCTCACTCCATTTAAGCATAGATGCAATTTCCTCAAATTCCCGAAACCATATAATAATATTCATTCCGTTATCGCCACTGAACGCATGGATAAGGTTTTCTACATCTCGTACTTTGAACTCTGACGTTGAACTTGATGCTTGTGCAAATTCATTACAGCTCTTTGAAGTTGTATCGTTTTCTGTAAATAAAATTTTATTATCTGTTCACTTTTATTATTGGATTTCTCTCCTTTATCGGTATCATCATCAGCACTGTCGGCACTTGCCGATTCGAGTCTTGCTACTAACGCTGCTTTAACACCTGCAGTGTCTAGCCCTCGTTTATTTAGCTCCAATTTTAATTGTTCTACCGTTAAACTGTTCCACATTTTATAGATTTTTGTTTTTCAGTTCACTTATAATGTAATCACAATTTTGTATAGTTTTAAACTCGCGAGCGGTTGAGCCCCCAAATGTAGGATAAAAAAACGCACTTATGTTTTCAAATATAATTAAAGCTAAAAGTTCACTTTAACAAAAGCTTTTACAATCCATTTGTTAATTTCTAGTATAATATTAGATTAAGTGTTATTTTAAACGGAAGAGAAACACTACTGTGAATACAAAAAAAACTACTGAGCTACTGGCAACTGAATGACTACTGTCTAATGATTTCAAGCGACCGACTGACTAGTGACTACTCAATATACTTGATAAGAACTACTGAGACTAATTGACTACGTTGCTGCGTTGAGACTATTTTACTACGTTACTCTGCGTTGAGTTTGGGTTGGGACTGATACCTACATGTATTTCGGACAATCTCTCACGCTTCCTTGGGGTTGACAGAAGGGCTTGCGTCACAGTGTTTGACGGTCAAGTGCTATTGTTGTGATTTTTTGTGTGTGCTTTTAGGAGTTGCGAGGCTCGATTTCTTCATAAAAATTCTTCCAGCCCTCTCTTTTGGTTCTCCTGAGTTCTTTATTGTATTCCGTTAGAGCTTTTCTGTATGCCTCCCATTGCTGGGTCTCGTATTGAATAGAGTTCTCAGTTCTCAGACTTTACTTAGTTTACCGTGTTGGCTATTCCATGAAGGAAAGTATAATCGGGTCCTTGCCATTTTTAAGATTTTTCAATTCCAGTTACACTTCAGTTAGATTCGTTGTAATAATTTTATGGAAAGGAAAAGCGATAGTATGCCTTTCACACATGATAGCTGTTCTGGGTATGTCACCAAAGTCCCTTCCGGGACACTTAAAATTTTTCGTTTCTTTTGTGAAAGTTAATCTAAACAAATTTCAAGGTCGAAATACAATACGAGCCCTCTCTGCGTCTAGCTGAGCCGACATATGACAGTTCATGAAAATAAGTTCTGCAAAGGCTAATGGTGCAGTCGACTGAGCCGATTAAAAATAACAATAATCCTTTATTTCCATACAAACATTACAAAATCGTATAGAACAAGATGAATTGAAAAAAAAAGTTATAAAAAAAGAAAATATATAAAATGAAAAAAAAAACTAAAATTAAAAATAAGATAGAAAGCAAAAGCAAAAGGTTATTTAATTAAAAAAAAAGGGAAAGCTAACGAACAAGCAAGAACAAAATAAAATAAACTAAATTATACTAAACTAATACAATATGAAAAAGAAGAGAGAGTAATATTGTACAGAAATTAGATAGAAGATAGATAAAAGAGATATAGACTAAAAACTGAGAGACACTCAAACTGCCAATAATTTTTAACAAATATCCGCTGATTTAATAAGCTCTGCAAAACTTCTGCCGACAGTCGTGCATTGAACATCACCTCTTAAAATATTCCACTTGCGAATGCTTTGGAAAAAGTAAGAGCGCTGTCCATACTGCGACCCGCAACGAGGGATCAAAAGTTTCTTATGTCTAGTCGATTGCAAGAAATTCAGTTTCTCGAAAAGATACGATCGTTTCCGATTGTATATCAGTTTATGTAGAACTTTTAATCTGCGTTGGGTTAAGTGGCCCTCTAGAGGGCAACCAAGTAAGGTCGATATATAAGGCGACTGGTCCGCGGAAGCCTGAATACGTACCGTAACGCGTCATTGTATGCAAACAGGGGTCTGCTACGACACACTGAGTCCAGAGATGAGAATATTACGCAACCATAGGTAAAATGAGGTATTACCAGGGCTTTAACCAGTTTTTTCGCATATGAAGCGAAAGTAAGTTAGAAGTCAGCCACAGCTGCCGTAGACTCCCAGATATTTTTCCAATTGTAGCCCTTATATGGTTTTAACAGCAGTACTGCGAATTAAGCTCAAAACCCAGGCTCTTTGCAGAACCCACATAGGGAAGTCTGGTGTTATTTATAATTACTGGTGGTAAATTATCAGTATCAATCTCTTTTCTATAGATCGCTAGACAATTTTATTTAACAAGATTTAGTTCTAAGCTATTTTGTACAGACCAATCATACACACGCTGGAGATCTTCGTTCAGTCGGCATACGCAATCCTCTGTTAGGCCAATTGGCATGCTGAGATACATCTGCACTTCGTTAGCATATAGATGTATTGCAGCGTCATGGACTACGTCGGGCAGGTCATTTATATAAAGGCTGAACAAGAGTGGGCCAAGTATTGATCCCTGGGGGAAACCACTATATAAATTCTCCGAGTCAGACAGGGAGCTCTGTACTTTTGCAAGTTGGCTACGCCTGTGTTGTGATCACGAAATACCACACATTTCGTGCATATTCATAAATCACAACTATGCACAAATATACTTACCCCAAATATTCCACTTGATAAAGGCTCATATACCACACATTTCGTGCATATTCATAAATCACAACTATGCACAAATATACTTACCCCAAATATTCCACTTGATAAAGGCTCATATTGCTAGCCTTCATAAATTACCTTATAGAAAAACCTAAACACTTAACATCTGAAAAAGTCATTCGTTTCATTGAATACTTACCATATCAAGTAACATTACGCCACACGTGTATACATAGCACAAAATTTATGTGCCTTTAAATAGCAAAATGCTCGTAATCTAAAGAGCAAGTATCAGGTTACTTGAAAATCCAAACATTCACATGACCTTTTTGCTTCTTGCTATGGCATTATCAGAGTTTTCTGATTGGTTAATTCCTTGATTGGTCAAGACAGTGTGAATACTTTTTTAGTTCTTGCTATATCATTGTTAGCAAGAACTTTCTTATTGGTCACAGACATACAACGAGTGGGATAATTTTGCTGACGCTAGCGTGTCTTGAAAGAAGTAAACGATAATTACTGACCAAGAATCGAGGAAGTTCAGGATCGGCGCTCTTGGTGGACGGAAGTCTAAATATTTGAAGTCGCGAAGAAGTTTTGTTTAAAGAAATTGATAAGAAAGTTCTGCTATAAATGTCTTAAAGCTTATTAAGAAAAGAAAAATTTTGTAACAAATAATTATACAGTGTACCAAAATTGATGAGTGTTAATAAAAGGAAAAGTTTTCTATCGCATTAATTAGAAAGAATTTGAGTTCCTATACTTTTCAAGGTCCTGAATCTTCCCCCTGTGCCGCTCTTCTCCACCGGAAAGCACGGCGGTACTCCAGGGTTACAACACATGCTTATGAAGCTCTTGAAGAGCTGAACAGCAGAAGAAGAGAAAAAGAATCCTTGAGATAGCTCTTTCGGCGACTTATCATGATTAATAAAATCAAATGCTTTGCTGAAATCGAGCTATACGAGAATTGTAAGATAGTCATTTTCTAGAGCTTCGTGAACATCCGACGAAATTGTAAGAATAGCGGTTTCACAGCTATGATTTGGACGAAATCCAGACTGTCATGTAGTCAAGTAACCGTTTTTATTTATGCAGTCGATGGTATGCATATGCATAATCTTCTCCAATACCTTAGCAAAGAAGCAAAGAAGACTAATAGGGCGATAATCATTGGAGCAGAAGTAGAAGATCTTTTGGGGATAGGTACTGTAAGCGCTTGCTTCCACTTGGTGGGAAACCGAGATGTCGTTAAACAGTGGTTATATATGATTTGGACGAAATCCAGACTGTCATGTAGTCAAGTAACCGTTTTTATTTATGCAGTCGATGGTATGCATATGCATAATCTTCTCCAATACCTTAGCAAAGAAGCAAAGAAGACTAATAGGGCGATAATCATTGGAGCAGAAGTAGAAGATCTTTTGGGGATAGGTACTGTAAGCGCTTGCTTCCACTTGGTGGGAAACCGAGATGTCGTTAAACAGTGGTTATATATATGGGTTAAAACTTTGATTATTTCCCGTGCATTGCACACATAGCCAGCAATACCTCCCTTTTGACTGATTACTTGAGGCCAAGCTGAGGTATATATAGCTTCTACTCTATAACAACTTTTGAGGTTTGTTAACATGATTTTCAGTGCTTGTAACAAACGGCTGATTTTTTTTTTTAGTGAATTTGTAAATGAATTCTAAAGGAAAATTGATTAGATTGGCGTGAGATGTGGAGTAAATTTATAACATAAAATGCTAAGATTTTATTAATAAAAGATATGAGTCCTAAATTAAAAGTTGTCAACGATCAGTGTTCAACTAAAATCTCAACAAGCTCACCACGCCGCATTTATCAAAAGTCGGTTGAGTCGAAGCCGTGTAAGCTTGCACTCTTTTTCGGCCTTGCTGCTTTTATTAAATTTATTAAATTCACGAATCATCATAAATTGTATCTTTGTAAAATACAGGAACTAAAAATTTACATTTATTTAAAATAGCAGTCAGAGAACAGATGCAATACATACCTTGTACGTACATAACTTCGTCGGCAAGGTAAGAAAGTGTGACTTCTTTTGTTTTTTATATTATTAACTCAAGCTCGGGAGATATCCCATGAATTATGATGCAAATCACAGCATGGCCAGAAGATGATAAAGGGAAGTATTAGGGAACGTAAGGAGGGTGGCCAAGATGCTGACGTATGTCACTCTTATACTTTCGCAGATTGCATGCCGGAGGAAAGACAGAAGATTCCACGTTCGCACACGACCGAAAGTATTTTGAAGGGTAAAAGGATGTGCGCGGCTTGCAGTGCGAGTATTACATGGAGGAATTCGGGATCAGACTAGACATTTCATCAGAACATTGATCATGCCTGTATCAATATAGGAGCGAAGGGCAAACAACATTGCGGCGGTGCTCGTAAAAGTCCATATGAGTAGTTTTTGCTACATCGCCAATTAGCTGAAGGCTCTCTTTCGACAATATCCACTGAAGCTAAGACTCTGCTACCAGGCCCGGCCTCCACATGGAAATTGTATTCCATTCTAGGTGTGATGTAGGACTTGTAGAGGATCGCTAGAATCGATGGGCTGAAATATTTCTTATACCTTTTTAGAAATCCAAGATATTTCGATGCTTATTTGGCAACAGAGAAGTTGTGATCGGTTCAGCTTGACTTACTGCAAATATTAATGTCAAGAATGCATAAATACGGTGTATCGTCAAGCAGTGCTCCATCAAATGAAACGGGAATGGAAAAATTATGATCTTGTGTTAAAGAGATGGGACCACTTTGAAATTTAAATATATTGAATTCGATGCGATTCGGTTTGCTCCAAGCGAGGATATTATCATGGTGGTTATTAAAGGATCCAATCATGCAACCTAGATTGACAGATGTGACATTTTCTCTGTAGTCCCCAAGGGTGTCAAGGGAGTATGCGAAACCAAGGGTACTGTGATCGGGAAAACAATGTATGGGATTGAGAAAAAGGGAAAAAGCTTTGTACATAACTGGACCAAGGTAACCGTGCCTCTCTTTACATTTAAATAACTCATATTTATCAAAGTATTTTGTATCAAAATTGAGAGCTACATATTATTATATTATAATATATAAAATATTTTAACAAAAAATACATAGAGTTAACAAAGAAAATTAAAGCTGTGCAAGTTTAAGCACATAGTGATCGACGAACATTATTTCAATTGCCAGCATAACGACATAGTGAGTGCGATAAACATAGGAATTTTGGTTCACATATCGTTATATTAGTTATTATAGTAGACAATATTATGGCGGAAAGTTTTAAGACTGCGCGTGCATCAACAAAAGGATGCATCACGCGAATCAAACACTTCATCGAAAAGAACCAAGAAACGTTATCGTTACCTGAACTTGAATGTAGGCTCGGCATTTTAGAAAGCTATTTCAAGCAAATTCTCTCATATCAGGATTCAATTGAAAAGCTTGCACCGGAAGATGACACAAATGAAAAGGCTCGCATTGAAGTTGAAGATTTGTATGCCAGTACAAAAACAAAAATTCTGTCCCTCATGTCAGAACGTCGGTCAAGTGTCGGTGACCTTTCACAAGTATCATTCGCTGTATCCTCTAACGCACAATCTAACCTTCCAAAAGTGAAACTGCCTACCTTTGCGGGGGACTATACAGAGTATACTAGTTTTATTTCTACATTCAATGTTCTTGTCAATGAGAATTCAAGGCTAAGTTCAATTGAGAAATTCCGTCATCTGCAATCATGTCTATGACCAAGCAAAAAATGCAATTGGGGATCTAGAGATTACCGCCGAAAATTACAAAAAGGCTCTCAATTGTTTAGACTCCCGATTCAATATAAAGGCTTTGATCTTTGAAGCTCACATTGCTAAAATTTTCGAACTGCCCACAGTTTCAAAGGGCTCAGCCCCTCACTTGCGTAACCTGATCGATGAAATAAATACAAACATCGATGCGCTTAAATCGATTGGTTCGGAAGCAGATATCCTTGATGCAATTTTAATTTATTTAGCATCCGATAGATTAGACAATGAAACCATTTACAAATGGGAAGAGAATCGTAGTTTAGAAAATCTTCCTAAATGGAATGACTTCGTAAAGGTGTTGAATAGAAGGTGTCAATTTCTTGAAGTTCGCAGATCATGTGATGAATCAACATTGAAGCTAGATCAAAAAAATAAAAACAATTTTAATCGAAAGCAACATAATGGCCCAACAGCCTTAATTACAACCACTCAATCAAATCTGAAATGCGTTTTCTGCAACAAGCCTGGCCATGGGATTTTTAAGTGCCCAGACTTCTTAGCACTGCCAGTGAGTGAACGTTTTAATGCAGTCAAAACCAATTCCTTATGCATAAATTGTCTGTCGAGAGGGCATTCGGTGAAACAATGTCATTCATCTAAATGTAGGGTTTGCTCGAAACCACACAACACGCTATTACATCGGTTTACCAATTCGTCGAAAGCATTGTCACACAATGCTGTGAATACTCCCTCACCAGGTAATACATCAGTCACAGACCGCCCGAATATTGAACTGGGAAATAGAAATGCATTCATATCGTCGCTGCAGTCCAGTCAAAGCAACACTTCGTGTGAGAATGTTATTTTGGCAACAGCACTTATCGAAGTCCAAAATCAAGCAGGCAGTTTTCACACGGTCCGTGCTCTTCTAGACTCCGCTTCACAAATTAGTTTCATGACGGAAAGTATGGCTAATAAGCTATCGCTGAAAAAGAGCCATTTCAATGGAAAGGTCGGGGGAATAGGTGACACCTTAACCAAAGTTCAATTCACTACTAATACCACAATTAAGTCAAGAGTAAGTGGATACAAAAGAGATATACACTTTTGGATTTTACCTTGCATAACAGAGATCCAGCCCGAACAACCAATCAACATAGACAACTGGAGCATACCCTCTAATATCCAGCTAGCCGATCCATTCTTTAACTATCCACAAAAGGTGGATGTGCTCATTGGGGCAGAGGTTTTCTTCGAACTTCTCTCAGTTGGACAAATTAAATTGGCAAATAGCTTGCCAACTCTACAGAAATCTCAGCTAGGCTGGCTAATATCCGGAAAATGTGGAGTCCCAGGAACTTATAAAACATTTTGTAATGTAGTCGAAGAAGATTCCACGGGATCTGAAGGACAACTGAAACATCTTGTTGAACAATTCTGGTCCATAGAAGATATACAGTCACCAAACATTAATTGGACTGAGGAACACAAAAGTTGCGAAAGGCACTTTATCGAAACTGTTCGTCGTAGTGCCGATGGCAGATTCATAGTCAGACTGCCATTCAAGGATTCAAGTGAATCGCTGGGTAGATCCTTTGACATAGTTGAGAGGCGGTTTTATTCGTTAGAAAAACGCCTCAATAGAGACCATAACCTCAAACAACAGTACGCGGCCTTCCTGAACGAATACGAGCACCTAAATCATATGGAGCAAGTCCCTCCAACAGAACGGTCAACGATCAAATGTTTCATACCACATCAGAGTGTCATGAAGCCTGACAGTACATCGACAAGATTGCGTGTAGTGTTCGACGCTGGATGTCGCACGTCTTCCAATCGATCACTTAACGATGTACTAATGGTTGGTCCAACGGTACAAAATGATTTGTTTGATATAATCTTTCGAATAAGATTTCACAAGTATGCACTTACTGCCGACATTGTCAAAATGTATCGACAAATCAAAGTCGATAAGCAGGATTCGCATTATCAATGCATTCTATGGAGGGAAAATTCCAATGAAGAATTGAAAACCTATCGCCTTACTACATTGACGTATGGTACTTCACCTGCACCCTACATCGCCACACGATGCTTGAATTACCTCGCAGATAAATACGCAGATAGTTTTCCACGCGCATCTAAAGTAATTAAAAATGATTTTTACGTCGACAATTTGTTATCTGGTGGAGATTCATTAGAAGATATCACACAACTTCGCAGGGAAATCGATCGTGTTTTAAGCTCCGCACAATTTGAGTTGAAAAAATGGTACTCAAATCACAATGAGTTGCTGCGCGAGATTCCTGAACAAGATCGTGAAAAGCTGCTACAAGTGAACAACCATGAAATCATCAAGACATTAGGTCTCTTATGGGAACCAAAGGAAGACTATTTCAGATTCGTCCTTCCTGTACATTTGCATGCACAAAGGGTGACAAAGCGAACAGTACTTGCAGATCTATCGAAACTATTCGACCCTCTCGGCTTTGTCAACCCTATCATTGTCGTCGGAAAAATATTTCTTCAAGAACTGTGGAAGCTCAAGCTTGACTGGGATGAATCTTTGCCAGCATCCTTGCATCACCAATGGATACAATTCCGCCAACAATTGCAAACTATCAATGAAATTCGAATTCCTCGCTTTGTCCTGTCACACAACGAACTAGTCACAATAGAAATACACGGATTTGGAGATGCTTCCATGAAATGCTATGGGTGTTGTATCTACATTAGAATCGTAGATGCTCACAATAACATATCAGTCAAATTGTTATGCGCTAAGTCCAAGGTCGCACCGTTAAAGACAAGAACTCTTCCAGAATTAGAACTTTGCGCCTCGCTTCAATTGGCTTCTTTATTGAGTCGTGTCAAAGGCATTGTGCCGAATCCTATTCAAAAAACTTACCTATGGACCGATTCATCAATTGTACTGCATTGGCTTGCATTACCGCCATCAACATGGACAGTTTTCATTGCTAATCGTGTTGCTCGCATTCAGGATTTGACAAAAGACTGCATATGGAGACACGTCAATTCGAAGTCGAATCCTGCTGACATCACATCTCGGGGAGCAACTCCAAATGAACTCGCAAACTCCTGCTGGGTTACAGGCCCAGACTTTTTATATTGCCCAGAGAACAAATGGCCTCAACTAAAGAAAGTTAATCCAGAAAAATGCATCATCGGAAAGCGAAAATCAAAAACAAATTTGCTGTCATCAGCTCGGTATACATCAGACCTTGTCACTGAATGCAGATTCATCAATGACTTTTCGAAATTACGTCATGTATTCTCATACATACTACGATTCATAAACAACTTAAAATCATCTGTTATGAAAAGACCCAGAAATTATTGTGAATTCTCAGCTCAGGAATTAATGGATGCGGAACTACTGATGGCATTCATTATTCAACAAAATGGCTTCACAAATGAAATAAACCAACTTCTGAATGGCAATACAAGCTCTAATTGTTCTATCAAGCATTTAAATCCCTTCTTGGATGGAGCATCATCACGCAATCTTCTTCGTGTAGGAGGCCGTTTGCAGAACGCAAACATACCTTTTAGCTCTAAATTTCCGATCCTAATCCCAAAGGATCATCCATTTATAAAAACCTACACAAGTTATCTTCATTACAAACACTTCCATGCAGGCTCACAGGCACTCATTAACATGGTTCGTGAGAAGTTTTGGGCAACAAATCTACGCGAGGTTACAACAAAGGTTGTTCGAAACTGTGTTCACTGCTTTCGCTATCGACCGAGGTTGCAGCAACAAATCATGGGCAACTTGCCAGCAGAACGAGTACAGCCAGATAGACCCTTTCGCAAGGCCGGGGTAGATTTCTGCGGACCAATATGGACAAGGTCATTGCTTCGCAGCTCACGAAGATTCAAATCATATGTAGCAGTGTTTGTATGCTTTTGCACACGGGCTGTGCACCTGGAAGTGGTGTCAAATCTTTCTTCACAAGCCTTCATCGCAGCGCTTAAAAGATTCTCCAGCAGAAGAGGGCTCCCAAGTCATATTTTCTGTGACAACGCTACTAACTTCGTTGGAGCAAGGAACGAACTGATGGAGCTTCGTGAAAGATTTTTTGAGCAAGACTTTCAGAACACAATTCATCACATTTGTGCAGAAGATAACATCGAATTTCGCCACATTCCGCCCAGAGCTCCACACTTTGGCGGCATTTGGGAAGCAGCCGTTCGCTCAGCAAAACAGCATCTAAACAAAACATTCGCTAATGGAAGTTACACTTTCGAGGAATTGTCAACAGCCTTAGCTCAGATTGAGGCTATTCTTAATTCGCGAACAATTACTCCACTGTCCGTAGACCCAAACAATGAAGAAGCATTAACGCCGGGTCACTTCCTAATTGGAAGCCCATTGGTCGCCAACCTAGCACCAGACATATCAAATCAAAATATCAGTTACTTAAACCGTTGGAATCATCTTCAAGCGCTGACCCAACATTTTTGGCATAGATGGTCACGAGACTACCTATTGGAACTTCAAAGACGTCACAAATGGACAACCCCATCGTCAAATGTCCAAAAGGATATCCTTGTTCTTATCGCAGATGATAATCTTCCGCCTCAGAAATGGCTTCTAGGAAGAGTCGTATCTACAATATCTGGAACTGACAAAAGGACTCGCGTGGTCGACATCAAAACCCGTACAGGCATCATAAGACGACCCATCCACAAAATAGCTCCATTGCCAATGGATAATTGAAGGCATCTGTCAGATTCCTTCAAGGCGGGCAGCATATGTTAAGTCACATTCAAGATTAATCTCATTGTCATATTTTTTAAATGAATTTCAACTTGTAGTTATATTGTTAAATATTGCATTTCAATTCCATCATTTGTATTTGTATCTTATCCGATTATAATGCACTCTATTTTTTATTGAGACAACTAAAATAGTTTACACATCTGGCAACTCTTAAAGTATATAGGTTTAGAGAAGAATCGAGATTATGTAAAACTCACTTGGTCATAGACATTCGAGGAAACAAGAACCAATAAACTAAAATAGTCGAGAACAAGCGTGTTTTAATTAACCTACTCATCAGCTCATTGGAAGAATAAATTACAAAAGGCTGTAATTTAACACAGATCATTAATGAAAATTGAGAAGAGAGATGGGGAGATAGCAGAGCCCTGAGGCACCCCAGCATTTATTGGCTGAGATTGAAATGTAACGTCATCTAATATAATCCATATTAAGCGACCAGATAAAAGACTTTACATTCAAATTAGAAGAGGACTAGAGAGGCCAAGTGCTTTAAGTTTGGCTAAAAGGGCTGAACTGCAGACACTATGATGTGACTTTGAAAAATCTAGAGCAACAAATTTGGACTCACCAAAATTGTGAAGACTACGATTTCAACGTTCCCTAAGAAAAGTCGGCAAGTCTCCAGATGAGCGTCCAGCTCAGAAGCCATATTGGCGATCATTGGTGAGATGATTAGTTACTAGATACTTCATTAATTTGGAGTTAATGATAGATTCAAAAACCTTTGAATCGAAGTGATTGCAATTGGTCGATAATTCGAGGGATCGCTACCCTCTCCTTTTTTTGGAATAGGCTAAACGTGAGCTAGTTTCCAAGCAATTGGAAATTTTTCTGTCGAATAAGACAAGTAGAATAGTTTTCGCAGAGCTTTAGACAAGAATAAAGCACAGGTTTTATTTAACGGGGGCTTGAAACTATCAGGACCTGCAGCTATGGAGACGTTGATCTCCTTAAGGAGCTTTAACATATCTCTCTATGGATGTATATTGAGTCTTATACACATCTACAAGGGAGATGTAAAGTGGGTGGAGAAGGAGAATTTGAAGTGAATCTAACAGTCAAAATATTAGTTTTATTCAGAGAGTCAGCAATCACTTCATTCTAAACTAGTGAAGGAATAGAGGAACTGCTGAAGTTGCTCTTGATGTCTTTGATCTGTGACCATAAACCTTTGCTGCCTTTGCATTTTGGCATGATTCTAGCATTCTGGCCAAAAAAAATTTTTTTTCTTGATAGTGTTTCAGTTATGGACATGGATGCTGTTGATAGGTGCGAAAAGCAGACTACTTCGCTTTTATTGCTTGGTTGTACTTATCGTTAAACCAAGAGCGATTTTGCTGTTGTTATGATCTGCTGTATAAATACTGAATGTACTCATGCATGGCCAAGACTTAGAATTGTACTAAATTCAAATGTGCATTCATCAACATTGCAATCAAAACAGACCGACCAATCAAATTCTCTAGGATACTCATTGAGTTTTCCCAATCTGCAGATTTATTTTGTTTTTATGTAACATTTGGGCTAACTATTCTAAAAAAACACTGTTACATTTTATGAAATAATAAAAAAATAATAATAACACTCACTACAACAATGGACAATGACTTGTTCGCCGTTGTGTAGTTTCGCTGAATTTGTCCAATTATGAGTTATAATTGTTTCTTTAAATGTTTGTTTTGCCACGCCGAGCCGCTAATATTCCAAGAGGCCGTCTTTACCTAGAAGGCTTATCAAAGACCCTCTGGCAGTTGTTTTCAATTAAAACAAACCTTCCATCGCGATAACATGAATAGGCTCTGTCTTGCTTCAAAGACCCCGAGCAAAGCGACGCTCATGTACAGGTATCCGCGCTTCCTGTTTTCTCTATAGGCTTCAACAACCATGATCGAAGGCTAAGGTGCTAGCATTGGCCTGCGTTCCTAAATCTATCATATTGAACGCTTCCAGAAATTGTTACGTTGTATACAAAAGCTGCAGTAGAATATAAGTGAATCATTTTGTTGGAAAAAATTCAGCAGATATACCACCATTTTTTTCAGTGGTATTCAAGGGGGCGCGCGCCCCCCGCGCCTCCTAGCTGGATCCGCCCCTGATGACCCATCGAACAATGCACTTGGATATATATCACAATCAGAAATTTTTCAATTAATCTATCCATACACTATTGAATAGATGGTGAGAATTAATATTCGATTATAATAGAGCCCCCTTACTATGGCATTTTTCTACATGGTCATTCTTTAGTTTTCCCTGAAAGGAGAACTTAGAAGGTTCACGAGTTATACCGGCGTATCATAAAAAATGGACTGCGAAGAACGACGAATCAAGGAATTTGATATGTGTATAAACTAAATGAAGAATGTTTGCTAGTATAGCATACCGAAAAGTGAAAGAAAAGTTTTAGGAATGATAATTTTCCATACAGAACAAGTTTGATGTATAATGGAGCCATCAGGAACCTTAGAATATAGAGCAAACAGGAATGGTTGAATCGTGTAAAATTCGTGTACATGAGCATAATTTGTCAAGAGTAGGAAACTATACATAGGAGTAAGTGAGATGCTGGATTACTAATTGTCAAAGCTGTCGAATAACTATCAAATGTGATTTTGTTTTGTGAACAGGTTTATGCAATCTAAAATTCTTTTGCGAAATTCAACAAAAGTACGGAAGTAATTCTTTTCAAAACTATTTAAGTTTGAAGTTTATTTTGTGCAAAGTTTTATAGTGCCACTAGTGCCTGTTAAAATCTTCATATCAATTAAAAAAGCAGAAATGAAGTGTTCGGTCAGTGCTTGCAACTATAAATTGGATCATAAACTAGGGAATTCCGTTTGAGGCAACTGCACTACCTAAATTATCTTTTTTGTTAATAGAAGCAAAGATTTATATTAATTAATTATGTGAATTGTTTCAAAATAAAGCAGAAAAAGAAAATTTTTTACCACAGATGCTCCGCTCAAAGCCTTTGTTTACTTTTGGAAAATTGACAAGTTGCTGAAAATAGGGATGGCATGTAAATACATGTAAAAATGGACTACCAACACAACCAGAAATTCATTACGCAAAATCTGGCTTATCACCATTCCTGTTTGCTCTATATTCTAAGTCAGGAACTGAAATCCCAACTTTTCAGACAAAATAATAATGATCCACATTAACAATACCGATGTAAAAGATGCCTGTCAGCAAGGAGAGACAAGTAGTAATTCTACAACAAAATAACAATAGAAGCACAAAAATCGATTGAAAGACACATACTTTTCCTCCATGGTAATACAATATGACAAATAAAAAACAGAGCCCACAGATACTAATGATAAAGAATGTGTAAATGCATATCTGACTAAGATAAGTCGTTAGCGCAGAAGTGGATTTAATTTCGTGTCAAGAGCCAATATGATGCAAACAAATAAGATGAAGAAAATTAAATAGATTGTCACAGACTTATGTAGATTTCGATGGGACCCAATCAGTTATGCACTTCTTCTGGCAGTGGAGCACTGGCAGCACTGAAGTCCATTGAACATACGCTATACACGGAACTGCCAACGAAATATAGTAAATGTTCTTTATTGATATATAGAAAAGATTTCTTCTTAAACTTTATGGAAATTACCCAAATAAAATTTTTTAATTCATTTTACTCGTAAATTTTACAAATAATCGCAACAGTACACTTTGACAGAGCAGATGATAATTGATCTTGAATATGTGGTAACACCGAGAAAAAATCCAGTGGAAAGTAGGGGAAGTTCAGTGTAAACCTAGTCTTGCGCTTCTGCTTCAAAAGTTGTCCCATCGAATATTTTCTGTACTGAACTGCTATAAAAGTGCAACACTGGTGTTACACTGAAGTCCTATCGAATTGACATTAGTAGACGTTCCCAGGACAGGCATTAGTATGTGAAGATTGAAACTAAATAAATAAATAGAAAAAGGTATACCCGGGACAGAAGTTAAAAGAAATCTCACGAAACCAGAAGGAGCGATTAAATGGAAACTATATGGTCCCATGTAGAATAAAGAATGATTACAAAAAACCTATAACTTGAGATACCTCGCCATGCTCCAGAGCATTTACTTTGAAGTATTCACTCCAGCAGAGCGGATGCTAAGGATTGGATATATAGGATGGCCACAGATTCGTATCTAGCTTTCGCTACCCGTTAGCTTCTAGTCATGCAGGTTTTTTTATGACTATCTTCATGCTGAAGACGTGCCTTTGTACTATTACTTCTCGTTTTATTATGCTCCTTACGTGTACACTGAAAAAGGGTCGATGCTAGAGTAATATAATAACAAGATTTCTACTCTTGACTATTTTTATCTCATCTAATCTATGTAAAATATCTTGTAGCTTTTATTCCACTCATATTTCCATGGCCCTTGTTGGATCTATAGTGTGATTTTCATATTTAGTGCTATGCACGATAGCTCCAGTTACTCCTATGGGTGTTGAATGTTTTAACACAAACCAATACACAAAACTCCCAAAAACGTATGCCACCCTTCTTGTATAGCCCTAAAGTTCGCCATCGACATAATGGCTGTGTTCTTTTGTGTCCCGGAGCAGGGAAGAATAAAAGATACACAAAAGAACGAGTCATACATTTTCATAGAAGATTTAACTGAAGCGAACAGTACAAACAGTTGGCTTTACTCGACAGAACAATTTATTCTCTCCAGTATATGAGAGTTCTAGAATAAGATACACAAAAGAACACAGCTAATATAAACATTTTCCCCTTTTAAAAGTGGTGCTAATCCCACCGGATTTCCGACAAAAAAATGTACGCTTAATTCGTAATTCCACGTGTGTATAGCATAGCATGTTGCGTGCTGGCGAGCAACAAGCCCGGTAAATTATGATTTCAGATTAATTTGGAAAGCTCGTGTATTGGCTGGAACGGTATTGTCATCGGGTCCTGTTCTTAAAAGCAATAGAAGCCAGAGTCACAGGTGTCGTTTGCACACCTCAACATTACGAGCACGAGTAACTCGAAAGTTGCAATGCTGCAAGTTTACGCAAATCTCCAACCGCATCAACTAACAATGAAAAATCGGGAATATATATCACCCTGGGAATTCTGTAGTTTTTTAATTACTCTGAGTCGATTGCATAACGTGACATGGAGGAGGTCGGTCGATCTGAAAAAAGGGCTCGTGAAGAAAATATGGGACTCGGGATGTAGTGGGCTTATAACTTTTCCGGCAGAATACAGCGTTTATTTGGTAGTAAGTGCACGTCTGTGATGATAAGACTCGAAAGCATTTATCGCTTCATTTTGCCTTGTACTTAAGCACATAACTATTTCTGTCGATATCTGCCAGACGTCCCGGACTACACTCCCGGCACAGGCACAGCCTTTCATTCCATAACTAGCACGTTGTGTTTAAAAGTGTTGATATCAATTCAATACAGCGAAGATCAGGAAATAAAATTCTCCAAAATCAAATCAACGTTCGCTTTCTGCATGTTGCGTGTATTCCATCGCATCGTCTTGTTGGCTGCATTCTGGTGATTATTTTTTGAAGACGCCAGCAAACTTTTTGATGGAATGGAGAGAAAACTTCCTTTCAGGACTTTCGAATTTCAAGCACGTCGCAAGGAATAAATTCAAATTGTAACATGAATGCCATTTTTATAGTTGTTGCCAGATGTGGTGCGCGAGGTGGTGGTAAATATACGTTTCTGTTGCTGTTCAGAATGGGGACTTTAATTTGAATACGATTTTTATGATGTCGACAGGATGTTTTTGTATGATTTAGAAAGTGAATTTCAAAGTTTCTTAGTACATTTTGTGACAGATGTACTTTCCAACAACGATATATTGGGGAGAAACTTGATATCAATACAATCGACGAGCACAACACAAGGAAAATTTGGACAGCCGTCAGGTAGTAGATAGTACGTACTCATCATGGGTTAAGGCAAAAGCGACGTAAGTCATTATTTAAAGTACTCTCCTTCAGAAGTCTTTCACTTCGGTCGTCTTTCGCCAGCTTTTGAACCATATTTATATGAGTTCGATATCTAAAAGTGACAGCATCATCCACATACGGCACAAGAAATTTAAGCAAAAAACCAACGAAAATGAAAATCGAAAGCACTGATATCAGATCTGTGGCGACGCATTTGTTCTGTTTGGTTGATTGACTAGTCGATTGTATTTTGGGTGATTGCAAACGCCGCTGTAATCGCTACATTCAGGGCGTGTATCTTTTTTCCGCTCCGTAGATCGAACAGATTTTTTAGAACGTTCAGAGCACTCTGAAAAAAAATTACAAATCCGGAGTGCTTTGAGTGTTCTGGTAGTTTTTTTTTATATTTGAAACACTTATGATTTGTGAAATATCTATTGATAATACAAAATTCTTTACAAAAATAAATAAATAATAATAATAAAGTTATAAAAATAAATAAGGGGTGAAGGAAAGGAAGGAAATATGGAATTTAAAAAGGTATTCACATTTTCAATAGGATTTTTTTGCGCTCTATTGGTATTACTGACGGATTACTCCAAATGCACCGAGGTTTATCTACGATTAGTTAGAGCACTCTGAGCAATAATAAAGATACACGTTCAGAGCGCTCGAGTACTCTGGAAGTAAATAAAGATACATGAAATCGGTGTTCAGAGCACTCGGAGTGCTCGGAGCAGAATAAAGATACACGAATACATGAATTCTAGCCAAACATGCTTTGGGATACCTTGTTTAGTACAAAATGGCTTTAGATAGGTAGGCGAAGAAAAGTTTGTAAAAAAAAAAAAAATAGAATTTAGCGAAATCAATTTTGTTTTGAAGGAATGAGCATAAAAAACCCAAATAATACTTAAAAGATTTATTTAACTAAAAAATAAAATAATGATTTTATATGTTTCACAATAGTTTTCTTTGCAGTTTACGAAGGCGAAAATAGCCAATATTCTATTCAGCTTTTTAGTGAATGAAAAATAAGTTTTCTGTCAAAGAAGATGGATTCCAGAAAATAATTCTCGAATTTCAGTAAAGATATTTTCACATTACAGAAAAGGATTTTCAACTTATAGCATCATGCTTGGCTTTACAATTCCACGCTCATTGATACTGTCAGGGTTTTGCGCGCTGTGATTCTATATTCACAGGAAAACCTTACTACTATTTGTTTATACATTCAATCAAGATCTTCACAAGATACCAATCTCGTATAAATCGCAGTTTGGGTCTAATTTTACATCAGCGTTTATCAGTTATCTGTTTGGAAGCGACAACTGTAACATGAATATACTGTGGAACTAGTCCAACACTACTGCCAATTGTGGCAAGAAATACATCTGCTTAGTGACAGATATTCGATGATTTCATATATAAGATACTAATCAAAGTACTTTATCATCAGCACGAAGATTATATATTATACTGCCTATATGTAACTAAAGATTAATCACTACTCTCATAATTCCAAAAGAATTAAAACTGTTTAATTACAATTACAATTATTATTCAATAATAATAATTTAATACTCTAAATACCTATTTTGGAAAGGAATTTATATAAGCTTCTATAGTTCCAAAAAACAATTAAATATTTCCAGTGAGATGGTAATAAAGGCGCAGGAAAATATGTATATATATCTAGAGACCAAAGCCTCTCGCAGTGTAGCTTCACCTCAAGGATCACAATAATGGCATTGGCTCCCTCAAACATCATGACGGGAGCCTTTCCGTCAATAGCAAGAGGACGCTAGGTATTCTCCTAGCTTTCCATTTTGCGACCGAGATACCCGTCGTAGACGCCAGATCTTCAGTGAGCGAGTGGCGCTGAACAAGGATTACCGATTAGCAAAGAAGATAGCATTACTAATGCAGTCACTGAACCTGGCTCTTTCCGAAGATAGCCAAATCCAGGAGTGAACTGTCCCGACCGTGCGAAGAGGCAGATTAAAGTCCCAAGCATATCATATGATAGCGTCCCGCGCTTGCGCCTTTGAGGTTGCAAATCACTAGACAAATACTTATCTCTCCATCAGTCATCTGACCCCAAGGACCATCATTGAGCTCGCAAAAAGGCAAACTTTTGTCAAACCACTTTACAATTTATCGCGATATCCGCATGCTCATAGTAGTCGCCTCCTACTCTTAACCTAACCTAAACTAATCATCAAGAGCGAAATATAAATTTCCATCATATGAGCGCACTGTTAGTGAAACTTAGCAAACGATTTTAAGAAAATAACCCCGAGGAGTTATTTGTCTACACTCATTAAATTCCCTGTAGTGTATGCACAACATTGTCGTGACCCAATCTCCTAGCAAGCGGAAGTGGAACTCAAACTATCAGCAGGTGCACTTAAGTTAAGCCACGGGTGGTTGTTTAACACTTATTTCGTACAGCCAGTTTTGTACAAGCTTACGAACAGGTGTATGCTAGCGATAATTGGTTAAGTATCTTCTTTCGCACAGGAAAAATTTCCCAAGCTATTACTTGTTGTTTGATTGTTTACCACTAACCTCCGCAGCTACTTATTAGCAATAGCGGTAGCTGAGGTGATAATTGTAAACATTTCTGCGTTACATAATCGACATGCTCACTTGCGCTGGCAAGGTGGCTAGGCACTCAACTGACTTCGTCTTGATTTGGAAAGTTGGAGTTTTTCAATCATCGCTATCACAATCAATTTGAGGATAGAGTCAAGTAAAGTAAAGTTAGGGTAGCTCAGTTGTAATAATGTGTTTCACAGTGCGTAGATAAGAATTAAAGTTTTTTATTTATTAGGGACCACGATATCATCAAATCATATCACATAAGATTTCCAGCGTTTCCTGTAACCTGAATTTCCTTTGAAAAACACTCCGGGCATTCTGCAGCTGTTCAGTATTAAAACGCGCCTGTTCCGCCTCGGAACTAAATAATTAAAACAAAACTAATAAAACTGAAACTTACTATCCCACGATGACGATATACATAATCCTTCCACGATGTTTAAGCCTTATCAAGGATTATTAGCTAACAGTAAAGAGGGTAAAAAACAAACAAATAGTAAAATCGCAGATCAATTATGATCTAAGACTTTAACCAAAAGCAAAATTCACTCATTACAGCAAACTCCCTCCGATGCTGCGCCGAAATCATCAACTTCAATCTTATTTCTTTACTGAAATTATATACGTACAAGAAATATTAATTACTTTCAAAAACATTAAATGGCAAACCCAAATTTTACCATTACTTCAAGTTCCATACGAATTGTTGAGAGTATAACAACGGCGAGCAAAAATCTTCAGCAGCAAGTTTGACAACCGCTGTCCTGTCAACGATATGTTGCTGGTCATTATACGTAGTACTTTCTCTGTTACAAATTATTGCTATCTCGCTTTAATTTACAGGGAAATAAGCTAGATGCCAGTGGAGGCCAGCAAAAGTGAAACACCTACAGCAAATTAACCCAGATGCATTCAGAGCGTATTTTAAACAAACTTGGAGTGAATGTTAAAACAAAAACTGATCTTAGAATGAAGTTTTTATAGTAAAATAATTACAGTGAATTAAAAATTTAAGTATTAAGTAGAAACAGGGTCTATAGTTGTATTTAAGAGAAAAATTAGTGAAATGAAATGCTAAATATAGATATATTAAATTTGTTTGACATTTTGAACTCTCTAGTATTTTGATTTATTCAACGAGGTAATAACTAAAGGAGATGCAATCTTATGTACGATCCGTGTACATGAGCGTCCCAAAATTGCCCTGCATTTGTGTATGTTTCACTCCGCCATTTTTGGTCTTCGCTGTCAAATCCATACATAGGTTTGGATGGTTTTGGGCTTGGTGCATTGACGCAGAAAAACCCGTGAAATAACCGTAGGGGCCACGAAGCAAATATTACTCACAAACTTTTTACCACTGAACTTTTCTTCAAAATTATTAACTTTTTTACGTTCACGTTTTCAAATTCAGTAAAGACTTTTGAGTATATGAAAATAAAAGCGATTAAAATTGCGCATAGGGTGTACAATTGTGTACAGGTGTACAAATTTGACGGCGCTTATGTACAAACAATATCAGTGTCATTGGGTTAGAATTGGGTACGCGATATTTTCTCATTTGCATCTCCTTTAGTTCTTACCTCGTTGGATTTATTAAACCGGCACCTCGCTATTTTATTATGAAGCCCGCATTGGGACTTAACAGCGTCCAAGACATATTTTATAATTAATTTTTAATTTCGAAAGAATAATTACGCAGATCAACAAAATACAAAAAGAAAATTGAGTTTTTATTTTAATGACTATTTTCTAATTCTTTTTATCGAAAAATATCTTAAAATATTGTTTATTTTTGAAAAACTTTGCTTTTGTACCTTTTACAATGGCCAATAAATATTTAAGATGCTGTATGCCCATATAAGGCAAAACATGTTTAATTAAGGAGATGTTTGCACACACGATGACGGAATCGCCGTCGCGAGCTGCTAAAATTGCTATATTTCTATAATGCTGTCGGTGCCGGTGTTAGTGCCATTATCCTCATGTGTAAAATCGGCTGATGTTTTTTACATATGTGAAAACAGCGGCATCTTCAAATAAGTCAGTTGTAAGAAAGGTTTTATTATTTTATAGCTCATCTGGCAACGTACTAGCATTTTACTTGTCCGTAACTTTCTGTAAAGCCTAGTACGCTGTTCAAGCGGAGATTTCGCTTGCATTCTGGGCATATAAGTCTACACGGAAAAAATTTGTGGAAAAAGTGTAAAATAGAAGTGGAGGGTAAATGACTGAGAAATTATTGTCAAGGAAACTTAATGTCAAAAGGGTTTGAAAAATGTTTGTTGGAAATTATAAGTAATGAAATCATAGATGAAATAATAATTGAAGCATCACTTGTTTTGCATGATTTAGTGAACAAATCATGTAAAAGGCCGCCGTCAATAAGAGTAAATCCTTATCTCAAGGAGCGGAAATCAAAGGGTCGATTTTTTTCAGATGTAAGCTCTTCAAAACGTAAATACGAAAGAATACGCTAATATAAAACTAAATTGCAGTTTACAGATATGAAATCACACAAAAAAAACTTTTCAGGAGAATTTCGACATGACCGGTGATGATTTCGAACGAATTTTTAAATTGGTAGAAGCTGCTAACTCCAAAAGAAAAACTAACTGTTGCACTCGAGTATGTATACAATTATCATTTTTTTGTAGCAAGTACTTAAAATTTTGCTTTTCAAAGATATTTTGCATCAGGGTCAATCCAAAGACATGTGGCATCAATCTACCGAATTAGTAAGCAACATCTAGGAAAGATACTCGACGATGTTTGTGACGCCATCTGCCATATGATGAAATCAACCATACCGGAGTTGAACGAAGCAACTTATGTCGAAATTGCAAATGGATTTAACTATCGATGGAATTTTTCGAACTGTATCGGAGCAGTTGACGGAAAGCACGTTACTGTAAAGGCACCAAAGAATTCGGGAAGTTTACTTTATAACTATAAGGCAATAAACTATTTTTAAAAACTTACCACATATATAATATATATGTATATACTTATAATGAAATTTTCTTTTATAGGGGCAACACAGTATTGTTTTAATGGCTATTGCTGACGCATCTTACAGGTTCACCTACCTGGATATAGGTGGTTATAGCAGTGAGGGCCATGCTAACGTTTTTGCTGCAACAAAATTTGGTCAAGCTGTATTTGAAGATAATTTGCATTTCCCGGAAAGCACAAGTGTTGGTGGAGCAGGATTATTGGGGATGATGCATTTCCCCTTTGCAAAAGAATTATTAAACTATATGCTGGAAGGAAATCACATCTGCTTGCAGATGATAAAATAATTTTTAATTGCAGATTGAGCAGAGCAAAACGTTGCGTTGAAAATACCTTCGGTATTTTGTGCTCAAAGTGGTTATTCTTGGTAAGAAAAATGTTTTGTTCGCCAGACAGTGCACAAAAATTGTTAGTGCTTGCTGTTTTCTACATAATTTTTTATTAAAGTTAAATAAGGAAAATTACTGTCCCGTAAACTATGTAGATTATTATGATGAAA
This sequence comes from Dioctria rufipes, assembly GCA_963924295.1. NCBI lineage: Eukaryota > Metazoa > Arthropoda > Insecta > Diptera > Asilidae > Dioctria > Dioctria rufipes. The sequence continues at coordinate 74,036,411 of OZ002744.1, read as the reverse complement.
GTGGCAGGCTGGTAGAAGGAGAATGGAAACGAATAATAAGAGGAGATACACTTTTTTCAAATACATTTCCACCTTATAGAGGCCAACACGCTGAACAAGGAAAATTAATTCGTGAAAAATTGAAAAATTATGTTAACTCCCCAGCTGGCTCTCTCAAATGGCAACGCCGAGTAGTCCTTTTAGATTCTCAGTAAAAATTATGTGCAACCAACTTAAATAAAAAGTTTATTTAGCTTGCAAAATACTTTATTTTTGAATTTCTTTAATTTTTTCATAAATGATATTAACAAATCTAACATTGAGTTCTTCCACGGTCTCGTCTGGCAGCTTTTGGAGCATCCTATCAAGATTTGCTAACATTGTAGCATGCACTAATTTATCTGGATTCTCTTCGTTGTTTTCTCTCCTGAGCTTCACCAATTTTTCAATTGATTCGGAAAGTTTTGTTGCGCTTTCTGCTGCTTTACTTTCTTTTGAAGGTCTGCTGCCTGAGCTCATCTGCGTATGAATGCCATAAGAGATTATTTTGGTAATGTCCACAAAAAAATTTGCATTCTAGAGCTCAGAAATAGGACCGAAAAAGCATTTACTTTTTGTTTCGCACATTTCTTTACACGTTCCTACTCGTGAGCTCCTGTAAACGGACAGATTTTACTAACTGTATTTTGTATAGAAGTTAATAATTTTCATAACTCACATATGAATAATTGGAGCATTCATCAACCGTATCCTCAGCGCTCATTTCGTTCGCACTTTATTAAACAGGTTTTTCACATACTTTCTTTTCTTCGTATTATCGGGGAGGAAAGACAAATCCTGAGAAAGTTCCCAATCTTGAGCTTCATCGTCTTCAAAACAAGGATGCTCTAAAATTGCTTCACAAGCACTTCCCGACTTCTTTTCCTTTGGAACTTTTATACGATATCGTCTGCTATCTCTGAGAGATCCCCACGCAGTTTTGCATTCGGAAACTAGAGAAACAAAAGAATATGTTTTAAAACTTATCGTATCACAATATTTCAAACGCAAAATACCTGTTTTTTTAATGATTCCGCGATTTCCTTCCATGCTTTTGTGATTCTATTGATATCGCGGTGTAAAGGATCCTGTAAATTCCAAATTCCTTCGCGTCTCTTTACTAAAGCCGCCAAAGTTTTTTTTCACTCGACGTAAAATCTATCCTCTTCCTCTTTCTATTTACTGGATTTTTAATTCGATCTGTATATTCTTCTAAAAATTCAATATTTTCCATTTTAAAAATTTTAACAAATAACACTAAACTGAACTGAACTAATATTATAAATTAAATAACACTAAACTGAACTAAACTAATAGACGTAATCTCACAAATTGAATAACACTAAACTGACATAAGTAATACAAAATCACAAATTAAATATATGTGTCAAAGCGCCAAACATCAAAGAGTTTCCTTTCATAAAACCTATATCAAAACAAACAACATAGAGAGCAGGAAATTATGTGTAATTTCCATGCCATAACATGCACGTATCTAATTATCTAATTAAACACACAAAACTAATCAACCACGCAAAGACAAGGGTGATTGGTGGACATTTAAGATGAGAAAACATCCAAAACAAACTCACCTGTACGGGTGTCCACCACGATGAAACTCCAGAAAAGCACAATACAAAACTATCTTAAAACAATAAGTTTAACAAAAAATCACTCCACGCGCGTTTGACATTTAGAGTTAAAAATTACACGGCGAAACTTCATACTCCCATGACATTTGACAAATCAGATTGGTGTAAAAACGTCGCGCGATTCTAATGAATGCGTTCGATTCGCGATATTTTACGAGCCAATCGCGTAATTCGCGATTTTAATAGTTTCCAATCACACTAATTAGTGTGAAAGAGAGACAAGGTGCGAGCAAGACAGAACAGCGAAAATCGTGAGAGGAATTTATTGGAATGAACCAAAAAAATTAAGTGACCATAAAGTAGATAAAATCTACGAAAAAATCAATTAAAATCAATAAAATTAATAATAAATCTTTATGGGACGGATGCCAAAAATGTAAAAATCATTTTGGCCTATACAAATAATAATCCAAAACTCTAATAAAGTTATAAAAAGGTTACATTTCGAAGATCTCCATTTATGGATAGTGAAGTCGGGACAAATTTTTCTATAAAAGGCATGTCATTCCTTCATTCGCTCTCTTATTTTTTCGAGTTGTCATATAGAAAACACATGGCAAGTATAGTTTATTATTTCATGCAACATCATCATCAAGGTCTTGGAGTTTTTTTTTAGTTTTTTCGGGTTTGGACTTACTACAGTTATAAATTTTCGGAGGAAGAATCTGTCACCAAATTTCGTGCCAATTTTCGAGATTTCTTTAATTATCAGCAGCAAGCTTCAAGGATCCAAATTTTTAAGAATTTTTTTTTTCGTTTCACCAATATTTGTCAGGCAGGTATTTATTTCATTTATTTTTTTGCAACCAATGTGAAGTTATGGGACAAATGTAATTGCATGCCACAAGAGTATAATTACAAAATAACCTAAACATATTGACCATTTAATTATTAATAAAACTTATCCATTTTTCTTTTTTTTTTTTGAATAAATACATTGAATTGTAATTTTACTATTTTTGGCATCCTGTGAAAACTATGCCTATTATGGTATCTTTTGCAAATCATGTTCAAACAAAATTAAATAGAGTTGTTTCAGCAGCTAATGCGAGAACTCGAACCAATTTTACAATTTATGTTTTTCTAATCACCTCGTATGTGGAAATTAGTAAAGGTTGAGTTCCACATCTTACTAATCAGTTTGCATGTGGAAATTAATAAAAAACATAGTAGACAAGAATAAACAGTTTCACTTGGCATGTGAAATCTGGCAAAATCACAGCAAGCATCGACACAAAAAAAGTATTATAAAAAGGCGTTGCAATTTCAAAAAGACGTCAGTTTCTCTACAGGACTCTAAGAGGCAACACGAAGTAAACAAATTAGGAGCCCCCAGCAATTAATTCATCAAAGGTGCATTAACTGGTATATGTTGAATACCTTCTAACTTTTTTTTCAGATTTTGCGAACCCCAACATGGTATCTCGAATGATACATTACGTCGCGAACAATCTGAACAGAGATATTGGGAAATTGTACTGATTTACACAGCAATGTGAAAAGATTGATACTGTTCCAATATCCCCCCTTCACAAACAACGTCAATAGTAATTTGTGTTTCATCAAATTTAACAGATCTAAAAAATAAAAACCTATCCAATAAACTGAAAGTCGTCACAAAAACTTTGTTGTGTTTTTTCATAACGCCAGCAACATAATTACTTTTGTTTTCAGCATAGAAATACAACCGATGGTATGATCTACAAAACATTTTGGTCTTTCGAGCCGGATTTTTGCGACCCAGATTATGTCACGCTGGATTTTATTAACAGCTAGAGAGTGACTTGAAGTTTCCCGCAAAACAATCAAAGAAGTTTTTTCTTTAAGAAACTAGTACTGTCTTCGAGAAAAAATAATAATTATAATTGATCACGCAATAATAAAAAAAAAAAAATAAAAAAAATGGCATCAATCGAAGAATTATGCGTTAAACAATGGGTGACAAACTAGAACAATTCATCAGAAATGGAAAAAAAACTAGGTTAGAAAAAAGAACACGAACTTTTTATGAGACGCAATTAACAAGTCTAAGAAAATTATGGGCAGATTTTGATATTAATGATACAAAGCTTAGAGAAGCTGTTATAATTTCAAAAGATACATGCACGCACGAATATGTAGAAGAAGAGACACACTCGATATTGGAGGTTAAATATATGGAATATTTAGGGGATTTAACTGAAGGAGTACTTAAAAATTCTCCAAGGGAGAGTACAGTAAAACCAGAAGCAATTAACTCAGTGGTAACTACAATTATTCATACAAGTAGCAACCTCAGTCAGTTACCTCGAATTAACCTACCAATATTCAATGGCGAATATTCATCTTGGAGGTCATTTCACGACTTATACGTGTCATTAGTGCACAAAAATACACAACTACCCGCAGTACAAAAGCTCCATCACTTAAAAGGATGTCTCACAGGAGAAGCAGAGCGACTGTTAAAACATATTCCCATTACTGCAGAAGATTATGAGCCAGCTTGGGATAAACTCAAACTGCGTTTACGACAACAAGAGAGTTCTAGTAAACACACAATTAAAAGTACTCACTAATCAACCAAAGCTAACGATAGAAAACGCAAAGAGCATTAAGTCTCTCATGGATACAACTGAGGAAAATTTACAGCAATTAAAGGCATTGGAAGTAGATGTTTCAACATGGGATATATTGCTGATTCATTTATTGGTACAGAAACTGCCTTTCGTAACTCTACGGCTTTGGGAAGAAGAATTGGGTGACATGCTGAAACTGCCAACGTTGGAACATTTTCAAAGATTCCTGCTAACTCGATTCAGAGTCCTAGAATCAATGTCGCAGTCTGTGAGTTCCAAGACCCCAGTCCAGATAGCAAAGGCACCAAATGTCCCGCATGCAATGATGCACATTACGTGGGAATTTGCAAAGACTTTATTAAGATGAGCACATCAAATCGACGAAAGTGCATTGAAGATGCATGAAGGTGCTTCAACTGCTTTTCGAGCAAGCATTCAGCAAGGCAATGTTCAAACAGCAGAAGATGCAAGAATTGCAATGGGTTACGTCATACCTTGTTGCACTATCTATTCGAAAAGAAGTATCGGGTAAGGAAAAGGTATCAGAAAGATGGCCCAGCTTTAACCACAGGTCTCTTAAAGATAAAAAAGACACAACAGGTTACAAGACGGAATCTATCCGTTATGCTGAAACAGAGGAGGAAACAAAAAGTTTCTTTACAACAAAAACCCACAACGCATTATTAGCCACAGCGTTAGTAAAAGCTAAGGCTCGAAACGGTCGATCTGTAGTGCTGCGTGCCTTAGTGGATCCAGGTTCACAGACCTCTTTTATTACTCAGAAAATGTGTAAACAAATGGGTCTCAAGGAAAGACCCACTCGCTTACAAATAACCGGGTTAAATAAAAGCAAGACAGCATGGTCCAATCAAGAGGTGACACTAGAATTGACATCGTACAAATACAAAGACAAAAGTGTCAAGGTGGATATGCTAGTCATACAAAAGATTACTGATCATCTACCAACAGTTCCAGTTCAGATAAAACAATGGGAACACTTAAGAGGAATCAATATGGCAGACCCTAATTATTGGAAGCCAGGACCAATCGACATACTACTTGGAACACAAGTATATGCCAACATATTACTAGATGGTTTACGAAAAGGATCGAAGAAATCACCAATTGCCATCAATACATTATTTGGATTGATAATTTTAGGAAACATGCAGTCACCAGTACAGAAAGTAGAAGCATTTACGGTGATCAATCAGTCAATGGAAACGTTAAACCATCAACTTAAACAGTTTTGGGAAACTGAAGAGGTCAACAAAAAACCTATAATGAAACCAGAAGACGAAGAATGTGAAAGAATCTTTAAAGAAACGCACGGTCGAATGAAGGATGGAAGCACGCCTAATTTCGGTGCCTCGCGAGATTTAGCTCTAAAAAGATTCCAGCATTTGAAAGGCAAATTCATTGTCGATAAAAATTTAGAAAGCGAGTATACCAAATGTTTGGACGAATACATGACACTTGGACACATGGAGGATATAGAACCAGCAGTTAATACAAACGGCAAGGACTATTATATTCCTCATCACGCAGTTTTTAAAGACAGCACAACGACTAAGCTTAGAGTTGTGTTCGACGCCTCGGCGAAAAGCCATAACGGCAAGTCACTAAACCAACAGTTACTAGTTGGGCCAACGATACAACCCAAACTATTCTCAATTTTGTTGAAATGGAGAAAATATAAAGTAGCAATGACGGCAGATGTTGAAAAGATGTATAGAATGATATCAATACATCCTAAGCATCGCGCCTTTCACAAAATTGTGTGGCAGAATCCACAGACAAAATGTATCCAAGGCTATCAATTGGCTACAGTTACGTTTGGTACCTCATCAGCACCGTATTTAGCAATACATTCACTACAACAGCTTGGAAGGGAATAAAAGAAAAATTGGCCTCTAGCGTCTAAAATTGCATTCACTGATTTCTATGATGATTTGTTGACAGGAGAGGATACTGTCGAAGAAGCTAAGGAACTTCACAAGCAATGTATCAATATGTTAAAAACAGGGGGATTTAACTTAAGAAAATGGACCACTAATAATATCAAGCTTTTAGAGCAGATACCGATTGAGCATAGGGAATTAAAGACCAGTCTAAACTTCGATGAAAATGAAGTCATCAAAACCTTGGGAATTCGATGGAACCCTGCATCTGATTATTTTTCTTTCTCTATTGCACCCAGACATAAGGATAAAAGAATGACAAAGAGATCCATTCTGTCTGATGTAGCAACATTATACGATCCATTGGGTTGGATAGCACCTGTGATCATTGTAGCGAAACTATTGATTCAAGCTTTATGGATGGCTGGATGTTCGTGGGACACGGCCGTCAAGAACAACATTGCCATCCAATGGCAGCAATTTCAAGATGAATTAAGAATTTAGAGAAATTGAAGATACCACGATGGATAGGGACAATGAAGACATCCCCAAGTATTCAACTTCACGGATTCTGCGACGCTTCAAACAAAGCATACGCTGCTGTAGTGTATATACGCGTGCAGAATATAGATGGAAAAAGTACATCCTACATATTGACATCCAAAACCAAGGTAGCTCCAATTCGACCAATTACTGTGCCTCGACTAGAACTAAATGGAGCATTAATACTGGCTCGACTAATCAAGACAACAGTTCAAGATATGCAATTAGAAGATGTTCCAGTAATCGCTTGGTCAGATTCAATGATAACACTTTAATGGATTCGTAGTCATCCATCAAAGTGGAAAACGTACGTGGCCAATAGAGTCGTTGAGATTCAAGACATAGTAGATCCAGAAAACTGGCGACATGTGCCTACAAAACACAATCCAGTCGATATCGCATCGCGAGGTATAAGTACCAATGAGCTGTTAGAAAACAAGCTGTGGTGGCACGGCCCAGAGTGGCTTATAAAAGGAGAGGAAGAATGGCCAAATATCAGTATACCGTCCAACCATCCACAATTAGAGACAAAAAAAATATCTATAGCAAACTTCCATAGTTACATAAGTTCAGAATTCTTGACAAATTACTCATCCTTTTTAAAGTTAGCCAGAGTTATAGCAATTGTCAAAAGATTTATACACAACTGTCGCAGAAACACAAATAAAAGGAATGGGCAGTTATTAAGACAAGAACTGCAAGCGTCACGTACTACGATTTTAAAATAAGTTCAAAGAACGGCATTTCTAAAAGAGCAAACCGCTTTTAAAACAGGAGTTGCACTATCAAACAAAAGTCATCTTTTATCATTAAACCCGTTTATGGACGAACATGAAATCATAAGAGTCGGAGGTCGCTTGGAACATCCCAACATTCCCTACTCTAGGAAGCATCCAATCATTCTCCCAAAGGATCATCACATAACAAATCTCATCATCGAGCAGCTACATATCGAGACATTACATGGCGGAGTGGGACTAACGTTAAATACCAGTCGCCACTTGTATTGGATTCTGGATGGGCGAAGAACCATTGCACGCATAATAAGTCGATGCAAAGCATGTGTAATACAACGTCAAAAAACGAGATCACAATTAATGGGAAATCTTCCTGCAGCACGAGTAAACATTTCAAAACCATTTTCTCATGTAGGTGTAGATTATGCTGGACCAATAAGTCTAAAAACCTCACCACATAGAGCTGCAAAAATATACAAAGGCTACTTTTGTATATATGTTTGCATGGCTACAAAAGCCATCCATTTAGAATTAGTATCAGATTTGACAACGTCTGCGTTTATTGCGTCATTGAAGAGATTTGATGCCAGACGGGGATTATCTACGGATATTTACTCCGACTGCGGTACAAATTTCAAAGGTGCAGAAAAAACTTTACATAAAGAAATTGCTCAAGCTGTAAGGGAAGCATCGCCAGAAGTAGGACAATATCTGAGTTCCAGGAACATTACATGGCATTTTAACCCACCAGCATCACCTCATTTTGGGGGCCTCTGGGAGGCAGGGGTTAAGTCCATCAAATACCATTTACGTCGAATAATTGGTCAGTCAATATATTGTAGCGCATCAAACATTTCATAGATGCACATACACAAAAAAAAAGAAAAACAAGCATAAGCAAGCATTCAAGTTCAATAATTTCATTCACACATATTTTCGTTCATAAATTGAACAATGTGAATGAAATGAACTTGCAAGGGCAATGCACTTCAGTGCAGCACACGTCAGTTTGCTGACACAACATTTCACACCATTCATGTATTACACTGACCTCAATGAACCCGAATGCTTGAAAAGCTTGGAATGTGCATTGCGACAAATTCTTGGATGGATTTGCGAATTTTTGATTGCGCTACTCCAGGTCAATAATCTATATTGCCATGTATTGCAATAAATTGATTATTTAGTAGATTTATACGTTAGGTAGGGATAGCAAATAATCATATAAATAAGTTGATTAGAATAAAGAAATGGAGAACGTTTGAAGACGGAAAAAGGTGTTTTACTATCAATTCCTCTAGTAACTTCGGCAGTCTTTGACGCCATACAGTGTGTTAATATCGGCTGAGCATTCTCACCTGCACTTCACATAATTCCATCGGCTGAGCATTCTCGCCTGCACTCCACATAATATCGGCTGAGCATTCTCGCCTACACTTCACATAATATCGGCCGAGCATTCTCGCCTACACTTCACATAATTCCATCGGCTGAGCAATCTCGCCTGAAGTATACAAGCATCCATCTACAAGACGATTGCAGTACAAGCATTACATGGCGACCCTGCATCACGAACCAAGGAACACAGAGACCCCGCACTACTAACCGGGAAGGAAGTTCAATTAACATGCACCACGGACCAAAAAATCAACGTGAACTAAAAGAAGAAATAAGAAAAAATCCAGAGGCGGCACCCACATACAATTAAGACAAACGGTTTTCTAGAAATCTGTAGAACTCTTCTAAACTTTTTTTCTTAAATTTAAAATGATGTCAAACCAGCAAGCAGAGATGCCACGTCTCCGGCGTAGAAACTAGGATACCATAGAAAACAAAAATTCACCAGACGAAACAAGCAGCAAGCACAAAGAACGAAAAAGGATGAAAGATGAAAATAATCATGAAGTATGGTCGACAAACAATAGCAACAAAATTATAGGAGGACAAATCATAAAAAGAAAAATGCATGCAATACTGCAAACTCGTATTCCGACAGCGACAACAGCTGCACAAACGAACAGCTGTGAACAACATGATTCCACATGCCAAACTGAAGATGAATTACATAAAAATGTGTCCCACGATATGGCAGTACACCATAAAGTCCACTACAAAAATGCAGCATGTCAAACTGAGTTCTAGAAATAGGATGTAGATCCAGATTCGGATAACGGGCAACAAGTCCCTGAAATTCAACACTCAATTTTCAGAGAACGACGAGCATAACATGAACAACGTAAAAAATTTATATATATTTATTAATAAGCTAATCAAGTAAATAAAATAATACTAAAGATGATGTAGCATCAAGAGATAAATATAATCAGATATATAGATAATTAAGGAAACCAGCATAATAGACTACTTAAAACTAAGAAAAGAATTCTGCGGAATAACAGGAGAAACAGAATACTCCAATTGTTTCAGGCACAATAAACTAATCCACAAGAAGCTAGTCGATTTGAGACATAAATGGATCATGTACAAACAACAAACATAAAATCTGAAATGGAAGGGGATGTAGTAGAATATATACTATGTATCATAAAAGACATTCATACAGGCTCAACTAATGATTCAATTAAACAAAAAATTAGGAGGTAGACCTAATAACAATACATTCAAACTAATCAGAGATAAACAACACCAAAATAATGATCATGACTAGTATGCCAGACTTTTCAAAACAATTTGTCTTAACGACAGACGCATCCAATTTTGCATTAGGCGCAATTTTGTCTCAAGGAGAGATAGGCAAAGACCTACCTATTTCCTACGCAAGCAGAACTCTGGATAAACATGAATTGAAGAAACCAATTATAGAAAAGGAACTTCTAGGAATTCACTGGGCAATAAAACACTTCAGACCATACCTGTATGGAAAAAAATTCACAGTCGTGACTGATAACAGACCTCTAGTAAGTTTGTTCACACACAAGGATCCATCATCAAAGGTGACAAGAATCCGTTTAGAACTATCTGAATATGACTTCGACATAATATATAAAAAGGGTTCAATGAATACAAATGCAGACGCACTATCGAGAATAAAGCTCAACTCGGATATGCTTAAAGAAATGATACCAACAGCGCAAATTAAGATAACAACGAGGAATAGATCAAAAAAAGCAACAGAATCAGAAGCATGCGAAAAAATTGAAGATATTGAAAGTGTGGATGAATCGTCAGGCCAACTTTTCATCTACGAATGCACCTCAATCTCCGAAATAAGAAATGTAAGACAATTAAAATTCATAAAGATAAATAAGGACGTCCAGGAAAGAAAGTATAAAGAAAAGAAGAGTATACTCATATCAAAAAAGGAAGTTGCAATCGAGTACTGCGATAATCCGAATCTGAACTTAGGATCGATATTGGAGAAGCTGACTCACGCGATGATTGACAACGAAATTCAAATGCTAGCAATCTCAAAAGAAGAAGAAATATTTAAAAAAGTCGCCATAGAAGAATTTAAGAAGAAATTTAATGATCTGCAGAAGCGAATTAAAATAAAAGAAAAGAAAAGTTTGCGCATAATAATATTTAAACCCCCAAAAAGGATAGTGAACAAGGAAGAACAACTGAACATAATCGAACAATTTCATGACACTCCACACACAGGTGGACATTCAGGAGTCAAACGCACAATTAACAAGATCAAACAAATATACTGTTGGAAAAATCTCAGCAGAATGGTGAAAACTTACGTAAACAACTGTGAGAAATGCAAATGCAATAAAATAATAAGGAACACCAATGAAAGAATGGTAGAAACAAGCACACCAAGTCAAAGTTTCGAAATATTAGAAGTTGACACGGTAGGACCCATGAACCAAAGTAAATTCTACAGATACATTCTGACATGTCAATGTCAACTAACCAAATATGTAGAAGCATTCCCCATGGAGAATAAAGAAGCCAAAACAGTCGCAAAAATATTAGTCGAAAAAATAATCTTAAAATATGGAACATTCAAAATTCTAAAAACGGACCTAGGCACCGAATTTATCAACCAATTAATCGCAGAAATATGCAAAATTTTCAAAATAACCCAAGTCACATCAACTCCGTTTCACCACGAAACTCTAGGAGCCATTGAAAGGAATCATCGAGTACTAAACGAGTACCAAAATATCACCATACGAACTAATATTCGGAAAATTAGCCTCACTTCCAGACACCATGGATCAAAATAGAACAGATCCGATTTACAATCTAGAAGATTACTCAAAAGAATTGAAGTTTCGCCTGCAAGAAAGCCAAAAAATAGCTAAAGCACTATTGGAGAATTCTAAAAAGAAAAGAAGCAGAAAATCTGATGAAAAAACTAACCCACTAAAAATTAAGATAGGAGATAAAGTATTATTAAAAGTAGGAAATAAGAGAAAGAATGAACCGCCATATAAAGGCCCATATATTGTAATTGATACAAATAACGTTAATACTAAGATAAAGATAGATAGAATAATAAAAGAAGTACACAACAATAGGTTGAAAAAATTTTAAAGTTCACCATCAGTATCATGTAACAATTAAAACAACTAGTGAATAAGAATCAAATAAAGTACACAAATTATTTTAGTAGAAATGTAAGATAGAAAACTACATCATAAGAATAAGACAAAAAATTTTCCTCTAATCAAGCAAAATTTTTTTTCCATAAGAGGAGGGATGTAGCGCATCAAACATTTCATAGATGCACATACACAAAAAAAAAAAAGAAAAACAAGCATAAGAAAGCATTCAAGTTCAATAATTTCATTCACACATATTTTCGTTCATAAATTGAACAATGTGAATTAAATGAACTTGCAAGGGCAATGCACTTCAGTGCAGCACACGTCAGTTTGCTGACACAACATTTCACACCATTCATGTATTACACTGACCTCAATGAACCCGAATGCTTGAAAAGCTTGGAATGTGCATTGCGACAAATTCTTGGATGGATTTGCGAATTTTTGATTGCGCTTTCCAAGTCAATAATCTATATTGCAATGTATTGCAATAAATTGATTATTTAGTAGATTTATACGTTAGGTAGGGATAGCAAATAATCATATAAATAAGTTGATTATGTTAGAATAAAGAAATGGAGAACGTTTGAAGACGGAAAAAGGTGTTTTACTATCAATTCCTCTAGTAACTTAGGCAGTCTTTGACGCCATATATTGTGCTAATATCGGCTGAGCATTCTCGCCTGCACTTCACATAATTCCATCGGCTGAGCATTCTCGCCTGCACTCCACATAATATCGGCTGAGCATTCTCGCCTACACTTCACATAATATCGGCTGAGCATTCTCGCCTACACTTCACATAATTCCATCGGCTGAGCAATCTCGCCTGAAGTATACAAGCACCCATCTACAAGACGATTGCAGTACAAGCATTACAATATACATATGAAGAATATTCTACATTGCTGACTCAAGTTGAAGCTTGTGTAAACTCACGTCCACTATGTCCAATTGGAAATAATGTTGAAGATCTTTCGGTACTAACGCCAGGACATTTGATTATTGGGCAAGCACTTAATGCTGTTCCTGAACCCAAATTATTTGAAAAACAAGTAACCCCAGCACAACGATGGAAGCACACTCAATATATGACACAGCAATTTTGGAATAAATGGTCAAACGACTATTTCCATAAGTTACAACAAAGGCCTAAGTGGTGTGAAATCCAAGCAAACATAAAGGTTGGAGACGTAGTACTACTCAAAGATGAAAGTACTGCACCGACATATTGGCTTTTAGGTAGAATTGAGCAAGTATTTCCAGGCAAAGATGGCTTGGTTAGAGTGGTTCAAGTACGAAAGAAGACAAATAGTTTTCGGCGACCTATTACAAAAATATGTCCCCTGCCAATGACTTGAAAAAAACGTCATGAAGAATATGGTCATACATTGCCTATACCTCCTCATATCAGTTTTGTGTGTATTTATAGCACATGTTATTTTTTTGTTATTATTTATGCGTGGTTAAACATGTTATTTAATTAGTTGTCTGATTGCAGATAAGAAAAAATGCAAGAAGACGATATCTTAATTTTGGACGAAAATATTTCATTTTCGCCACCAGAATGTCAAAAGATAGCATCATGGAAAAACCGGGAAAAAAAGTCCTCGGTGCAGCACAAACGAAGCCGACACAACCCTTACCACTAAAACTGACCGATTCAGGACCCCAAGAAATATCGTCCCAAGCCAACCAGTATCCGGTCAACATCAATGGACAATATGTCACCAAATGGAGCATCTTGCGTCCTTCAGAAACTGTAAAAGAAGTAAAGATGCGAATGGACAACGCCATTCAGAAGTTCACCAAAAGGGAAGGCGAGGACATATATATAACAAAAACGGTGTTACAACGAATTAATTTCGAAAAAATACAAAATTCGAAAACTAAGGAGTTTAAAGTCAATTTTCCAGACAGGTGTGAAGTAAAATTACATGTGTATAAGGATGGAAGAATTGGTTTCCATCAACACCAGAGAAGAAAACGAACCAAAAAACATGACAAATAGTGGAAGAAATTTGTTTTTGAATAACAAATATATATACTGTGCATTTAGAATCCTTTAACTGTTTCATCAATTAAGACTTTACAAGTTGAATAATCGTTGATAAGTTATAAAGTCTTATGCAAGTAGCGAAAACTCAGCGATCAACAATAAATAACTGAGGTTGAACATAGTCGTTCAACGGGTGGGAGTATGTTTCAGGAGCTAATGCGAGAAATCGAACCAATTTTACAATTTATGTTTTTCTAATCACCTCGTATGTGGAAATTAGTTAAGGTTGCGTTCCACATCTTACAAATCAGTTTGCATGTGGAAATTAATAAAAAACATAGTAGACAAGAATAAACAGTTTCACTTGGCATGTGGAATCTGGCAAAATCACAGCAAGCATCGACACAAAAAAGTATTATAAAAATGCGTTGCAATTTCAAAAAGACGTCAGTTTCTCTACAGGACTCTAAGAGGCAACACGAAATAAACAAATTAGAAGCCCCCAGCAATTAATTCATCAAAGGTGCATCAACGGGTATATGTTGAATACATTCTAACTTTTTTTTTCAGATTTAGCGAACCCCAACATGGTATCTCGAATGATACATTACGTCGAGAACAATCTGAACACAGATATTGGGAAATTGCACTGATTTACACAGCAATGTGGAAAGATTGATACTGTTCCAATATCCCCACTTCACAAACAACGTCAATAGTAATTTGTGTTTCATCAAATTTAACAGATGTAAAAAATAAAAACCTATCCAATAAACTGAAAGTCGTCACAAAAACTTTGTTGTGTTTTTTCATAACGCCAGCAACATAATTACTTTTGTTTTCAGCATAGAAATACAACCGATGGTATTATCTACAAAACAAGAGTAAATTACTGAAAGTGACATAACTAATTGTGTAGTTAATAATTAATATTCCTGAAATACATATTTAAACAGATAAGGTGAATTAAAAATCATAGCATACACATAGAATGAATTAAAAAACGAACGGGTTCGTCAATAAATTAAAAGTAATATATGTAATAAACCACACTTTTTAACTGAATATGCTAAAAAAATCTTCTTTTAAATGCACCGCGTCAACTAGGCTTGAGCCCTTACGATCGAATGTTCATCCCTTTGCAAGTACCCTCATTTACCAGGACCTGTTGTGCCTTATTTATTTTCCATTCACTCTCATTGGTTAGGTAGTCATTCACACTCAAGTCAAGCACGCAAGTACCTGCATTAGATTACAACAACCAATCCTCAAGTCTAGAAGACATGTTAAAACGTGTCTATACACACTCACCAGGAGGGATTTCCCTGGAAACATTAACAGAATTCCGCTCAAGGACATTACTCTTACATTCTTTCATTGCAACGTAAAAGCTGCTGTCGCCGTGGGTTATTACTTCTTTCGGTTTGATCCTCTTTTATTGCCCATGTCGCCAGAGTTCATTTCTGCCAGACATGAGCACCATTTACCTTGAGCTTGCTACAGTTCGGCCAACCAATCAAGTCACTGCCCACAGTGACGACATTGATCCTTTCAAATACATCAAATTTACAACCGCAACTCATTTTATGCTCCACAACGTATTGAGCACTACAAGCTATCCAAACAGAAAAATGGAGCTAGCACCACACAGGCATATAAAACGGTAATCGCATATAGAACCACGAAGGCATCCGAAAAGATAACGACTTATACCACCACGAAGGCATCTACAACGAGAACGGTATATAAAGCACCACGAAGGCAATAATGATAATCTAACTCTTCGGTAACAAGCGTACCTACACACTAGGATAAACAAATAGTATCAGAAATTAATAACCAGTTTCTCCTTGCAACATTTCTTTATTTTTCTTGTTTCACACGCTTCATAATTAATTATCCTCAGTACTTTCTTCCTGATCAGATTCGTCATCATCAAGAGATAACTCCTCCAAATTGCACCAAGATTTCAAGTGATCTACTGCGTGAACAGATTCATATGGCTTTTGACTAATTTGAATCTTGTCAGGATCGGTGATCACTTAGCGGTCATGTGCGAGGACAGCCTTCACTTGGTATGGTCCTTTATACCGTGGAACCACCTTTCGTGGCTGACCTGTTACCGGTGCTTCTTGTTTTATAAGAACCAAGTCGCCTTTTCATACTTCTTGGGTGGTTTATGAGAAACGTTAAATGCATCTGCCTGAAATTGTTGTTTTTCGCTGATCCGTTTTTTGATTACTTCTCTCAATTCGCTTAGTGGGGTGTTCTCCTCATCGTCCTACTCTGGAGTGTCATGAAGAGCCAGAATTAATTTATTTTTCAAAATACTTCTGGGTTTGTATGCCATCAATATCTAATGAGGAGCTTTCCTTGTTGTAGAGTGCTTCAAACTATTAAGAGACCATTGAATGTCTGACATATTGATATCCCAGTCTCTTCCTGCTTCGTCTTGTGACATTGTTGCGATTGAAACTTTAGTGGTTTTAAAATAGCGTTCAATTTGACCGTTAGCTCGTGGAGTTTGCACTGCTGTTCGGATGTGCTTAACGGCGCTATCAGCTCAATATCTCGTGAATTCTTTCGAGGTAAACGCTGATCCCGGATCAGTATCTAGTTGTGTGGGCATACCAAAGTATTGCGTTATCTCGCCTAGCATTCGTGTGACTTCCCTGGTTGATGTTGAACGTGTTTATTTTAATACAATGAATGATGCATTCAATTAATCCTATTACGTACATGTTACCCTTCTTGCTCTTAGGAAAGGGACCCAAGAAATCACAATGAACTGTATGGAATGGGACTGACAATCTTTCATATGTATGTAATTGATAACGCTGATCTTTTGCAGCTTGTTTATTGTAGAAAGAGTCGATACATGAATTCACGTATTTCGATACTATCGGCTTCATATGGGGAACCAGAAAGTTTTTCGCAAATTGTCTAATATTTTATCAATTCCGCAGTGTCCCAATCTATCGTGAGCAGATTGTATCACCCGCCAACGGATACTACGTGGAACGAAGAATCTGTTACCGTTGATCGTCTTTTTATATATTCGCCCCTTTAGTTAACACATATGATCCTTTTATTCCATTCAGTTTTTCGTGCTCCTGAATAGTGCCCTCTAACACTTTCCGAATTTCTTGCAGCCAAGGATCTTGTTGCAGTAGTGTGGCTAGCCAGTCTTCTTCGGGAATGGTAATTATCAGCATCTTCTCTGCAACGTTTTCTATTGGCCTTCCGTTCTCTCACAATTTTTAACTGAATATGCTAAAAAAATCTTCTTTTAAATGCACCGCGTCAACTAGGCTTGAGCCCTTACGATCGAATGTTCATCCCTTTGCAAGTACCCTCATTTACCAGGACCTGTTGTGCCTTTTTTATTTTCCATTCACTCTCATTGGTTAGGTAGTCATTCACACTCAAGTCAAGCACGCAAGTACCTGCATTAGATTACAACAACCAATCCTTAAGCCTAGAAGACATGTTAAAACGTGTCTATGCACACTCACCAGGAGGGATTTCCCTGGAAACATTAACAGAATTCCGCTCAAGGACATTACTCTTATTCTTTCATTGCAACGTAAAAGCTGCTGTCGCCGTGGGTTATTACTTCTTTCGGTTTGATCCTCTCTTTTATTGCCCATGTCGCCAGAGTTCATTTCTGCCAGACATGAGCACCATTTACCTTGAGCTTGCTACATATATTTGAGCAATTTTTTGCATTTGTTGAAGAAAAGCAAAACTGAGTTGTGCTAAATTTAATTTTAAGTGTAGAATTATTTAAATCTGCTAGGATAGTTAATTTGATGATGAAAGGTGAATTAAAATCCAAACGATATCTTGCAATTACAACACTACCCACCACCATTTTGAATTTCAGATCACCGCAGATATGGTTTGTAAAAACAGCTCAACAAATGTCAATTAAAGGAATTGACATATAGTGTAATCAAAGTTCGTTCGGTTAAACAAAAGCATATTTTGGAAACTTCAAATACTATGTTTTAGTCATTTTAATATTAATTCCGTTTACGTGGCTCACAATCAGTTCGCACATGCACACTGCAGCGATACAACGCATTTTGGCGACGGTAAATTCAGAAATGGCCTCAAGAAGTTGTAAGCACAATGTAGGCTCATTCTGCTATATTTGCGGAGCTTAAGGTATAAGAATGCCACTAATAGGCTTGACTTTCTTATGGGAATGCAAGGCGGATTTACTAACTATCCATGCTACCTTTGCATGTGGAACAATAGGGCGAACAAAGTGCATTACCAACAGAACTCATGCCTCAAGCGGAAAAGGTTCGCGATAAGAAAACATAATCTTAAATATGACCCAATTCTGAAGCTTACATGCGTATTGATGCCTCCGTTTCATATAAAATTAAGCCCTATGAAGCAATCTACTAAAGCTATTCGGAAAGATTCTGAAGTTTTTCAATATTTAAAGAATATTTTCTCTGAGTTACCCGACGGCAAAGTAAAAGCCGGTATATTAGTCAGACCATAAATAACAAAAGTTATGGGCAGTAAGGAACTTGCACAGCTAATCAACACACTTGAAAAGCAAATCTGGGATAAACTTAAAGCAGTTGCTCATAGTTTTCTCGGAAACAACAGACCTGATAATTACATTGCTTATTTCAACTACATATCTTGATAGGCTTATACTCATCGACTCTTAAACTGCATATGATATGTGATCACTTGGACTAATTCAAGGATAACATGTCTGCTTATTCTAGAACAAAGTGAACGTTTTCATCAAGATATAATGGCAATTGAACGCCGTTTTCAGGAGACTATATTTGGGGGCTAATTGGAGAAAGCTCATATAACCACAAAAGAACTGTTAAAAATATTAACTTAAGCAAAATTAGGGATTATGCTTTAAATTTTTACTTGGGAAAACTTACATTTGTTTAAGAAGGCATTTTTTTTATTCTCCGTATATAGCAAAAAACAATTTCTTTTTTCTTTTTTGTTATTTCGTCACACAACGCATTTGATTTTGGGTGACAAGTTTTAAGTCTTGGTTTTGACTTATCAACAGGTCCCAAAGAGCTCAATTGAGTGACTTGAAAAACAAATGAAAAAATAGAACAAAGAAAAGAAATGAAAAAATGAAAAAACCCTAAAATTGAGAAAAAGAGAAAAAGAAAGTTATTAAAACAATTTAAAAAACCAGATTCGATTCGTTTCAAATGAATCTGATTTTTTACCAGATTCATTCGAAACGAATCGAATTTGTGGTCCTATTCTTGAATTACGAATGGTTTTTACGAATTTGTTAATTACAAAATAAATACAGTCAGCAGTGTAATTAAGTAATTAAAATAATATTTTTGTTGTGCTTATTATTTTTGTATAAAATATAATTAGTATATTATTATGTTTAAAAAATGTCTAGCTTTAGTGAATTATCATTATTGTTTGCCTCTGGAATTGTGAATATGGAAAATGATTTACGTCGAATTCGTCGACCAATTGATTGTTTTGAACTCTCCCACCATAAATTTGTGAAACTTTTTCGACTAACGAAAAATATGATTGATGACCGTATCAATAAGTTGAATCCATATATACGTTCATCAGCTAGAGATATTCAAGAAAAAAAGGTAATATCTATTGGAGATTTGAATAATTTATAACGTTTGCTTTGACTCTTGTGAGGTTCTATGTGCCCTTCGGTTTTTTGCTACTGGGAGCTATCAGCAGCTTGTTGAAGATAGTCAAGATATTTCCATGAGCCAACCCTCGGTTAGCAGATCAATTAACGAGGTTATTAACGATGTTCATGACAGCAATCTATTCAAAGAACAAATTAAATTCCCAACTATAATAGGAGCATTAAAATCCACCAGAAAGAGGTCAGATTTTCTAACGTTGAAAATAGTAACACATATTTAAACAAGTACTTCCAGATTTTATGATTTCCACGGATTTCCTGGGGTAATAAGATGTGTGGATTGCACCTCATGTCGCTATTGTTCCACCGCCAAAGAAGACCCTTTATTTCCAGAGCATATTTATGTCAACAGAAGGGGATATCATTCTATAAACGTTTAACTGGTAATTTAATTTATGGTATATTTATTTAAAAGTGCTTAATTTTTTTGCTTAGGTATGTGATTTTAATTTGGAAATCATCAGCGTGAATGCAAAATATCCTGCATGTACACATGACAGCTTTATTTGGAATAATAGCAAAGTTCTTCCGGAGGTAAAAACTCTTTACAGTTCTTTTCCTGAGTAGTACTTTTTATTGGGTAGTAAATCACCAACTTATGTTCCACAAATGAATTAAAATAATTTGTTTTCTATTCAGGTGATTCAGGGTACGCTTTACGACCATGGTTATTGACACCAGACCTACATGCAATACCAGGTAGCGCCGAGAGTAACTTCAATGCTCGACAAATGGCAGTACGAAGTACAATTGAGCGAGTAAACGGAATTTTAAAGAAGCGATTTCGATGCCTTTTGAAACATAGTGTTGTCGCCCTAATGTGGCATCGAAGATAATTAACACATGCTGTATACTGCACAATATATGCATATCGAATGATTTGGAAGAGGTGTATCCTGAAGATGGCAATAACCCCTTGGAGGGAATGTTCCCGAGTCAAACACCAGAAGAAGATCAAGTAAACCGAGGAGCTTCTTCTACTAATCCTCTACTTACAGCAGGGAGACAACTTCGCTCGAAAATAATCAGGCATTATTTCCAATAATTTATTTTCGATAATTAAATAATTGAAATAAAGAGATGTTTATTATAGTAAATAGTTTTTTTGTATATTTTATTAGTTCTGAAGGTTTACACATGGCTTGCATGGCATTATCCATATGAAACATAATCAAATCAAATCGAAAGGTACTTGTGTACATACCCTTGCTTAAAGCTACGTACAACGTTGGGCATTTCGACTTAAAGAGCTTACTGTAAGTTGATATATCAAGAAAACAAACAATAAAATCATTATAGAAGAGATTGGATATTCCTTACAGATAACTGATAATAATAGGAACTTCAAGTTAATATTAAATTAGTGCCTGATATAGATAATGACATTATAGTGGCAAATGACAGTATCTGGATATAAAGCATTATTTGCACAAAATTATGACTAAGTGATTAAACGATTAAAAGACAACACCATTACTTAATATAATAATAATAATATATACTAATTAATATAGAAATAGGTACAGATAATACCATTATTGCAAATATAAAATTAATACATATAGACGACAAACCTTAACATAGAAATATTGTATTTGTCTAGCTCTAGCTATACAAATAACAAAGATATTTTTGTCATTGCCTGCGCCATTTCCTCTCTTGCTAGCGTGCCTCTCTCCATTAAGTCTAGTCTTCTTTCCAATAATTTTAGTATATTGCCATATTACTCCCTTTTTACTTTTAGTTTTTCGCAGCTGTATTACATATTTCCTGAGCCGACGCAATAGACCGTCTTTTGGGAAATCGTTGGTCTGTAAAATTAGTATATTATAACTATAAATAAATTCCTTTTAAGCAAACATTTGAATGTCAAAATTATTACCATTTTTATCCCTGTTTCCTTGCAGATGAAGACGATTTGCACGCAATACTTTCCGAGATACAGTATTCTCAGGGAGAACACTGGCCTCAATAAGTAATGAGAATGATTCAGGACAAGAAGTTGTTGGACGAGCATCCTCATCATTAATCACTGGAGACGTGCTCTCATGCAAATCTTGTTCGATTATTTGTATTTAATTAAGAATTTTTAATCTTGCGTAAAATTTTCTCACCATTAAGATATCCATCTCAATTACATCGTCATGACCTGAAACTTCGTTCGGGCTAATTAATTCTTGCACTCTCAATTCATCGATGGATAGGACAATTTTTACAGGAGGACCTCCACCAGTGCCATGTAAATGTCTTTTTGCTGCCGCAAAACTCGATTTCACCACACATTTTAAATCATGCTAACTGTGGAAATTTTCTATTAGCTTTGTTTTGCAGAAAATATTATAAAAAAATTAATATCAACTTTTCCTGTCCTTTTGCGCTCCGGGTATAGAACTTAATACTGCTGATAACTTTTGTCACATTTCCGTGGCATCCTTTGGACTGAAAGAGTTATCATATTTTCCTAATCTCAGTTTCGGGTTTTGCTCTCAAAACTGAATTATTTTCTTTGAGATTTTGACATTTTGGCACATCTTTTATTTCCCATTGTCACCCGTAAAGTACCAGCTGATTCACTCTTCGTTTGGCATAACGAATGGTTGAACCCACTCGTTAAATAACGAAGGGTTTGCGTTCGGTATATAACGAATGCGGATGTCAAGAATACATATGTGTCGATTCCAAATGGTTTTGACAGTATAATGAATACGGAATGTGTCTTCGTTATTCAAAAATAGTCCCCCTGATCTTTTTAAATTTTTTTAATAAAAGTCGTTTTTCTATTTTTCTAAATTTTTTTTTGTTTTTTTTTCATTTATTTTCTTTGTTCTTTTTTTTTCATTTGTTTTTCAAGTCACTCAATTTAGCTATTTGGGATGTGCTGATGAGTCAAAACCAAGACTTGAAACATGTCACCCTTAATCAAATGTGTTGTGTGATGAAATAACAAATAAAAAAAACAAATTAACTTTTGATATATACGGAGAATAAAAAAAAATCCGTCTTGAACATATATATTCTATAAGGATAGTTATTTGTTTTAAATTGTTTTCCTGTAAAGAGAAGTCATTCAAAAGAGTAGCAACAGATTGTTGTATTTTTACATAAAATAAAGATATGAATAGAGGGAAATTTTCTTAAAATCCATAATTTCATTCTTATAGCTACTAAAGCAAATTTTTGGATAAAACAAATTTTCTTTATTTAATAATGTGGAAGAAACAAAAATCGGATATGCAAAGCTCAGACTCCAAATTTGTGTTGACAGGTGCTATCAACAGAAAGAACGATTAACCTAAATTTAGCGCTAAAAGTTTTAAAGCATTTCAATTTAGCGCCAAAAGTTTTAAAGCATTTCTCCCTAACTAGATGCAGAAACTCCTTCCCATTGGTTACTTGTCATTTTACATCAATACAAATCCACTTTCCATGATACATCTCAAGAGAAATGTAATTTATTTAAAAAGTATATTAGCGCAGCAACTTAATTGCATTACTTCTAAAGCATATGTACGTATTAATACCACGGACCGTGAATTGCGCTTTTGATTTATTCGCGAAAATTTTCAATTATTATAAATGTATCGCAAGTTTCTCTGACACTGAGAACTGATTGTACGCAAGTAGGTACAAAACTGGATGGTGGCTCCAAGAAATCCCATCACAGACGAGTAGTGGTACTACCACATATGCAGTACAATCAGACAAGTTATGTAACTTCAATCTGGGAAGATGATTACACCATTTCTGGGTCTCCGTTCTTTACACAGGTATCTGTCAATAATGAATGATGACACGATTTTTTTCCGAATTATTCATGTCCTTACATCAATCTCACACGAAACACTCCTTGTACTTCCTTAGCGTGAAAGGAAATAAAAGTTGTACCCGAGCGGATTAGGATGATGTGAAAAGGATATTTACCTTACTGGGTTCAAATCGAATTATTGGCGGGAGGGGTGATGGTGCGATTCCTCTCAAAAGACAAGAGAAAACATATTGAAGGCAATTTAACCCAAAAAAATCAGAATAAAAGGTTTTTTGTTTTTTATCACAAGCAAGCCAACAAGCCATAAAACCGGCCACTCCAATATTGTTTGGCTACAGTGTTCAGTATAAAAAAGAAACCAATCCAAAAATTTCAGTCATCAATAAACCAAAATTTTAAAATCCTCGATTCCTTCTCGTTGTATTAAACAAGGACCCAGGCTTTGTGTTCAGAGAGTTATATATCATATAGGTCTCGCAACCAAAGAGCATTGCAAATAAATGTTAATGCACACATTTCTGAGGCTCCTGCTCCTGCTGCGACTGATTACTTGGCAAAGTTCATTTTTAGTTCCCTGCAAAAGCTTTTACATAATTAAAAACTTTGCTCAATAGATTTTTTAATTCAATTTCCGTGTATTGACTTACTTGTCACGAAACTTTTAGTGAAAGTCGATGGCTTTCAAGCAAATGTGAGAGCAGCTAAATTTTGAATGAATTCCATCTGGCTTTTATTTGTTTGTTTGTTTTCAGTTTTAGTATTGAAAAAAAAAACATCTGAATAGTTTAGAATGAATAACTTAAAAGGGCTTGAAATTAATTCGCTTAAAATTATTGAAGAAATTGGAAAAAATGCCTGCCTACTTCAAGATTTTGTGGATTTAAAATAGCCACAAATATGTTTAGTGTTTCAAAAATTCTGAAAGCGTAATTAAGTTCTTGAGTTGAACATAAGTGATATCAAATTTTAATTTGCTAAGTAAAGGTTACATATGAGCATATAAATTATGATAGAAGCATGTACTTATCTTCTAGAAAACAGGTTAAAATTCCTTGGTTGCTAATCACAGACAAACACTAAAACCGACTTTAGTAAAAGTAAAGTATTATATAAAACTGTAATAAATATTTCCCAAGTAAAATACCAATATTTCTTCTTTCGAATTCTGTTTTTAATGCACAAGAACTCCTCGAAAAGAAATGAAACCATAAAAAAAATTCTTTTGGGCTTCTGCCTCAACGCTTTCATAAAATTTTATGAATTGTAGTAAAAGTCAGTGCCATCTAAATTTTAAAATTCTAATTTCCTGCCTGGTTCCCTTTGATGAGTGTTTCTTTACAAAAAAATGTAAAGTGAAAAGTACCATCAAAGAATTATCTGTTATTCATTCCTTTCGGTAGATTGTTTATTACCAAGATGTTTATACACGGAGAAAAAAGACCTGGTTAAAATAAATAAAAAACAGTTCAAACCAAAAATTTTCATGTTTAAAAAGGCGCCAATAGTAAAAACGTTCAAATCCGAAAGCTCTTCACTTTTGCTTCAAAAGTCTCATATTCAAATGTTCGTTTTATTCATATGGAACAAAAACGATATTTGATTGAAAATACAAAGAAGTTAAAGGTATTTTATTTGTTCCAAAAGTTTTTCCTTTTATTAAGTCAATAACGTGTAACGTTTGCTTTGAATAATATGCACTTTTAAGATAGAAGTTAATTTTCATTTGCCCCAAAAGTCCATTGTTATTAATTTGAAGAGAAAACATTTCATATTATTGGATTGTATTTTATGCTAAAATAATAAAAATCAGGACTTCAAATTAAGGTAATATTAAAAAACTACTTTCATATACATACTGATATTTAAATCTTTTATATGTTATATGTTATACATATTTGTAATTAAAAAAAATTTGGAAAGATCAGCGTAATATACATTTAAGTTGACACATTTTGGAATTGAACAGAATATAATTTTTTTTTTTTCAATTTCCCAATAATTTAGAAATCGTATTTATTTATAAAGGAAAAAAGACCGATTCAAAGTGTATTATTTCTAATTAAAGCCATTCCACTTGTCATATTGTAAATATGCAGTGAAGGACTTGTAAAATAGTTTATATTGTAACACAATTCTATGTTGGAACAAAATTGCCCTGGCCGAGCGGTAGACGGAGCAGCTCTGTATTACAAAATTTACAATTTCCCTTGTCTCTTGTTTGGGCAGCCCTATCGTTCGCAGCAGGGAGCTTTTATTCAAGTAACCAAGCTTCCCACCTTTAAGTGAAAGTTCAAATATATTCGACCATTCGAGTGTTTAGTTTGAAACAAAAAAAATCAGTCCGAAAACATTATGATATGGCACGGATCGGTACCCCGTACCCCCGCAGATAAGATGAAACTTCGATTGTCCTAAGTTCCTCACCGAGCCTACACGGAGCCAGCGAACTATATTTGGCGGCGGAAAACTTGTGTAATACTCGTCAACTCTACGATGAGTATTGTTTCTACCAGTCCCTAGGTCGCACTCAGTATCATACACGGCTCGCGTCAGCTGATCAGCGGCGTGCCGTAGTAAGTATGGCCAACTGAGGGAGGTCGCACCGGGTTGGAGTTGTGGCGCTCTGTGAATCTAATTAAATCGGTAGCGTTTCTCGTAACCTGTCTCACTTGGAGGCCAAACAAATACCATAAGCCTAGCGAAAAAAATTGAAGCGACGGGAGATCAGTGGAGGAGCAGCAGTGTGTTTACTTGTGCTATGTCCTAACATAAAAAAAAAGCAAGCATTTGTTAAAGCACCTCAGCCGATGTTACGTTACACTTATGTTATGTTAGGTTACTCGTGCTTCGATGTTTCGCCATATAAATCCGCGGTACAACTTTCCGGGATTGTGCTCAGTGTTAGTTGTAGAATTAGTGCAAGCTCTCGTTTGGATAATTGCTATGACCACTCGTTTCGAATCAAGTGAACAGGTACAGTGACTCGTGCCAATGAATATGAGTTGGTGTCTGGTTGCAATTGTGAGGAAACTGGGCTCGGGGGCCCTCTTCTTGACAGCCTGTTTAACTAATTCGGGTGGCCAGAAGAGGTTTCCCAGGAACACTTCCTGATAACTACTTTCGTTGGTGATATGTGACTCTTGGCTCTTACTCCTTCAAAGGGACATAGGCGTAAATGCGTCGGCCGTCAGAATTGGAATTCTTTTGAAGAAATATTTTATTTATCTCCCTTTGTTTTTATTGCAGGAAGAAACACAAGACGTGGTGAGCCCTGAAGTGCAGTATCGTGGTACCGAGTTGAAAAATTGGTTCTGAATCGATTATGAGAGAGAATCGAGAAAGTATTTCTTATGCTATGCCTGAAAGAGAATTGAGGTAAATGCACATTTCACTTATCTTCCGTGTAAGACGTTTCGCCGTGTTTGGTCTAGCAAATTTGATGTTGCCGCAGAAAAGTACAGAGAAATTGTTTCTGAATCGATTATTAAAAAGAATCGAGAAAGTATTTCTTATGCCGTGCCTAAAAGCGAATTAAAATGTTTCTAGGAATCTTTCCTTTTGTATAGCCATTATACTGCGTTCTGTACAGCGCGTTCTCTCATCTTACAGAAAAACTTCGAGAATCTGTTTCTAATTCTATGCGCGAAAGAAGATTTAGGTAACGAAAATATCACTTAGCTTTCGTGTACACTGTTGTGCTGTGTTCGATCTAGTGAACCTTATATTGCCGCAGAAAAGTACAGAGAAATTTCTCTGAATTGATTATGAAAACTTATGCTATGCCTGAAAGAGAATAAAAATGTTTCTAGTAATTTTTCTTTTTGTTGTACAGCCGTTATGTTGGGTTCTGTATAGCGTGTTCTTTGTCCTTACAGAAAAACTTCGAGAAGCTGTTTCTAATTCTATGCGCGAAAGAAGATTTAGGTAACGAAAATATCACTTAGCTTTCGTGTACACTGTTGTGCTGTGTTCGATCTAGTGAACCTTATATTGCCGCAGAAAAGTACAGAGAAATTTCTCTGAATTGATTATGAAAACTTATGCTATGCCTGAAAGAGAATAAAAATGTTTCTAGTAATCTTTCTTTTTGTTGTACAGCCGTTATGTTGGGTTCTGTATAGCGTGTTCTTTGTCCTTACAGAAAAACTTCGAGAAGGTGTTTCTAATTCTATGCGCGAAAGAAGATTTAGGTAACGAAAATATCACTTAGCTTTCGTGTAAACCGTTGCGCTGTGATCGATCTAGTGAATCTTATATTGCCGCAGAAAAGTACAGAGAAATTTCTCTGAATTGATTATGAAAACTTATGCTATGCCTGAAAGAGAATAAAAATGTTTCTAGTAATCTTTCTTTTTGTTGTACAGCCGTTATGTTGGGTTCTGTATAGCGTGTTCTTTGTCCTTACAGAAAAACTTCGAGAAGCTGTTTCTAATTCTATGCGCGAAAGAAGATTTAGGTAACGAAAATATCACTTAGCTTTCGTGTACACTGTTGTGCTGTGTTCGATCTAGTGAACCTTATATTGCCGCAGAAAAGTACAGAGAAATTTCTCTGAATTGATTATGAAAACTTATGCTATGCCTGAAAGAGAATAAAAATGTTTCTAGTAATCTTTCTTTTTGTTGTACAGCCGTTATGTTGGGTTCTGTATAGCGTGTTCTTTGTCCTTACAGAAAAACTTCGAGAAGGTGTTTCTAATTCTATGCGCGAAAGAAGATTTAGGTAACGAAAATATCACTTAGCTTTCGTGTAAACCGTTGCGCTGTGATCGATCTAGTGAATCTTATATTGCCGCAGAAAAGTACAGAGAAATTTCTCTGAATTGATTATGAAAACTTATGCTATGCCTGAAAGAGAATAAAAATGTTTCTAGTAATCTTTCTTTTTGTTGTACAGCCGTTATGTTGGGTTCTGTATAGCGTGTTCTTTGTCCTTACAGAAAAACTTCGAGAAGGTGTTTCTAATTCTATGCGCGAAAGAAGATTTAGGTAACGAAAATATCACTTAGCTTTCGTGTAAACCGTTGCGCTGTGATCGATCTAGTGAATCTTATATTGCCGCAGAAAAGTACAGAGAAATTTCTCTGAATTGATTATGAAAACTTATGCTATGCCTGAAAGAGAATAAAAATGTTTCTAGTAATCTTTCTTTTTGTTGTACAGCCGTTATGTTGGGTTCTGTATAGCGTGTTCTTTGTCCTTACAGAAAACCTTCGAGAAGCTGTTTCTAATTCTATGCGCGAAAGAAGATTTAGGTAACGAAAATATCACTTAGCTTTCGTGTACACTGTTGTGCTGTGATCGATCTAGTGAACCTTATATTGCCGCAGAAAAGTACAGAGAAATTTCTCTGAATTGATTATGAAAACTTATGCTATGCCTGAAAGAGAATAAAAATGTTTCTAGTAATCTTTCTTTTTGTTGTACAGCCGTTATGTTGGGTTCTGTATAGCGTGTTCTTTGTCCTTACAGAAAAACTTCGAGAAGGTATTTCTAATTCTATGCGCGAAAGAAGATTTAGGTAACGAAAATATCACTTAGCTTTCGTGTAAACCGTTGCGCTGTGATCGATCTAGTGAATCTTATATTGCCGCAGAAAAGTACAGAGAAATTTCTCTGAATTGATTATGAAAACTTATGCTATGCCTGAAAGAGAATAAAAATGTTTCTAGTAATCTTTCTTTTTGTTGTACAGCCGTTATGTTGGGTTCTGTATAGCGTGTTCTTTGTCCTTACAGAAAAACTTCGAGAAGCTGTTTCTAATTCTATGCGCGAAAGAAGATTTAGGTAACGAAAATATCACTTAGCTTTCGTGTACACTATTGTGCTGTGTTCGATCTAGTGAACCTTATATTGCCGCAGAAAAGTACAGAGAAATTTCTCTGAATTGATTATGAAAACTTATGCTATGCCTGAAAGAGAATAAAAATGTTTCTAGTAATCTTTCTTTTTGTTGTACAGCCGTTATGTTGGGTTCTGTATAGCGTGTTCTTTGTCCTTACAGAAAAACTTCGAGAAGCTGTTTCTAATTCTATGCGCGAAAGAAGATTTAGGTAACGAAAATATCACTTAGCTTTCGTGTACACTGTTGTGCTGTGTTCGATCTAGTGAACCTTATATTGCCGCAGAAAAGTACAGAGAAATTTCTCTGAATTGATTATGAAAACTTATGCTATGCCTGAAAGAGAATAAAAATGTTTCTAGTAATCTTTCTTTTTGTTGTACAGCCGTTATGTTGGGTTCTGTATAGCGTGTTCTTTGTCCTTACAGAAAAACTTCGAGAAGCTGTTTCTAATTCTATGCGCGAAAGAAGATTTAGGTAACGAAAATATCACTTAGCTTTCGTGTAAACCGTTGCGCTGTGATCGATCTAGTGAATCTTATATTGCGGCAGAAAAGTACAGAGAAATTTCTCTGAATTGATTATGAAAACTTATGCTATGCCTGAAAGAGAATAAAAATGTTTCTAGTAATCTTTCTTTTTGTTGTACAGCCGTTATGTTGGGTTCTGTATAGCGTGTTCTTTGTCCTTACAGAAAAACTTCGAGAAGCTGTTTCTAATTCTATGCGCGAAAGAAGATTTAGGTAACGAAAATATCACTTAGCTTTCGTGTAAACCGTTGCGCTGTGATCGATCTAGTGAATCTTATATTGCCGCAGAAAAGTACAGAGAAATTTCTCTGAATTGATTATGAAAACTTTTGCTATGCCTGAAAGAGAATAAAAATGTTTCTAGTAATCTTTCTTTTTGTTGTACAGCCGTTATGTTGGGTTCTGTATAGCGTGTTCTTTGTCCTTACAGAAAAACTTCGAGAAGGTGTTTCTAATTCTATGCGCGAAAGAAGATTTAGGTAACGAAAATATCACTTAGCTTTCGTGTAAACCGTTGCGCTGTGATCGATCTAGTGAATCTTATATTGCCGCAGAAAAGTACAGAGAAATTTCTCTGAATTGATTATGAAAACTTATGCTATGCCTGAAAGAGAATAAAAATGTTTCTAGTAATCTTTCTTTTTGTTGTACAGCCGTTATGTTGGGTTCTGTATAGCGTGTTCTTTGTCCTTACAGAAAAACTTCTAGAAGCTGTTTCTAATTCTATGCGCGAAAGAAAATTTAGGTAACGAAAATATCACTTAGCTTTCGTGTAAACCGTTTCGCTGTGATCGATCTAGTGAATCTTATATTGCCGCAGAAAAGTACAGAGAAATTTCTCTGAATTGATTATGAAAACTTATGCTATGCCTGAAAGAGAATAAAAATGTTTCTAGTAATCTTTCTTTTTGTTGTACAGCCGTTATGTTGGGTTCTGTATAGCGTGTTCTTTGTCCTTACAGAAAAACTTCGAGAAGCTGTTTCTAATTCTATGCGCGAAAGAAGATTTAGGTAACGAAAATATCACTTAGCTTTCGTGTAAACCGTTGCGCTGTGATCGATCTAGTGAATATTATATTGCCGCAGAAAAGCACAGAGAAATTTCTCTGAATTGATTATGAAAACTTTTGCTATGCCTGAAAGAGAATAAAAATGTTTCTAGTAATCTTTCTTTTTGTTGTACAGCCGTTATGTTGGGTTCTGTATAGCGTGTTCTTTGTCCTTACAGAAAAACTTCGAGAAGCTGTTTCTAATTCTATGCGCGAAAGAAGATTTAGGTAACGAAAATATCACTTAGCTTTCGTGTAAACCGTTGCGCTGTGATCGATCTAGTGAATCTTATATTGCCGCAGAAAAGTACAGAGAAATTTCTCTGAATTGATTATGAAAACTTATGCTATGCCTGAAAGAGAATAAAAATGTTTCTAGTAATCTTTCTTTTTGTTGTACAGCCGTTATGTTGGGTTCTGTATAGCGTGTTCTTTGTCCTTACAGAAAAACTTCGAGAAGCTGTTTCTAATTCTATGCGCGAAAGAAGATTTAGGTAACGAAAATATCACTTAGCTTTCGTGTAAACCGTTGCGCTGTGATCGATCTAGTGAATATTATATTGCCGCAGAAAAGCACAGAGAAATTTCTCTGAATTGATTATGAAAACTTTTGCTATGCCTGAAAGAGAATAAAAATGTTTCTAGTAATCTTTCTTTTTGTTGTACAGCCGTTATGTTGGGTTCTGTATAGCGTGTTCTTTGTCCTTACAGAAAAACTTCGAGAAGGTGTTTCTAATTCTATGCGCGAAAGAAGATTTAGGTAACGAAAATATCACTTAGCTTTCGTGTAAACCGTTGCGCTGTGATCGATCTAGTGAATCTTATATTGCCGCAGAAAAGTACAGAGAAATTTCTCTGAATTGATTATGAAAATTTATGCTATGCCTGAAAGAGAATAAAAATGTTTCTAGTAATCTTTCTTTTTGTTGTACAGCCGTTATGTTGGGTTCTGTATAGCGTGTTCTTTGTCCTTACAGAAAAACTTCTAGAAGCTGTTTCTAATTCTATGCGCGAAAGAAAATTTAGGTAACGAAAATATCACTTAGCTTTCGTGTAAACCGCTTCGCTGTGATCGATCTAGTGAATCTTATATTGCCGCAGAAAAGTACAGAGAAATTTCTCTGAATTGATTATGAAAACTTATGCTATGCCTGAAAGAGAATAAAAATGTTTCTAGTAATCTTTCTTTTTGTTGTACAGCCGTTATGTTGGGTTCTGTATAGCGTGTTCTTTGTCCTTACAGAAAAACTTCGAGAAGGTGTTTCTAATTCTATGCGCGAAAGAAGATTTAGGTAACGAAAATATCACTTAGCTTTCGTGTAAACCGTTGCGCTGTGATCGATCTAGTGAATCTTATATTGCCGCAGAAAAGTACAGAGAAATTTCTCTGAATTGATTATGAAAACTTATGCTATGCCTGAAAGAGAATAAAAATGTTTCTAGTAATCTTTCTTTTTGTTGTACAGCCGTTATGTTGGGTTCTGTATAGCGTGTTCTTTGTCCTTACAGAAAAACTTCGAGAAGCTGTTTCTAATTCTATGCGCGAAAGAAGATTTAGGTAACGAAAATATCACTTAGCTTTCGTGTAAACCGTTGCGCTGTGATCGATCTAGTGAATCTTATACTGCCGCAGAAAAGTACAGAGAAATTTCTCTGAATTGATTATGAAAACTTATGCTATGCCTGAAAGAGAATAAAAATGTTTCTAGTAATCTTTCTTTTTGTTGTACAGCCGTTATGTTGGGTTCTGTATAGCGTGTTCTTTGTCCTTACAGAAAAACTTCGAGAAGCTGTTTCTAATTCTATGCGCGAAAGAAGATTTAGGTAACGAAAATATCACTTAGCTTTCGTGTAAACCGTTGCGCTGTGATCGATCTAGTGAATATTATATTGCCGCAGAAAAGCAAAGAGAAATTTCTCTGAATTGATTATGAAAACTTTTGCTATGCCTGAAAGAGAATAAAAATGTTTCTAGTAATCTTTCTTTTTGTTGTACAGCCGTTATGTTGGGTTCTGTATAGCGTGTTCTTTGTCCTTACAGAAAAACTTCGAGAAGCTGTTTCTAATTCTATGCGCGAAAGAAGATTTAGGTAACGAAAATATCACTTAGCTTTCGTGTAAACCGTTGCGCTGTGATCGATCTAGTGAATCTTATATTGCCGCAGAAAAGTACAGAGAAATTTCCCTGAATTGATTATGAAAACTTATGCTATGCCTGAAAGAGAATAAAAATGTTTCTAGTAATCTTTCTTTTTGTTGTACAGCCGTTATGTTGGGTTCTGTATAGCGTGTTCTTTGTCCTTACAGAAAAACTTCTAGAAGCTGTTTCTAATTCTATGCGCGAAAGAAAATTTAGGTAACGAAAATATCACTTAGCTTTCGTGTAAACCGTTTCGCTGTGATCGATCTAGTGAATCTTATATTGCCGCAGAAAAGTACAGAGAAATTTCTCTGAATTGATTATGAAAACTTATGCTATGCCTGAAAGAGAATAAAAATGTTTCTAGTAATCTTTCTTTTTGTTGTACAGCCGTTATGTTGGGTTCTGTATAGCGTGTTCTTTGTCCTTACAGAAAAACTTCGAGAAGGTGTTTCTAATTCTATGCGCGAAAGAAGATTTAGGTAACGAAAATATCACTTAGCTTTCGTGTAAACCGTTGCGCTGTGATCGATCTAGTGAATCTTATATTGCCGCAGAAAAGTACAGAGAAATTTCTCTGAATTGATTATGAAAACTTATGCTATGCCTGAAAGAGAATAAAAATGTTTCTAGTAATCTTTCTTTTTGTTGTACAGCCGTTATGTTGGGTTCTGTATAGCGTGTTCTTTGTCCTTACAGAAAAACTTCGAGAACCTGTTTCTAATTCTATGCGCGAAAGAAGATTTAGGTAACGAAAATATCACTTAGCTTTCGTGTAAACCGTTGCGCTGTGATCGATCTAGTGAATCTTATATTGCCGCAGAAAAGTACAGAGAAATTTCTCTGAATTGATTATGAAAACTTTTGCTATGCCTGAAAGAGAATAAAAATGTTTCTAGTAATCTTTCTTTTTGTTGTACAGCCGTTATGTTGGGTTCTGTATAGCGTGTTCTTTGTCCTTACAGAAAAACTTCGAGAAGCTGTTTCTAATTCTATGCGCGAAAGAAGATTTAGGTAACGAAAATATCACTTAGCTTTCGTGTAAACCGTTGCGCTGTGATCGATCTAGTGAATCTTATATTGCCGCAGAAAAGTACAGAGAAATTTCTCTGAATTGATTATGAAAACTTATGCTATGCCTGAAAGAGAATAAAAATGTTTCTAGTAATCTTTCTTTTTGTTGTACAGCCGTTATGTTGGGTTCTGTATAGCGTGTTCTTTGTCCTTACAGAAAAACTTCGAGAAGGTGTTTCTAATTCTATGCGCGAAAGAAGATTTAGGTAACGAAAATATCACTTAGCTTTCGTGTAAACCGTTGCGCTGTGATCGATCTAGTGAATCTTATATTGCCGCAGAAAAGTACAGAGAAATTTCTCTGAATTGATTATGAAAACTTATGCTATGCCTGAAAGAGAATAAAAATGTTTCTAGTAATCTTTCTTTTTGTTGTACAGCCGTTATGTTGGGTTCTGTATAGCGTGTTCTTTGTCCTTACAGAAAAACTTCGAGAAGCTGTTTCTAATTCTATGCGCGAAAGAAGATTTAGGTAACGAAAATATCACTTAGCTTTCGTGTAAACCGTTGCGCTGTGATCGATCTAGTGAATATTATATTGCCGCAGAAAAGCACAGAGAAATTTCTCTGAATTGATTATGAAAACTTTTGCTATGCCTGAAAGAGAATAAAAATGTTTCTAGTAATCTTTCTTTTTGTTGTACAGCCGTTATGTTGGGTTCTGTATAGCGTGTTCTTTGTCCTTACAGAAAAACTTCGAGAAGGTGTTTCTAATTCTATGCGCGAAAGAAGATTTAGGTAACGAAAATATCACTTAGCTTTCGTGTAAACCGTTGCGCTGTGATCGATCTAGTGAATCTTATATTGCCGCAGAAAAGTACAGAGAAATTTCTCTGAATTGATTATGAAAACTTATGCTATGCCTGAAAGAGAATAAAAATGTTTCTAGTAATCTTTCTTTTTGTTGTACAGCCGTTATGTTGGGTTCTGTATAGCGTGTTCTTTGTCCTTACAGAAAAACTTCTAGAAGCTGTTTCTAATTCTATGCGCGAAAGAAAATTTAGGTAACGAAAATATCACTTAGCTTTCGTGTAAACCGCTTCGCTGTGATCGATCTAGTGAATCTTATATTGCCGCAGAAAAGTACAGAGAAATTTCTCTGAATTGATTATGAAAACTTATGCTATGCCTGAAAGAGAATAAAAATGTTTCTAGTAATCTTTCTTTTTGTTGTACAGCCGTTATGTTGGGTTCTGTATAGCGTGTTCTTTGTCCTTACAGAAAAACTTCGAGAAGGTGTTTCTAATTCTATGCGCGAAAGAAGATTTAGGTAACGAAAATATCACTTAGCTTTCGTGTAAACCGTTGCGCTGTGATCGATCTAGTGAATCGTATATTGCCGCAGAAAAGTACAGAGAAATTTCCCTGAATTGATTATGAAAACTTATGCTATGCCTGAAAGAGAATAAAAATGTTTCTAGTAATCTTTCTTTTTGTTGTACAGCCGTTATGTTGGGTTCTGTATAGCGTGTTCTTTGTCCTTACAGAAAAACTTCGAGAAGCTGTTTCTAATTCTATGCGCGAAAGAAGATTTAGGTAACGAAAATATCACTT
This sequence comes from Dioctria rufipes, assembly GCA_963924295.1. Lineage (NCBI taxonomy): Eukaryota > Metazoa > Arthropoda > Insecta > Diptera > Asilidae > Dioctria > Dioctria rufipes. The sequence goes on along the minus strand of OZ002744.1, from coordinate 74,000,837 downwards.
AGCTTTCGTGTAAACCGTTGCGCTGTGATCGATCTAGTGAATCTTATATTGCCGCAGAAAAGTACAGAGAAATTTCTCTGAATTGATTATGAAAACTTTTGCTATGCCTGAAAGAGAATAAAAATGTTTCTAGTAATCTTTCTTTTTGTTGTACAGCCGTTATGTTGTGTTCTGTATAGCGTGTTCTTTGTCCTTACAGAAAAACTTCGAGAAGCTGTTTCTAATTCTATGCGCGAAAGAAGATTTAGGTAACGAAAATATCACTTAGCTTTCGTGTAAACCGTTGCGCTGTGATCGATCTAGTCAATCTTATATTGCCGCAGAAAAGTACAGATAAATTTCTCTGAATTGATTATGAAAACTTATGGTAGACCTGAAAGATAATAAAAATAAATGTAAATATCACTTATCTTTTGTGTGAGCCGCTATGGGGTTTATCTCCACCAATAGCGGGACTCAAGAAGGGTATTCCCGTTGTCGCGGTACACTCGCAAGTTTTCCAATTTTTTTTTAGCTCTTCCTCTACTCTCGATGGGGTTTTATGAAATTACAACACGTTCTTCTACGTTATAATTCACTTGTTATTGACCACTTATATTTTTTTTGTTACAACTTCAAATTCCTTTTTTTACAAACACAGAAAAATACTTCAATCTAAAAATAAAGTTTCCTTCTCGATCTGACTGCTGCTATCACTCTTCTTCTACTACTGTCCTGGCCGCGCCAAAATTCTTGTACGGTCTCTCGTTCTCGGGCTAAAATAAAAAAATGGCCTGCCAGGTTGAATCATTGCAAGTTCGAGGGGGAGCGTGTCGCCATCTCTTGTGATTTTTGGTGCTCTCCACTCTGACGTGCTGCCCTAATTGTCTTCTTGAATTCATCAGAAGATTGGGAGCTCATTTCTTCATCGTGGGGAGCAAATCCAAGAGATTTCGCCACAATATTAAAAATGAATAGCTTGCCTTCATTGTAACCCATTTCAAAACTTTGATAATGATCATTAAATTTAAGAACTTTTATTTCATTACATATAAGAAAGAACTCACTGTTTTTGTTTATAATTAAGTCTAATATTTATGTGTTTATATAAAGGAGAGATGAATATAACTCCTTCTACCAAATCTTGTAAGTGAGTATTTGCGAACGAGGGTATGCAGCTGTTTTACGCCATTTATCGATGACTTCCTCATTATATGTACTATTGTATTTAAGCCATAATTGAAGGCTTTTCGAAATAGTTTGGTCTATTTATGCTATTTGATTCTGTGATGTAATAGACATTGAGGCTGACTGAGCATGACTTGTCTTTCCAATTTTGTTCTTTAAATTGAAACAGCGGTTATGAAGTCGGTCTCTAGATACGTAATAAGTTTCGTACAAAATTAATTTTAAAAGGTTTAAAATATTTATAAATCGGATTTTAAAACGTAGTGGATTTTCTCCAGGAAAAGTTTCAGCTATTTTAGCACCAATTTTAATCAATTCACTGACCATCAGCCTATCATGTTTTACTAAAAGAGCATCAATTATAATATTTGTAATATTTTGTTGGTCTGCTAGAAATAGGCACTTCGCCGTCTGGTAGTTGGTAAGCGCGAGTTTGGCTTTTGAGCTCTGTTGTAATATTTCTTCAATATTTATCTAAAAACAGGCAGTCTAAGTATTAATCGAACATATCAATACAGAAATACTACATATCTCCAATTCCAGTTGGGTACATGAAACGGAAGAAGTAGGCGTAGTTGGCAATGTTCTTATTCAATTAGATAACCCGGAATCAAAAAAAGTTGAATCATTGTTAGACTGAAAATACTAATCACATTATATATTTTTTTAATAACATTAAAAATATGAATAGAAATATTTTTACTTAAATATTCGTAATTTCAACTTGCCAACTGCTTAACCCACGAGCTTAATTTTGCAAAAAATTTTGCTTTTAATCCAATAAAATCAAATGTTGGGAAGATTTGTTGGATGTCCTTTTCGGTAAGATATTGAAGTTTTTCAACACCCTCGCCTGCATTTGTATAGATATATTGATTGTCCACTAGTATTTTTAGTTAACTATATATTTTTAATAAAATTCACCTTTCAATTTCAAGTATATTGATTCTAGCTCCCACGACTTTATAAATTCAACAAGTCTTTATCTTTTTCATTGTCCACAACTATATTTTCTAAGTAAATTACATAAATGTCATCACTTTGTTTGGCTTGTTGCATGTTTATACTTCGAACAAAACTCCAACATATACTAACAAGCGCCAAGCCAATGAACGATATAAAAGTAGAATTCAAGGTGTTCATCATTACATTTTCTATATTAACATAACATTAAAAAATAGTTAGATAGTACGCATATACATACATGTACAAACTTATCACAGCAAGAATTTCGCTAGTCTCATATTCTAAGATCTTCACATGGTTTCACCTTGTATATCTTTTTGCATTTTATTTTGCATATCAGCAAAATTATTCTGACTGAAATGATAAAGCCAGACGAAAGTCGACACCGGTGAGATAATTGAAGGAATGCGCGTGCGAACTTTGTGGCTAGGGAAATTCTTTCATTCTGTGGTAAGTTATTTGTGAATTTTGGTATTTAGCTAATTAGGCATTTTTGTAACATTATAAAAAGCGAATTTCAATAAAGAATTAGTTAGTTGCTACGATACAGTGAACCAAGACTTTTAATTTTACCTTAAGTGAGTCTGCTTGAGGCACTGTAACTCCGACAGCTTTCTGGTGTACCGGTTTAAGAGCCGCTGCACCCACAACACTACTTACGGTGTAACACCCTAAGTTCTGCATAGCAATATCGAGGCAAAAGAGCCAAGATCAACATTGGTGACCCCGACGTGATTTCTTCCGAAGAGATAATCACCACCCACAAACACTAGTCATGAGTCTAGATGAGCTCGCAGTTCAGCAGCACAACACAGGAGAAGACATAAAGGCTATTGTTAGCAATTATGGCAAGGACACTTCATCACGAAAGAACCAAACGTATCTTGAAGTAAGGTTGACTACGCTTGATGAACTCTGGAAACAATTTGATGAAGTCGACACTGAGATTCGAAATGTGTATGGAGCAAAATTGGAGCATGCCTATTTCGCAAAGGCTTATTATGACGGCATAAAACAAAAATACGAGAAGACAAGACTAGACATCATGGACAGGCTTACAGAGCTGAAGAAGCTAAATCCCAGTAGTACAGCCGAGGATAAGAGGAACCAGCCGACCTCAGATGACAAAAAACAAGCAACACAAGGGAAGCCAACTGGAGAAAATCCACGAGTAGAAGAACCTCGCAGTAACATCAAGACAAGCACATCTTTTGACGCCAGCAATAATATCTCCAAAATAAAGCAACGGCAGCAAACAATAATGAATGCCTTGCGCAGAATGCTCACTGGGATAACAGCTGCAACCCAGCAGCCTCAAGCACAACAGTTCTATCAACTTAAAATACGCACGAGAAATACTGGGATGATATTCAACAGTTACACTACTCAATATGGGAATCAGTTGAAGATCCCAGCGCATCAGAGTTTGAAGAATATTTCAGTCTAGAGGAGGATACACAGAAGGTCTTACTGGAGTTGCATGCTGGTTTAAGTCAGCACGCCATCGCATCCGCACCAATGGTGAACGCAACCTCAATCATGAAGCTTCCGAAAATAGTCTTACCAAAGTTCGATGGTGACTATTTGAAGTGGCGACCATTTTACGACCTCTTCAACGAAGTGGTACACAAACAAGCAATGGTCGACTCGCAGAAAATGTGGTACTTAAAGAGCAGCTTATCGGGAGAAGCCGAAAAACTTGTGCGACATCTTACTATCTCAGATGCAAACTACACTGCTGCATGGAAGATCATTAAGGAACGTTACGAGAACATTAGATTGCTGGTAACTGCACTGTTGAACAAATTACTGTCACAAACAACAGTAACTTATGAGAGTGCGCCTGCAATTAAGGCGTTACACGACATAACGCAAGAATGCCTCCTTGGTCTAGAGAATTTAGGAATCAACACAAGCCATTGGGATCCACTGTTGTTGCACATATTGGTCAAGAAATTGGACAGAGTAACACACACGCTCTATGAGCAATCTCTCACTCAGCCCAGAGCATTGCAATCACTCAAAGGCTTAGCGATGCAATGATGTGGAAGGAAGTAGTATGGCTTCTCGATTCTAGTTAAGTCGACTTCCTCCATATGTCCTAGCTTTGCGTATTCTTCCATGAAATTGGAATATGCCGTCTTGAGTTCTGAGTCCTTGGAAAGCTTACGTTCCAATGACAGAAACCGTCTATATGCGATATCCTTTGATTCCCCCAATGCTGTGGGGCTATCTGCAAAAGGCAAACTGACAGCGAAACGGCCGTATTGGTCTCTATAGGTAGTCTGAATGAAGTGTGCTTCACAATTTCTTTCTGCTGTAGTGAAATTGTTCTTATTGGCTCCTTCGGTGTCTTCCAGGCGCCAAAATTTCTCAATCTGCTGATCAAGAGCTTCATCTTCGGTACATATTCCGCACGCTGCTTTACTCTGTGGGACACCATTAGTCCAAAACTTCTTAGAGATGCGCTTTCAGTCTTTGGAAGCTCTAGGAAATAAGGGCTCATTAATGGAAGATCCTCATAAAAGGACAACCACATCCAGGTCTTTCACATCTGTCTCGGCTGGACCAACATGTATTCTGTGCAAAGGCAATCATCAAATCTTTGCCTGCCAGAAATTCATTCAACTAACGCCACGCAAACGCTTCGGCGTAATTAAAGATTTAAACATTTGTGTTAATTGCCTCAAGGCCGGACACAGGGCCGACACTTGTCCATCAAGAACGTGCACAAAATGCTCTAAACAACACAACACATTACCGCTGACATCTAGAAAATGTACCGGCAAGTCAATGTGGTACAATCTGACAGAAAATATCAACTGATTTGGTGGAGAGCTGATCCCACCCAGAGCATCAAATGCTTTCAACTCAACACGGTCACGTATGGAACTACCAGCGCCCCATATCTGGCCACGAAATGTCTACAGAAATTAGCAGACGACCACGCCGAAAGTCACCCACTAGCTTCAAAGGTGCTGAAACATGATTTTTATGTAGACGATGTTCTCACGGGAACAAACAATCTCTCAGACACCATTGAGACACAGCGACAATTACAATTATCATTACACACAGCCGGCTTTAAGTTACGAAAGTGGTGCGCAAACCATCCACGCTTAATGCGTGATATAGCCCACGAAGATAAAGAAATACAGTTAGACTTTGCAAACAAGGTGGAGGAGCATATAAAAACTGTTGGTCTGATTTGGCTTCCCAAGACTGATGACCTTAGCATAAAGGCGTCCTGGATCGATGGCCGACGGATTACTAAGAGAACAGCGTACTCAGACATAGCCCATTTATATGACCAGTTGGGAATAATGGCTCCAGTTGTGGTAGTAGCCAAACTATTTCTCCAGAAGTTATGGACTTTGAAGCTGGACTGGGACGCCGCATTGCCCCAGGAATTATACACGTTATGGACCAAGTTTCGTGAGGGCTTGAAAACCTTGAATACCATAAGATTTCCTAGACATGTTTTCTCTCATCGAATTCCGAAGTGCACGCAAATTCACATATTCGTAGATGCATCAGAGAAAGCATATGGAGCTGCTGCATATGTGAGATCAGTTGATAAGAATGACCTCATTACAGTTCGACTACTCTGTGCGAAATCTAGATTAGCCCCTGCAAATCAGACAACGTTACCGCGACTGGAACTGTGCGCAGCAAAACTGGGAGCTGACCTGTCTCGAAGAATCAGCACAGATTTGAGCATCGCAAATCAGGGCATCTATTTATGGAGCACTCCGAAATTGTCTTGGCTTGGATAAACTCCATGTCCTCATCGTTTCACACATTTGTGGCCAATCGAGTGGCTAGAATTCAAGATGTCACCACTTCCACCCAATGGCGCCATGTGAATTCCAAGGAGAACCCAGCGGATGTATTGTCAAGAGGCCTAGCTCCAGAGAAATTAAGCGGGTCAACATTATGGTTTTACGGTCCCATGTTTCTACACGGAGCAGAATCAATATGGCCCAATCCATACAGAAGCAATGATACAGATTACACAGTCGAACATAAGCGAACTGCTTTGTCAACAGTAGTCACCCCCAGCTCAACAAGTATCATAAGCGCAATCGACCATGGGAATTCATTCAGAAAGCTACAACGTGTCATGGCCTATATCTTACGCTTCATAGCTCATACGAAGAAAAAGTTTCAAGGAGAAATTAACGGGAAAGCGTTAAGCAGTGAAGAATTAGATGAAGCTCAAGCATTAATTATAAAAACAATGCAGGAGCAACCTTTCATGCAGGACATTGCAAATATAAAACGCTATGGTGAGGTGAGCAAAAATAGCTCTTTGAGCAGTCTAACTCCATTCCTGGATGACCGAGACATCCTGAGAGTTGGTGGACGATTACAAGCATCAACACTTGGGTTCGATTCTAAGCACCCTATGCTACTACCATACGGACATCAGTTCACTAAACTCCTTCTTAATGACATACATAAGGAGAACCATCATGTAGGACCACAAACTCTTCTCGCAATGGCAAGACAAAAATATTGGCCACTGAAAGGAAAAATCCTGGCTCGCTCTGTTGTCCAGCATTGCGTTCATTGCACAAGAGCAAACCCAAAGATGCTATCGCAATTAATGGGAAACTTGCCCGCCGACCGTGTGCAACCCGCCAGACCATTCGTGAACTCTGGGGTCGATTTCTGCGGACCCATTTGGACGCATTTCAAAATAAGAGGAAAACGACCACAAAAGAGTTACATAGCTGTTTTCTGCTGCTTCGCGACCAAGGCCACCCATCTAGAAGTTGTAAGTGATCTCACAACACTAGGATTCATTTGAGCACTCAAAAGGTTCACGGGACGACGAGGGCATTGCCGCAAGATTTATTGTGACAACGCCACGAACTTCGTGGGCGCCAGAAACCATCTCACAGAAGTACGAAAAATGCTCGAAGGTGAAGAGATGGATGGAAAAATAGCAACAACTTGCAGCACAAACGGCACTGATTTCCATCTAATCCCTCCCCGAGCCCCACACTTTGGCGGCCTATGGGAAGCAGCTGTAAAATCAGCCAAGCATCTCTTGCAGCGAACGTTAACGTCAGCTTCGCTGACCTATGAAGAATTAGAAACCACCGTCATTGAAATCGAGGCAATTTTGAATTCACATCCGATAACACCACTATCGACGAATCCCAATGATCTAACAGCATTGACCCCAGGTCACTTGCTCATTGGGGAGCCTCTGACGAGCACAATGGACGCAACTGCAACCCCGCAACACTCAAACATCATCACCCGTTGGAAACTCGTTTCTCATCTCAAACAGGATTTCTGGAGAAGATGGTCTAGCGAATATCTAAATCAACTACAGCAACGGTACAAATGGAAGCAACGCTGCCACAATGTCCAACCTAACACAATGGTGATTATCAAAGAAGACAATCTTCCACCCCTCAAATGGCCGCTTGGACGAATTGTGAAAACATACACAGGACCCGACAATTTGGTACGCGTCGCTGATGTACGCACTGCAAATGGGACACTACGACGCGCTATTCACAAACTAGCGCCTTTACCTATGAACGAGGATCAAGAAGAAGATGAAATCGAACCGCCCAGTTCAAACACCATAGATGATAAAGAAGCACAAGGAACTGCTCGACCAGCGAGCGATCAAAGTAACCCGCATCGCAGGTCAATTTCCATTAATTCGACATCGAGTCAAACTAGGGAGACTTCTCTAACAGACACAGCTCCTAGAAAAAGGCAACGACGATCCATCGGATCAGCATTCGTTTCATTGTTCCTTGTCTGTCTCACATTCTCGACAACTAGAAGTGCACCTGTTGAAACAACCCCTTTCAAGTCGCAGCCAGGCATTTATTTTGAAGGCCTAGGCTCTACTAACATAATATCCAGCGAGTGGAACCTGGTGGCATATTACGGCATGCAGCCTTTCTGGAAAGAGTTCGATGCACTCGTCAACTCCAGTCGCATACTTAAAACCGTATGTGATCAAATAATTGAGAGGAATGCATGTGAACAAATCATGGAGCACCTCCAATTTCTAACTAAGGAACTCTCAGCAAATAATGAGCTATTATTACCAACAGAAAACAAAGGCAGAGCAAAAAGAGGTGCCATAAATTTCATAGGTAATATCGCGAATACCCTGTTCGGAGTGTTAGACTCTGAATATGCAGAAGCCATGTCTAAAACGATCAACGAAATCAAGCAAAACGAGAATCACTTAGTAGCCCTTATCAAAAATCAAACTTCAATCATTGATGCGACCATCAACATCATGCGGAAGAACCAAGAGACGATAGACAAGCAGTTCAGGAATTGGGAGATTTATCTCAACAAGATTTCTGCAGAAATTAATGGCATACACCAAGACATTTATCAGAAGAAACTATCAAATGTCTTCATCACGTTGGCAATGCAAGCCATGTTGACAGCTTCAAATTTTCAAAGAATCCAAGGCGTTATCCTAGACGTACTAGTGGACACTCATAACGGAAAAATCAGTCCACAACTGATCACGCCAGATCAGATGCGTCAGGAATTAACCACAATCAAAGGTCATCTTCCTTCATCATTAAAGCTGCCACTAACAATAGATGACGTCTTGCAATTTTACAATTTAATGGCAATCGAAGGAAGACCAACGGCCGAACACAACATCTTTAAACTCAGACTCCCTTTATGCACACTCGAGGATTTTGAATTGTTTAGCATCATTCCAGTTCCGACATTGATCAACAACACGTTCTTAGCCATACAACCATCATTCCCATACTTGGTGGTGAATCTCCATCGAGACCAATATTACCCACTCACCGAGCATAGTCTCCAGGCATGCCGCACCATCACCAGAGGTCGACACTTCTGCAAGCAACACCATCCCATATATCATAAGGGATCTGCCCTCGGGGCTTGTGAGATAGATTTCATCAACCACCTACCACAATCCCCCACGTGCAAAATTGTTCAAACGGGAGATGGTCCACACTGGACTCAACTTCATAATCCAAATGAATGGCTGTTTGCTTTGAAAGAAAAAACCACGATCAATGTCGTATGTGAAGACACAGTCAACCAAATGGCCATCGAAGGATCAGGCATTTTAAGACTTCAAAAGGAATGTATCATCAAACAGCCTCTGATCACCATACGCGGCCACAATGCTTTCCCGACCAGTTCAAGGATGTCGTACATACCTACCACAAATCTAACTCAACAAGTGAAATTGGAGGGACCACGTCCTAACATATCAGACGGACCTGATTTCAAACCACAAGGGACAGAATTAGAATCCATTCAAAAACAAATTCAACAGCTCCACATCGATCTTCCAACAATTCACCCTCACGATGTTCATCAATTTGCTATTGGCTATACGGGTTTGGCATTGGTATTTGCCATTATCATCTTCATAATTTGGACTTACAAATCCCGCATTTGTTCCCTGATTCCAACTAAGCCAACCCCACAACCGAGGCGATACATCAGTCAAGCGGATTGCACCTCAGATCAAGATGAAAAAAAACAAGTTCCCGATTTCCACATAGATTTCAACAGTTGAATTCATCATTCAACGCGGGGGAGGATGTTCATCATTACATTTTCTATATTAACATAACATTAAAAAATAGTTAGATAGTACGCATATACATACATGTACAAACTTATCACAGCAAGAATTTCGCTAGTCTCATATTCTAAGATCTTCACATGGTTTCACCTTGTATATCTTTTTGCATTTTATTTTGCATATCAGCAAAATTATTCTGACTGAAATGATAAAGCCAGACGAAAGTCGACACCGGTGAGATAATTGAAGGAATGCGCGTGCGAACTTTGTGGCTAGGGAAATTCTTTCATTCTGTGGTAAGTTATTTGTGAATTTTGGTATTTAGCTAATTAGGCATTTTTGTAACATTATAAAAAGCGAATTTCAATAAAGAATTAGTTAGTTGCTACGATACAGTGAACCAAGACTTTTAATTTTACCTTAAGTGAGTCTGCTTGAGGCACTGTAACTCCGACAGCTTTCTGGTGTACCGGTTTAAGAGCCGCTGCACCCACAACACTACTTACGGTGTAACACCCTAAGTTCTGCACAGCAATATCGAGCCAAAAGAGCCAAGATCAACACAAGGTTTTCACAATAACAGCACTGAGTCAAACACATATAAAATATACTCGTACGTAATAACTCAGTGCACATTAAACAACAATTGAAAAAATTCACCCACAATTTCAATAACTCATGACCGTTCATTTTCGTAGTGGGGAAAGAACTAACTAACCGTGTCTCCTAATTGATCTCCAGTTTAGCCAAACGCCATACTTTTAACTAAAATACTTCATACATTCGACGCTAATGCGACTCATTTATATCAATATTATGAACATTTAGTTCAAATACTAAAGGCAGTTGATTGGAAAAACTGTTTGTTTAATGAACTGTCAAAAACTAATTTATTTTAGATAAATACTAGGCTGTTTACCTTAAATATGATTTCAAACTCTTGAACTTTTAACTTTTCATTTAATTCAAATACGATTTAAATTTGAATGGAAACAATTAAATGTGTATTTAAATGTGTGACGTATTCAACTGAAATATGAATTTTTCTCTCAGTGTATACGGTATATATTCCTTACTAACTCTGTACCGTGAAAAGCGTTTCGCGTCATTCATTTTTTGTCGAGAATTATATATTTTTTGACGTCGGAAATTGTTTACAACATTTATGAAAGCTAAATATTCGCCGATTCTTCATCAAAATCGATATCCATTTTTTCTTCAATTTTGTAACACTTCTATTATTTTGTTTAATTAAAACTTTTTAAAAAGCTAAAGTATACTTAAATTTGGCAAAAGTTTGTTTTAAGGTTAAAGTCAACTTTCACCGCTAGAGTCAACTGTAAGTGTTTTATGAATAAGATAAAATCAACTTTAAGATAAAGTCGACTTAAAGTTGATTTTACATTGTCTATAAATAGCTCCTCTTGTATTTATAGAGTTCCATTCCGAGATAATTCTCTATTTGATATTTTAATAAAAGTTAGTGTCATACATCTGTTAGTTATGAAATTTAGATGAAGGTGACTAAGCCTTAAATTTTGACAAACCTTTGCGTATCTCAACTAATTCGTCTAATCCCTTGTGGAAAATATGCCTACCTTTGTCCCATTTTGTCTCATTTTCTGATCGGTCCATCAACGGTTCAGATGTCTACATTCAGAGAATACTTTCTATTCATATTTATGACAGGGAAATTAACTACACGGTGACCATTGACTGTTGCACATAGTTCCAGCAGATTTTCGATTCGTGATGTATTCATCTACGTCCATAATTTTCTTTAAATATGATTAACCCAAGGTCAGAGGATCCGCTTTGATACAAAGCACAACAATATAGCAAGGGGATAGGGAAAACCTCCTGAGGAGAGTGCCGGAAATTCTGAAGTATGTCGCTCGTACACCACATTCGGATTGTTCGGGATACTCTACGGGTTAAATGATAGACTAGATAGAGTAGATATTTCATCAGGACATTGAACAAGCATGTAAGTATAAAAAGGCGCCCGACATTGCGACGGTGCTCGAACCAGTCTATATGACAAGTGAATACCACATCGCCAAAGTGTTTGAAGGCTCTCTTTGGCATTGGCAGTATTTAAAAATGTCAAGGCTATTTGACCAGCCTCGGCCGAGATACATCTTATCGCACCCTTGCGACAAAAGTGACACAAGTCAAAAAACTGATTTTTGAGTTATTACCTTTAATGAATTCTGTAAATATCGTTTCATAATTCATCAAAAGCGTATAAACGTAACTTCACATTTTAGCCATCAGGTGGCATTTTGTGTCGTTTTTCATGTTCCAGTCAATGCATGCTTAAATGCACAAAAGTGCTGTATCATCAGTTGTGCCATGATAGTCTTTGTGAGTGTTTGTGATTTTCGTATTTCAAAACTGAAGTATTTTGAGTTGTGCCACTTTTGATAATAAACCGTTCGTCTCCTAAACGCAACATTTAGAATTGCGACAGTTTTGTTGATTATAATCTGAAGGAGAAATTGTTTTAATTTGAAGTGTGCCACTTCAATTAATCAAAGTAAATTAAACTGCTGATAATATTTTGAATTAAGTCACTTTTGATGAATAAATGTTTCTATTTTTCAAATTATAGAATATTATTATTATGAGGCATTCTAGCCGGTCAATGACAATGTTAAACCTAGCAATCTCAAAAAAGTGTACAGAAGAAGGTGATTCCACAAATTCGACAAAAAACAATGAAGCTATACCAACTAAACATCCTGAGCATGGAAGTATAACATCAGAAGCATGTGAATCACCTAAAGCTACAGAGCACATTGAACGTTCTGTTCTGGTTTCAACGGTTCCTAGTAGTTCTCAGACCAAAGATAGTAATATTTATACAGTGTCCTCCAATGCTGAGCGTTGTACCAAATTACGTTTGACCAAAATGAATGAACAAAACTACAGCATATCTCCCATTCATAGCAACGAAAGTGACTCCGACGATTCAGATGCAGATCCAAATTTCAATGTATCGTGTGACAGTAGTTCAACTAGTGTAGGTAGTTTCTTGAACAGTGCTAAAGAGCTGGTTGAAGCTGGGTTCGTGGAAACAGAGGGGAAAAAGGAAAGAAGAGGCAACGAAACACTGAAATATGGATGAGTAAAAGTGTGAAAAGACTGAGGAATTCTGGAAAGGCCTACGTTTCAACATCAAAAACTAAGAAGCAATTTCCTGCTAGAAGAATACGCCCACCTTGTGGAGAAAAATGTAGATTGATTTGTAGTAATAAAATTGACGTCGGAACCAGAACGCATATTTTCAATAATTATTGGAATCTTGCTAATTTACAGTTTCAAAGAGAATTCATTGCTAGGCACACAGAAACTATCAAACCAAAATATCGTTACTCAACCACGCAATATTATCGAAATATGAATTCTGCATTCTATTTTGTGATAAACAATAATCGTACAAGAGTATGTAAACAATTTTTTAAGGCCACCCTTGATATTAACGACAGACCTATTCGGACAGCTTTGTCGAAAAAAAATGATACTAGTTTCCTTGCTTGCGATATGAGAGGAAAACACGGAAAGCAACCAACTATTGATCCCAAAATCAAAGAAAGTGTACGAAGATTTATTAACGCTATACCTCGAATAGAATCTCACTATTTAAGGGCTCAAACCAAACGTGAATATATTGAAGGCTGTAAAAGTTTGGCTGATCTATACCGCGATTATAAAGAAGAAACTAGAGAGACAGGGTCTACCATTTGCAAATGCAGTCATGTTTAATCGCATATTTAATGGAAATTTCAACATCTCCTTCTACAAACCGAAGAAGGATCAGTGTGAATCCTGCGAATCATATAAAAATGCAGATGATGACGGAAAACAAAAGTTGCTAGATACGTACAATTTGCATCTTCAAGTGAAAGAATTGTGCCGTAAAGAAAAGGATTTTGATAAAAATAATCAGAACGGTACGTGCGTTGCCGTATACGACCTACAAGCCGTAATGCCAGTACCAAAAAGCCTGGTTTCTTCATTTTATTACACAAGTAAACTAAACTGTTTTAACTTTACGATAAGTGATTTGCATGCAAAGGATGTGGAATGTTACTTTTGGAACGAAACTGAAGGGAAACGTGGTGCCGTGGAAATTGGGAGCTGTGTTCTTAACTATATCAAAATGCTAGTACATAAGATAAACAAATCAAATGTTAATATAATTTTTTATTCGGATAATTGTTGTGGGCAACAAAAGAACAAGTATTTACTTTCCGCATACGCATATGCATTACATACATTCAATATCTGCAGTATTGAGCACAAATTTCTCATTTGTGGCCATACTCAAAATGAGGGTGACAATGTCCACAACGTCATAGAGAAACAGATAAGTAGGCACCTCAAATCTAGCCCAACATACATACCAGATCAGTATGCTACGCTGATCCGAACAGCAAAAAAGAATGGCCCTCCATATCAAGTATATGAATTGACTTATGAGAATTTTTTTGATTTCAAGTTGCTACAGGAAGAATGGGGCAATAACTTTTCCAAAACGTCGATAGAAGTAAAGTCATGATATTAAAGTACTCAGAGTCGAAAAATCACACCCACGAGAATTCTTTTATAAAACGTCATATGAATACGCTGAATTTAAAAAAGTCATCGTAAAAAAACAAGATCTAAAGAAGATTTCAGTTCTGTGCAGTTAGTTAAAGCATATTCAAAAAAATTTCCCTTAACTGATGTGAAAAAAAAAGCTCTCCAATCTCTATGTGAGAAAGGCACAATTAAACGACAATATTATGAATCGATTTTCAAAAATATTTTTGATTTAAACTAAACTGTCATTGCGTAATTAGCTTCTTTACTTACTGCTGAATTTCTTATGTTTTTTAGAAATAAAACAAAAGTTTATTTTTTTTTCACTAAGATTCGTTTTTTACTTTCGTAAGCTTCTTGAATAGTAAATTTCCTGGTGAAAAAATCAATATTAGGACCTGTCACAACTCTAAAAAAATATTTTGGAACACTAATTGAATCTTCAACAATGTCACATCATAATATTTATTTAAAAAAAAAAAATCATTAAAACTGTCCCAATTCAAAATATAACAGTTCTGTTTGGGTCAGATAGCAATATAAAACGTTACAAGTCGAAAATGTTGATTTTTATTGATTTTAAGGGTTGTAAGGCTGAAGTAACAAAAATCGTTATTATTATTGTTTAGCTGGATTTGGTATTTTAGTTTTTGATGCCTCTACAAGATTCTGTTTTCCTGGAAACAGTTTTTCGTTCTTTCTGAAAAACGTAGTTTTTGGTCTTGTGTCACTTTTGTCGCAAGGGTGCGTTATGTCTTTTCAGAAATCCAAGATAGTTTGATACTTCATTAGCAACAGGGAAGATGTGAAATGTCCAGCTTAATTTACTTAATTTAATATCTGTTGAGTAAAACAAGTTGAATAATTTCCGAACACATCTTTCGTTTGGATGTTAATTAGTTCTTATATACATCTTCACGGATGGTGCAAAACAGGTGACTATGTGTGTGTGTGCATGATGAGATTTTAAAGGAAATCTAGCCACCAAAATATTAGCTTTATCCAAGGAATCAACAACCACTTCACCATTGATAAGTAGTCGAGGTATAGAGGAACTGGTGAATTGAATTTGTTCCTGATTGTTTTGATCAGAGAACAGAAAACGGTTATGATTGTCCGCCAGTAGGCTTTGAATTTTGCATTAAAAAAAAAAAAAAACAAAACAATAGAAAAAAATTGTACGTCAGTTGGTTCTTAGAAAACTTGGAGAACGATTTATACAAGACAAAATATTTTAATTGTCGTACATGTTTGTAAAGGTAAATATCTTTAATGGTTGTTCCGTGTAGTAAAAATAAATACTTTTAATTATTGTGTTTAGTTTGTTAAATAAAGTAAATAGTTTAATTATTTGGCGCGTTCGTGAAAATAAATGTTTGTAATAGTTTAATACGCTGAACGTTTGGCATGAGGTCCAATCAGCCATTTAAGAAACTTTTGTGGACGTTTGACACATTTGCCGAGCGATTGAAAAAGAGAAGTAAAAAGCATGAAAGGCGAACAAATTAGTGGATGCCTGCTCCCAGCGGTCTCCGAGCAAACTAATTTCCAGCGGAGGTAACCAGAATCAAGTCGTTCAACGGAACACAAATCAGGTGTCAATTTTCTTTATTAAATATATATACTTATGCCTTTTTTTATATATGTATATGTACGTATGTATATATTATATTCTGTCAGCAAATAAAATACGCGTAACTTTTCAACAAATTAATTAATTTTATTTATTTGTTGAAAGTAATAAAAGGTCTATTAGAGCTTAAAATACAGAACTTATAATTCAATTTGACTACCTTTGGATGTAATAACAGCTCTTAATCTCTTTGGGAATGAATAGCAGGCGGCACGCACAGCCTCTAATGGAATATCGTTCCAAACTTTCAACAAAACTTTTTTAAATACATACACTAATATTTTTGACGTGCCAGTCGGTTATGGAAAAGTCTTGTGGGGTCAGATCGGGAGAGGAGGGAGGCCATTCGTCGTTGATATAAAATCTGGCTAATTTATCTTGCACCAATCTTGAACCACGTCTGCTGAGTGAGCTGGAGCTTTATGAATGAATAGCGATGGCAATTTTCCCCTGCTACAAATAGCTCCCGAAACCATTATGCGAGAATAAGATTGAAATTTCTGAATAGCGCGTTTTTCTCTTAGAATGTCAGTGATATTAACTGTATAGCACCTATCATTTTATGAACTGAATGTTTCTTCTAAAACAAAAAGCTTCTCATCTGAAAAAATTATTTCTGAATCAGAATGCAATTCAAGCAAAATCTTGGAATGGCCACGCCGTTTTGCTTCATGTAATTTCGTTATACCATGAATTTTTCTTTTTTAATGTGGTTTCATTTTCAAATCCTTTATTAATATATTTCTGGCTGTTGATCGACTGATTCCAAGTTCTTTAGCGATTTGATTTTGCGAACGATTACAATTTCTTCTAATTTCTTCTCGAACTTGTTTGTCTGCTGGTGTATGAACTATACGCTTTCCATCTTATCTACGAAAAACAAATCTTTCGGCAATTCCCATTTTTCTTCAGTAACGACAAATTGCCTTCGATTTCAAATTTCGCGAATATAACGCAACAACTAAAGCACGCTTTCCTTCTAGATCCATTTTTTTGTGTTACAAATTACTGCTGGAATCGAAAATATATTCCAAATATTTCTCCCGCACTCTTGGATGACTTAATAAAAATATAAGTTACCGCAAAAGTTTAATACGCAGTTGAATTTTACTGACAGAATATAATAACAACCCTGTATATGGATATCTTAAATCAGAATACTTAAATTAATAGTAATTAAAATTACTTCTTTCCTTTTCCTATTATGTGGTATTTGTAAATATTGTCTCTGTCTACCTTTGTCGGTATATGAATTTTGTGACAGAGCGTAACCGGTCTTGTCGTTTGTCATCTGAAGTAAAGGATTGATTGTTAGTGTTAAGTGGCAAGTGTTATAGTGTTCGAAGTGATAGTAGTGTGAACATGCTAGATTGGCCAATCACATCGGACACGAAAATTCCGATATATTAGGAAACGCCCGCCAGCCACCTGCGGCTCTCGGGGCTGTTTCAGTGAAACCAGCGCCATTCTGGATGACAAATCCAGAGCTGAGGTGGATGCTATTCATTTAGTCAGTAATGTAGTTTGCAGTCCTCCGGTCGGCAAGTAGTACAAAATTCTTAAAGAGTTCCTGATAGTGAGAACCTAACGATTAAACAAATCCTAAAGGACATGTCCTTGGGAGACATGCAGCCCTTGCAAATTCTGCGCGAGATACAAGCTCTCAATCAATGCCGATTAAGTGATGAGGTCTTGAAGTAGGTGTGGCTACAGCGACTCCCAGCGAAACGCAGGCTATTCTCTCATACAATCCTGGCACCATTGATGAATTGGCTTCATGTGCCGATACAATTGCCGAGGCTCACCCGGTAAAGCAGGTGAATGCTATGAGAAACCCTTTCTTAAATTCCAGTGACTCAGCCTTGAATATTGTTACAAGTTGGCTGGCTATTCTATTTAAATTATCCCAGAGGGAGATATTTTCCTTTTTTTGGGTAAGTACTTGTTTCTGCAGCAAGCCAATGTCTACAAGACGCGAAGATAATACTGCCAGTAAGAGTTTGGCAACAAAGCTTTGTTGCACGCAAGGTCTCCACAAATCCCCCTCTACTGTGAAAGGCACCGCTCTTAGTTGTGCAGTTTGCTGACAGGGCTTTTACGATGTAATCAGCTTCAGTGCAGCCAGTCTAATTAGTGAATGGGTAACGTAAACTGACCCTTTCGTCTGCGCGAACGCCGGTAATAGTTTGTTGCGCAGTGCTTGTAGCGCGATTATTGAATAGCTAATAGTGTTCGATGTGAAACAGGTGCTGTGCAAGTAAATAAATAAATTATTATTAAATAATAATCAGCAGTGCAGGTGTTTCCGGGAAAAGATTTTTAAGGTGCCCTGTGACAACAATCGAAAGATGGGGCTCGACTATGGCTCGCTGAGCTGCCGCTGGTGTTTTTCTTGCTATGCTGGAACCGAGTTGGGAGGGTGTTTATTTGGCTATCCTCCCGCTTGATTCTTTATGGCAAGCCGGCTAGATCAACGAGGGAAAAAGTGTACATCAACAACGAGCGTAGCAAGATGGCGGAGCGGATCATTCACCAGTAAGTAATTGTGTTTGTGTGTGTATGGATGTCGTACTTGGTGAATTCGCTTCGTGCCAAAAAACAGAGGGGAAGAGCTTTCGGCTTCTCAAGTTCTAAGCTGCAATCAAGTGTGTGTGAAAGCCCGGCGATTTGATGAAATTTTGTGACGGAGCTTTTGACCTTGGCCTTGTGGGCTAATGACAAACAAAAAAATAGAAAGAAATCTTGTTGTTGGATATAAACAACTTGGTTTAGTTCACAGCTTTGAGGGGATATTTTGCTTATTTCGGTCCACGTACCTCCTTGGTGCCCTGCAATTCCTTCCTCAAGGAAAATTGTGACAGATTGCGACAGCAAAACTTACCGCACTTCTTGTCCCTATTTAAATCCTTATTTGTTTCCCACTTTATAAATAAAAGACCGAATAACTTTTGTCGAATAAAATGACAATGAATTAATTTATTTAACAATTTATTTCATTAAAACAAAGTTCATGAACACGTTTGCAATTGATCGCACTTTACTACCGGTTGATCTAGAAGAGAGAGCTAGTCCCGGTATTTGCTTTTTATATACAAGTTCTGGAAAGAGTAACGTCTTCGGCTAGCTTTTCCAGTGGTGGGTTGCGATCATTTTCCTTAACTTGTACTTACTTGAAGGATTAGATACATGGACTTCTCTAATGGTTTCCATTTCAGGTAGTATGTCAGGAAAATCCCAGGATTCAACCTCCACAAGACAGGAAGAATCGCCTTTTTTTTCACAGCTTAGGAAAATTTTCAGGTACGTCGAAATTTGGTGATGGATAATCATTTATTTGTGTCGTAGTTTTATTTTTGTAGCTTATTTATACCTCAGCTAATCGATTCAGTTAAACGTCTTAGGTAAGGATGTAACAATATGTTATCTAAGCATATTGCTTCTTCTAATCGATAGTAAGGTAATTCCTTCGAAAGTTCCATCTAGAAATAGATAGCTAGGCGGTCCAAAAGTAACGAGTGGAATATCTCAAGATATTAGAGCTCAGCTCGTAGGCCAAATGTATATTGCTGTCATGGACGCTTTTGTAACAAGGCCAACAAATGTATTCCGCCTTGCAGCTTTTTTTTCAAAATTCTATTGAGGCAATTTCCAATTCATTGTCGACAAACTAATTGGCCCACCTCCTTTGGCGAGTCGTGGATAGGGCCATTACCTCTACATCTTCGATAAATCCAAGAAGCAATTTCATCTTGTCGACACGGAGGTAGATGTTTCTGTTTTTCCGGTTACTGCTTCCAATCGGAAGTCCAAAGCCAGTCTTTGTTTGGCGGCTGCAAATTCAACTCCGCTACATATGGTATTAAGCTAATCTCTCTAGAATTGTGACTTCGTCGAAATTTTTCATGGTAGTTTATATTGGCAGATATTTCTAAGCCCATTTTAGGTGCGGACTTCCTCAACCATTACGGACTAACAGTGGACTTTAGGAAACCGCATCTCATTGACCAGCTCACCTCCCTCAAGACATCAGTTCGTTTGGTCAAGACAATGTACTCATCCTTTTCGGTTTTAATTAAAACCCTCAGTGAATCCTCATATTCGCAATTTGTTGAAAGAATTTTCTGCGATCACAGCGGACAACGGTCCCTTCAAGTCGGTACCGCATGTTGTCTCCAATCACACTTTGACCAGAGGCCCTCCAATCGTTTCTCAAGCTCGTCGCTTATCATCAGATAAGCCTATCGCCGCTGAGCGCGAATTCTATTTTCTACTCAAGGTATTTTTCGCCCATCTAGCAGCTGCTGGTCTTCACCTTTGTACATGGTCAAGAAAAAGAACGGCGAGTAGAAAATATCTGGGGACTACAGTCGTTGGAAGGCATGCACTATTCCAGAGCGCCACCCCATTTCTCATATTCAAGACAGAGAGAGATGTAAATGTTTACTTCTATAGATTTGAGGAAAGCTTACCATCAAATCCCAGTCGAAACATGGGATATTCCGAAGACTGCCATTTACACTCCATCCAGTTTTTTTGAATTCGTAAGAATGACTTTCGGCCTCTGTAATGCGGGAAATTATTCATTTTGTACTCCGAAATTTGCCGTTTTGTTTCGTTTATCTCCACGATGTTTTAATCGCATCTGAAAGATAAACTGAAAATGTCGAGCATCTTTGAGAAGTTTTTGATCTTTCTAAACTGTACAGGCTTATAATAAATTCGGAAACGTGCAGATATATGCAGTCACAAATTCCTTTCCATCGCCGCATGATCAATGACTCTGGTATCCATCCTTCTCCAGTGCGGGTTGATACAATCAGCAAGTATAAGCATCCAGAGACAGTCAAATAGCTCTGACGATTTCTCGGAATGATACATTCTTACTGCTGCTTTTTACCCCATGCACCTCAATACAAAGCTGAGCTGAGTAAATATTTGAAAGGCTCTAAGAAAGCCGGTGCTAAAACAATCGAGTGGTCAGAGGATTCCACTGAGACTTTCGAGGATGTCAAACGGAAATTAACACAAGTCACACTTTTGGCCCACTCATCAGCTACCAGTCCACTGGGAGTCATCGTTGACGCCTCCGACATCGTTTTAGGTACAGAAAAAGGTGGAAAAAGCGTGCGGAAACCCTTGGCATTCTTTTCTGTAAAGCTTTTCAAAGCTCAACGTAAATACAGCGCTTATGACAGAAAATTAATAGCGGCTTACAATGCTATAAAGCACCCCCGTTGTGTTCTAGATCATAAAGCTTTGTACTTGGCTTTCAGGAAAAATTTAACCTAAGCTTCACCACGTCAATTTCGACACTAAGACTATTTTGGTCGATTTACCACAGATCTTCGTCATACTTCAGGTGAAGGCAACGTGGTAGCCGATGCAATCAAACAACTTGACGTAATTCATGTCTGCAGTACGATCGATTTCAAAGTACTAGCTTCAACGTAAGCTTCAGACGAGCAGATAAAATATCTCCACGAAAACTCGAAGAAGAAATTGGGGCAACAGCAGCCGAGTTAGCCTGGGGAGAGAAATTGCGTCCACCTTTCGAGATTTTTCAAAATTGTAAAAGCTTCAAGCCTCAACACGAATTTGTGGTATCTCTTCCAAAAACTTAATTTCTGGAATTATACCAACTCCGGCCTTAAGCCATTCTTTGGTATCTTTTTCTTATTTAGTGCTTTTTACTCCTGCCCCCGTATCTTCGTGCATACAGATTCCCTTCGTGCCTCGTTACAACCCCCTTATGAGGGCCCTTTTAAAGCTTTAAGGCTTTCGGACAAATTTTGCGCAGTGTTAGTTAACCGATCGCCTTGAACATTTTCTCCAACTAGTGAAGTGATTGCAGACCACATCACTCAGTAGGACGTTAACATCCAACCATGAAACGTAAATTTTGCAAATTTCGACATCGTCCTAAAGTATAAGTATTGTACTGTCCCTCAGCCTTTAAATTATAGTTTCAACTTGGCCGTTATGTTTAGATTTGCTTTGCACTTTGTCTAAAGCTTTGATTTGGTACTTCAAGGCTTGTTATTTACTTTTTTCTAGTTAAAAGTGTCGTTAAAAACTGGTTACGTTTCTGATTGTCTGCCGGCATTATACCGCGAATTTTGTGTTGAAAAAAAAATGGAAATATTTTATGTCAGTTGGTTTTTACAAAATCTCTAGAACGGTTTATACAAGAAAAAATATTTTAATTGTCGTACATGTTTGTATTTTTTAATTATATTTAGTATCAATATAGTTTGGATTTGTTGATGGCATGTACATCTTATGCGGCCTAGCATCTTTACTGATAAATAACACAGGTCGACACAACGATCCCTGGAAATAGTCACTCCGGATGAAAGGGAGATGAGGAACATGCTCAACCTGTGTGAATATAGGTTCTTTGATGGGTTTTTGATGTAATTGTGTTGGTAATAGCTTGAAATGTATGTATAATATGTTGCGTGAGTTTTGTTTAGGAAGTTGCATGAATTTAACTTGAGATATTGAGTGTGATTTGCTTAAGTAGTTACGTGATGTTAATGTGTGGGAATGTATGTTATGTTGTTTAAGTTGTGTGAGGGCTAATCTATTTATGTAAGCAATGTTGCTGTGTATTAGCAGTGCCTCCTTGAACAGTTTGAAAATTTTTCGTTAAGTGGTCAGATAACTCTCACATAGCTTTTAGTTGTGAAATCGACTAACCTAGCGGTGGCATTCCAGTGGAAATTAAGAGATTCAGAATGTCATTGAGAGTAAGATGCTAATCTCGATACGGGGTAACAGCCGCTATGATATATGTATATAACAGCGGCAAATCTAAAAGTTAGTAGAGATCTTAATTATGTTGGGTCTGAGAAAACATCTGGTTATGCTTTTTGTTGCATCTAAGAAGCATTTGGTGATGTCTTTGTTGGGTCTGGGAAGAATTTGGTGATGGTAATGTGGGTACGGGATGTTATAGTGAGTGTATAAGAATTCTCTAGGTAATAACATGAACTAAGGGATATCCCGGAGAAGTTGCAAGTTCATATGTAGTGCATATGTTTGTGTGTTTGTATATGAATCTCTATGGAAATGAAGTACCTGTGGGTTAAACTTATGTGTGGGTATAGTTGCTATGCGGTTTAGGCACCTTATCGGCTATGCACGACGCGTTTTACCCCAGCCATCGGGATCATCAGGATTGTTTTCAAATATATCACTAATGGTGTTATCAGTCCAATGTATTATGTGTATGTATATAGCTCTAATCTCATCTGGATGCCCACAAGAGGTAGAATTTCGTAATCCTTCAAGTAAAACCAATGAATCTCTTGAATTCTCTTACAAAGAGAATATTAGATCTATTGATTAATGATCAATGAATCTCCCGAGTAAAAATAATGCATCTCTTTGATTTTGTAATCTTTCAAATAAAAACAATGAATATCTTGGATTCCCTTACAAATAGATTATTAGAGTCATTGAATAAGGAGCAATGAATCTCCCGGAATCTCTCATAAATGGAATATTAGGGTCATTGAAAGATGATTAATGAATCTCCTCGAATCTCTCATATGTACAAGTTTGGGTCATAGAATGATGAATCTATGGATCTTATACAATAAAATATTTGGGGCCACCGAATTAATGGCGTCAAATGATAAATCAACAAATTTTCTGGCCACTGTCCTAAGTAAAACTCTTGGTGTATTGATATGATTCTAAATTATAAATCTTAGTGCTATACTCAGGTGTATTCTGAGCTTTTGTCATTTTAAAGCTAACTCTTCTATTCTCTCAATGTAAACACAAATTAATATTAAACTTATGTTATTCTAAACTTAACTCTTCTGTTATTCTAAAAATAACTGTTCTATTGTTCTCAAAGTAAATTCATACGTTTATCAATTCATAGTATTACGTTAAGGTTAATCTTCTCTTTGTGTTTTCGTTAATTCCTCTATTAATTCAAAGGTAGCTTTCTGGTCGTTATTACTTCTATTTGTCTTTCAGTCAATTCCCCTATTAATTTCAATGTAACTTTCTGGTCGTAATTACTTAAACTCCATCAATCTCTAATTACTTATCGTTTACCCCCCATTTTGTAGAAAAAGGTTTTGTTTCCACCTCCTCTTCCATCTTCCCATGTGCCCCGGCATTAATTCCTAAAATTTCGATTAACTGCACTACCTATATATTATTATCCTCAGATTCTTTATTGTCCTTAAGTTTTTCTAAGATTCTCTCTAAGTTTTTCTAAGATTGTCTGTAAGATTCTTTAATGTTTTCTGAAAGTCTCTAACTATGTACTCAAACGCTTATGTCGTTGTGTTCGAATTTTTCTAAAATTGTTTTTAAATTGTTCTTAGGATATCTAAAAATATTCCTTGTATATCTCTCAATTCTCTTAGTGATCCCCGGATAAATTTGCTCTTAAATTGTTTTTAAAATATCTGAAATTATTCTTAATTTATCTCTTAATATCTTCGAGATACTCAGGTAAATTTGTTCATCCCTCGAAACAAGCTCTTCGATTTTTAATTAGACAATATGTATTTTTAAAATTGTCCCCAAAGACCCAATGTAAAACTGTCCTTGAAAAATCCTAAACTGGATTTAATTTTAAAATTTATTTTAGAAAGATCTATCTACTATGACTTGCTTGAATTTATTTTAGAAAGATCTACCTATTATAATCTGTATCCCTGAGTTTCTAAAATGAATTTGTTGTAAAAGACTTACCTACTTTAGTGTTTTACTTAGACTATATATATATTTTTAATTAGACAATATGTGTTCTCAAAATTGTCGCGGAAACTCCTGAATTGAACTTATATTTTTGATATTTATTTTAGGAAATCTACCTACTATAACCTGTATCTCTGAGTTTCTTAAACTGAGTTTGTTGTGAAGGACCTTCCTTTTCTCTCTGTGTTCGCTGATTTTTAACACGTTCCCAATTTTGACATTACTGATTTTAATTTATCTTTTGCCCCGTTTATCCTTTCACAAGATGTCAATCTCAAATCTTATTGGAGTATTCATCTCAAAATTTTGTATTTTTATGTAGAATACTTTTATTGTAAATTGTGTGTATAGGGTGACTTGAGTTGTTGTAAAATCTTAAGTCAGAAATATAGTAATATATTTTCGTAAAATCTTACGTATTTATTATAAAAACCTTGTAGATATCTTCACATGGGGATCACGTATAGTCTTCTGCTCTCTCTGTGATACCATATGTGGTCACCACCTGCCCCAGTCTGCACAATTATGTCATTAGATTTGTTCGTTATTTAGTTCGTTAGATTAATCCATTATTTTCACATAATTACCGCAATTTTACCCTTTTATTTTGGGTTATAAACTTTTCTTTTTAGGTCAATACTCGTTCCTATTTTTTCATTTCAATACTCGTTGACACTTAAAAACTATTTGGATGAAATGAAAATTCATTAGATTTGTTCACCTAATTACCACAATTTTGCGATATATGGATCAGTTAAATGCCTGAGCTAATCAAATAGTTTAATAACTGCTTGAAAAAATGTGAGCGCTTCTTATTCAACCTTGTGTGAGTTGGTCCAACCCTAACTTCAATCAGTCCAAGAATGTCGACATACAACTTTATAAAGTCTGGCTCAAGTTAGGAAAATAAACGGACAAGGAAAGGAACTGACCACATCTAATAGAATCTAAAAGTAGAGACCTTCGAGGCGACTTCTAGTTGCAAGATCACTAATTGCAGTTAAATTTGATTTTCGGTTGAAAGACATTATCGCGCCTCATATGAGGGTTGTTGCATAGTGAGAAGGCTCATCAATAATTAACGCACTCAAAGCACTTAAAACGGCAACGGGATATTAATCTAATTTAAGTAATTGCTATGCTCAGTATGGCTATGAAATTAATTTAAATTTTAAATTTATTTAAATTAATTATTATTGAATCACAAGCACATATGTGGCCGGTCAACAATTGTTGTGATGGATGAGGTGTGTACGGGTAACTAATACCATAATTAATTCCATTTAACTGTGATGGTTTAACGAGAAATGTGGAGAATGTGATGCTGTGATATTCCGAAAGAATCTGAGATATGTGCGGATGTTCCGATGCATATGAGAATATTCCGATGTCCTGCGTTTTCGGATTGATTGGTAATTTTAGAGTATGCGCTTTGGATGAATGGTAAAAGTACAAACCTCAGAAAATGTCTTGGGGTGTGTGGTGTGAATGATTGGTATAAGGTAGTAATGATTTTCAGCCTGCTGGTGTGAAGGCGCTCTTATGTAAATGAATCACTGAAATGCCGTCAGAGGTCATTCTTTTCATTGTGTTGATGTGGGGACTGTCACTCGATAGTTCAGTATATTATGCTGTGTATGATATGGTGTTTACTGTCATTTGTGGTATCATGTGTGTTATGTATTCAGGATAAAATGGTGGACATTGGAGTGAGCCGTTCCTGGATTGCTGTGGATCAATAGCTCTGAGTATCTGCGGATCCATTCTGAGTATCTGAGCATCTGTCGCCAACCTCTAGTAACTTATAGAAATTGTCAGTAATGTCGCGGTTTATGTAGATCTTACTTATCTATGATGCGAAATGAAATTGTCAGAGATGCAGTTATTGATGCGGATCTCCCTTAACTATGATGCTAAAAGGAATGAAAACGTGGCGCTTTGGGAGGTATACCGTTTGAAAACAATACGGTGTACCATTTCTGTTGAAAATGATTTTAGATTATGTGTTAAAAAATATGATAACAGCGATAGTTACTTTATCGTTAGTTTTTTGTAATATTTTTTGGTACATATACGTATATGATCGAACATATCATTAGCTTGTTGAACAATATTCATATTCTAAATATTTGTGTATGCAATAAAAATCAGGTTTATGTGATAATCATTACTTGTTGCTTGAATCTGTATGATGTTTGATCGTTGATTTCAATGTTGATTTTGATTGGAGTTGAAATGATGACCAGGTATATGATTACGTTATTGACCAGGTGTATACTATTTTATACGTCATGGTTATGCATTGATAGATCGGTGGGTGCTTGTTTTTTCTATTATGTGTCCTCTCCTGTAATTATGACCAGGTATGTACGTTGTTGATAAGGTGTATACTATTAAATACTTTGTTGTGCGCTGATAGATCGATGGGTGCTTGTTTTGTCTCTTATATGTCACCCCTTCTCTGTGCAGTATCTTCATTTTTCAAGGATGTATATGATAATTTAATGGTTTTGTGAGGTACTTAGAATGCCTTACAATAGTCTGTTTTTAGCCGTCTATTATTGGTCAGAATGTGCTCATGTTGGATCTTATTAGGTTGAATCTTATGAGGTTCTATGTGTTCATGTTGGATCTTATTAGGTTGAATGTACTCATGTTGGAGTTGATGTATGTCTCCCAATCTAGTCACGTGTGTATACATTACTCGTTTATGCAGAGCAAATTTTAGTTCTCGTTAGTTAGTGTCAATAATTCTTTAGTATCAATATTATTATACATGATTTGTAATGTAGCTGCAATTGTCACTTTATTGACTAATAAATTCCTAAATTATACCTTATTCTATATTAATCAACTTTGAGCATGTATGTATACAGATAACTTGACTGCATATGATGCGTATGCTCACTTGATGTGTTATGCCGTCTCTTCCCCCTTTTTTTTTTAATTCACTGCGTGCTTATGCTACTTAATTAATGTCTGATTGCATGTATCGCTAACATACCAAATCGTGGCATATATTTAGCCTAGCTTAAAAATTCACATTTTTTTCTTTTCAAACGCTCTTAACAATAACTTAACTAAGCGTGTTTCTCTACATGTAGAAGTAAAATGCCAAGCTAGCATGTACATATATACCGATTATATAGAGAAACTTAAATCTAAAATATTCTACCACCAAAAATTAATCAATATCCTTATCCCTTGACCAAACCGAATTTGTTCACCAGAAATATCTCCATTCACAACACCTTTTAGCATGTAAAACATTGTACCTGGGTACGTTATATTTATGCTAATTTCTATGATCATCTTTTAAAACAAAACTTTACTACACTTTATCTTATGCAAAGTTGCATGTGAGATCACTGTCGAAATAATGAGAGCGTTGTTAGCGTTTTGGCTCCCTTTTATATCCTCTGAGCGGCCATTTTGCAATAGATTCCACACGAAAAATACAGATTTAGTATATTTTTCGTATTTCCCTGATTTGTACAATAACTTAAAAATGTACTAATTTCCTTCGACTAATTTATTTTGAATTATCCATGAATTTTCCTTCTTTATTTATTTAAATATTTTAATTTTTCCAAAGCTTTTCAATATGGCGTCTCTCTGTTCTATTATGTTGATTTCCAGTGTGGAACGTAAAATTATTCTCGATATTCTTTTATCTCGTTCCTACATATCTCTCTTTCCCACTTATTGTGAGAAATGACAAATTAATTTTCGCGAATATTAATTTACCTGGTAATTTTCACACCTGTCTGGCATCACCAATGTATTCCGCGAAGTCTAATTAGTCAGACTGACTTCTCACCATATCAATCTGACAGTCGCGATCGCGGTTTACAAGTTCGTTTAGTGTTGTGCTATTGTGCTGTTTTTTTCGCAATTTGTTGGATTAATTAACTAGGTAACTTTATAATAACATTCTTTTAAGTGTCTAGTTTTGTTTTGCAGCATAAATGATGCATAATAATTGTAAAACATGTGAAAAATTGTTCATGTTAACAGTGCTTGTGACATGCCAACAATAACAAAAATTGTTAGATTTTGTGCGTTCAGCCACATGCAGAATGTCACATTTTTACACACCATGTCGTTCAGGCGACCGATGCGTTGTCATTTCCCCAGCACACCAAAGCAAATCGCAGCGTTCAGCCGCCCAAAATGGGCACACCGGTGCGCACAATTTTACGCTACGGTCTGTTAGCGTAGTGTCTCGGTGCGTTTAGTAGTTTTGACGTTTAGTGCGGTTTATTCTTTCAAAGTTGTCATTTAGCGCGATGTTTTGAAATTAAATTTAATTAAATCAAGAAACAATATAAAAATGGAGCAAAATTACAATTTTGTTATAAATGAAGACAGTTCATTTTTACAAAAGGAAAATACGGTTGGTGTTTTGAATAATGGTAAAAATTCCGTAATTTAGTAAAAAATTAATTTTCTTATTAAAATAATTTATTTCAGATAACGAAATCGTTTTCATCCAAATCACTGGAAAAATTTTGGAAATGATGAAAAACAGCTCTTACAGAATAGCGGAGGAATTATTACCTCGAACCGAGAATATATTACAAAAAAAAAAATACCAACGTTCGAGATGGTAAAATCATAAATTAATTTTGATTTTCAATTAGTGTTAATTAATCGATTAATTTTAATTCCATATAGTAACACGTCATGGTCCAGACCCGCAATATTGTTCCTTCTATCGGTGTATAAAGACAATGCGGATAAAATTGGTAGCTCGGCAATCCGAAATTCCGCAGTATGGAAGGAAATTTCGAAGGAGATGACTTCCGCAGGACATTGCTACACTTGTCAGCAATGCAAGTGGAAAGTCTGCTACTTGAAATCCAAATATATGAGGGCAAAGGATTCGGCCGGTCCAAGAAATTCTGGAGGGGTTAGATCCTCCTTTCAATTCTTTGACGAAATGGATGAAATTTTTGGAAGCAGTTATTCCGTCCAACTGCCACACCAAGCCAGTTCGTCACGTTACCAACCTATCCGTCAACAAGCACAGGTGATTGATGAATTGGAAGAGCCCATTGTTGTAGTTGAGCCTCCAGAAACGGCGGAGGAAAACAAAAGTAAGCGTCATGCCGAATACATGGAGGCAGTAACATGCAAAATAAATTGTTAGAAAAGGTCACTGACACTTACAGGGAAATGATGACAAAGTTAATAGAAAAGTTATAAAAATTTCATTTGCTTTTTTTAATTTTTACATTTTAATTAGATCTAATTCCGTGATCTTAGTATAGGTTGGCTGCTTTTTTCCACAATAGTCTATGTATGTATATATATATGATTCGTGTAATAATTATTTCTTAATTATCCTTATTTATTATTCGCTCTTTATCATTGCTCTTTATTATTGCCTGCCAGCAAATACTTGTGCTCTCCATATTAGTCTTTAAGACAGCCTCATTAATAGGATCTTATTTTGTATTACGTGGTGCCTTGTTTATTAATCTTAAGTTTTTCTTCTTTTTTATTAATACATTTTTATAGTTAATTGACGCTAATGCCAATAAGTAATAAAGACATTTTGAATTTGAATTGATTTGTGTCAGTAATAAATTATTTTTTTTAAACATATATTTCAATTGGGTTCCATACTAAATTCACCTGTAATAAGACATTTCTGTGAATATTTTAGAAATAGCATTTTTCGTAATTTATTTAAGTTAAAGTATTGAGTTCTAAAAATGCCATGGTCCCAAAATCCTCTGTTCCCAAAATTGTATAAGTCCCATGCTTTGAGAAGTCTTCAAAATGTACCCATACTAGCAGCAGCGAAACTGTCGTGTCGCAAAAGATAAAGTTAGGCTAAAAATATCGTATGTCGTGTTGATGACTGCTTTTAAAATCAATTATAAAATTGCGCCCAACTATTTAGTGAATGATTTGAAATATGTTAGTGAGATACATACAACATAAAGAACGCTGACAAATTTAGACTACCATCTACGTGCGCAGGATAAAGACACAAAATCAGTTGATGTACAAAGGCTTACAGACGTGTAATAATCAATGAAATTTAAGTCGAAAGAAGCATTTAAAAAAATTCATATAATATAAATAATAATACATAATTGTACACTGCAAAATAAAAATTTACAATACGTATATTCAATATATTTCTGCAGAGTGATGGTATCTTATCTTCTTCGCCTGTAACAAAGAACTGCAATGAATATTTTTTGGAGTATAAACACTTACTTTTTACAAAAATCATCATTTACCTCATTTCTGCATAGACATGTACAAAATGTACATTTCAATTTAATTATTCCTTCTAGCCCAAAGATAATCGGCCATTGAATTTCTTTCAATTACCCCTGCTTGTTGAGTTTCCATACTTTCTGGGTTCTGTGTTTCAGCATCACTTGCGACATTTTCACGTGCATAACTTTCACCATCAACTAAATATTCCTCAATATTATTGTCATTGAAGGTAAGGCACACATTATGCAAAACTCAGGCTGCCAAAATTGTTGCTGGAATTTGCTCTGTTAAATTCATGTCAACGTACCTCAATCTGCGGAATCTTCCAAACAGAAGAGCAAACTTCTCTCTATTACAACACGAGAGGAAGCATGCTTCGTATTGAAATATTTTTGCTTGTCTGTAAGTCTGCCACGATTTATGTAAGGAGGAATGCACCATGTGAGAAAAGGGTAAGCCTTATCACCAAGAGTTTTCTCTGCTGTTGAAAAATAGCTAGCTCGGTTTGCTGTGACATTTTCATACAAGTCGGAGTTTTTGAAGATTCTGCAATCATGAACGGAGCTGGGAAATCCAATGAAGCAGTCGAAGTACTTCATTTTGTGATCACAAACAGCTTGAAGTTTTACGGAAGTGAAGGATTTCCTGTTTGTATATGCTGCTTTTTGCTGACGTGGTACTTTTTCATGTATGTAGCATCCATCAATTACTCCAATCACACCAAGCATATCAAAAGACTCGAAATGAGCCTTTATTTCTTCTTTTTCTTCTGTCGATGGAAATTTTATTATTTCACTTGCAATTTTATTCAGAAAATCTATGATTCTGAAAAAACAGCTCGACAAAGTTGATTTTGCTAAATCAAATCTTTCTCCAACCGACCTATAAGTTCATCGACGATGTAAAACAATATTCTTTAGATACATATGTATATATATATATTTATTACCTGTAAGATTCAGGAGTAGCCAACAGCCAAAGAACTTCAAAAAGCTGTTTTTCCGCAGTGACACTGCTTTTAATTTCGTCAAGCCGGAAATGATATAATAATTTCCCAAGCAAAAACTCATAAGCCGCTCTCGACACTCGGAAATTGCGTTGAAATTCTTGGTCGGAATATTTGCTAACAATTCTTTCCACATAATTCTCTATCCTATTGGGTTGAGTTCTTTGTAAAGAATCAATTCCTGCTCTTATAATAACATCATTATCATCATCGTCCTCCAGTCGAATAGCAGATGCCTTTGTAATTTTACAAATTTATTATTTACATGTATGACTTCGTAATTATTACCATACCTGGAAAGAAGCAATCCGTTTCAAAAACTCATTTGAGGTTTCAATTGCACCGAGTAATGCAACTTTGTTATTCATTTCCATTATTTGCCAATGTTCACTTTAAATTACAATGACAACTTTTAAAAGTGACGTTTCGGAACGAAGTGCACACCAGCCGTTCAGTTGACAATTCGGTGTACGGTGTGTATCCCTACTTTTTCATATCACGTGACATGCACATCACATCGCTTCAAAGCACATCGGTGTGTGACACCTGAACGCACGGCATGTATGCACATGCTGCGCGTTTATGCATTTTGCATATCTAGACATCTTTCCACATTTAGCAAATATTTATTATGCAGGGTGCATGAATTTCGCTTAAATATCACTATGTTTATGTTTACATAATGTTATTGTTGTACTGCCAAGAAATTCTGTTTTTTGGCAGTATAGCACTGCATTTGCAATCCTGTAACTTCATTAAATAAATTTCATTAATTAAGTTAATTATAACTAATTGATGTATTTCTTTTTTCTTTCAGCCAATTCCTAAAGTTACAGGCTGTATCTGGAGGTGAGGCATTGAAGGGAACAAATAGGGATGTAAAAAATATTTTTTTTTAAAAATACATACTAATGTTTTATTTTCGTTTCAGCTGTGTTCAACAATACATGTCCTCCATATCTAGGGTGTGCCATGAGTAGTTTTTAATTTTTGTAACTGCTCTTATGTCACGGAAGGTACCTTTGTCGTAGACATTGAAGGCACGCTTATATATTTTGATTTTTTCATTTGCAGTTGTATGTGCCTAAAATTGCGTTTACACTTTTGTCCATAAAACTATTGTTCTCATTTTGGGGATTATTTTGTGTGCCTTGATTAGTGGATGCATGGGGCTTATAGGAATCATTATCATATCTCATTATGGCTTTGATTATCTTATAATCTGCTTTAAAATCTTTGTTGTAAAGTTCATTCCTGAGGACATATTGTTTCTTTTATCCATTGCCAGATGGATGGCTTTTTTTTCATTCTAAGATGTCCTTCTTTGCTGATTATGTTGTATAATTTACTGTATATACCATCCTGTATCGTTTAATTTACCATTATTTCATAAGCGTCTTTGTATAACGCGACGGTGACTTTCCTTTTATCTGAATCCATGGTAATAATGTCGTTTCTAATGTCTGAAATTTTTTTGATTGTCAAGTTCGTTTGCAAGATATGTTGTCCAATATTTGATAACTTGGAATTGTTGGGTTTTTTAAGGTACTCATGTACTATGAGTGTAGAAAATTTGGTATTAAATTCTTCACGGTGGTTAGTTTCTAAAATATCTGCTATTTTAATTGTGATGAGGACGATATCTGTGTTATTGAACTTCAAGGTAGGCGGAATATAGTTCGATCCGTATGATAAGATTGCTTGTCAATCTTCATTGCATTCAAATGACGAAAGGTTTTTAAACTCATCTTTGATTATGCTGAGTTTGGTCATATCTGTGTAATTGAGGGATTGATAGATGCTATGGAGTATTTTTCTTGGACAATAATCTTAAAATATAGTATGGACAGTCAATTCAGGAAATTGCGATATTGGGAATAACCTTATGGAGCTGCAATTTTGTGAATGTATGGTTGTATGCATAAGTTCCGCATTCGGGCTTGAAGTAAGGTAGGATGTGTCCATGCATATGTGGGTGATTTAGGCATTCGGGTTTGAAGTAAGGTCAGATGTACCCATGTATATATGGGTTGTGTTAGGCATTCTGGTAAGGTCGTAATTCCTAAGGAATCTTTTGCGGACAGGTTAGTGTGTCAGCCACTGTAAGATGTAGCGGTAACAATGAATTCTAAAGTAGTAAGTACACCAGTCGATATTCATAACTCTGTTAACACTAGGAAGGATGACAATATTGTGGGCCTTAACCCAGTTATTACTACAATTCTGGGGGACACTGATGGTGATTTTCCTATTGCTTCTGATAATGTTGCTGCAAATGTTAGTAGGATTGTATCGCACTCCAGAGATCTTAACCAGGTTGTGGTTAGGGTTAATAGCAATAAAAGAAGACAGCATAAAATAGTTTGTACCTCCCGTGAGAGCGCTACTGTTTCTATTAATATTATCAAGGATTTTGAATGGTCTCTGGTGGACGGACTTCTGTCAATGGGTCTCCTTCAGACTATTACTGCTCAACTTTAGACTATTACTGCTCAATAAGTAGACTTCTAGATTTAGTATTTCTTAGTGACAAATTATTAAGTGCTTTTAATTCTGCACCCCTTTAACTTCTCCAAGAATACTGCTAATCATTGTGCTTTCGAAATTGTTATTGTTTTATAGCTCATAATAGTACTATTTGCAATCCTAATTTGCTAGATACATTACATTGTTATAACTTTAAAAAAACCAATTATGCAGCTACAAATAATGAGCTTGGACTAATTGACAGGCAGATTTTGTTTTCTGAATGAGATTTAATGCAGTCGTACTCTAAATTTGCTTCAATTTTGGACAACGTTATTTCTCCTCATGTGCACTTAGCATTGAGGATAGGTAAGTCTAGCCATCCATAGAGAAATCATAGATTATCTAAATTAAAAAATGCTCTTAACGCGGTTTCTCAATTAATGTATGTCATGATCTACCGTCGAAACTCTAAACTCGCTGTTTTTCCAAAGCTACTTGAGAGATTTGTAACCAATAAGATCTCATTCCTTCTCAAGGAGCACATTTTTTCCTTTTCAAGATGCCTTCATTAAAGGTAGATCTACAGAGACTAATCTCGTATCTTTTACTAACTTCTCCAAAGAGTAATGAAAGACTCTGGTCAAGTTGACGTCCTCTACACAGACTTCAGCAAAGCATTTGATAGGGTTAATATTCGACTATTTCTTGAAAAGCTGTGTACGTTCGGCTTTCTTTCGTCATTGCTCAGATGGATTACTGCTTACTGTTAAATCATAGGTAGATGGTTGTGATCAATACTGAGACATCCTGTTTCATTCGTGTACAGTCTGGGGTGCCGCAGGGCAGTCACTTGTGTCCTATTCTTTTTGTAATTCTTATCATTGACGTTTTTAATATTTACGATTTTGCTTCACGCCTCGGGTTTGCCGACGACTTAAAAATATTCATCAAGATTGGTAATTATTTTTTTATTTTTTTTATTTTTTTTTTTAATTTTTTTTTCCCATGCGGAAATCCAACTTCCAATTTTCAGAATCTTTTATTCTCCATCTATGACCGATTCTAAAAATTGTGAGTTCGATTCGCCTGGGAAAAATAAATAGTGTTATGTATAAATGTTTTGTATATATGGTTGTATGAATTGGTTTTTTTTTTAACTGTGAAGGCTATTGAAATTTTTATTTATTTATCATGTCTTGTTTTGTCAGACCCTACATAGTTGTTAACTAGCGAAGGCTAGAATGCGATACTTGGAAGTCAAAACTCCCTGTTTTTTGTACCTCAGTGACCAGTCGAAATACCTGGCCTGGAGAGCTTAATACAAATGATGCCGGGCTCTACTCTTCTTCTTACGACTCGAGTCGTTAATACGACGCAACGTTGATAGGAACATACTATTGAAATTGTTTGTTAAAAACAACCCCAACTCTCCCTGACTGGCTCTTCTCCGATGGAATGCACGACCAGCAGGGTTACAACAGCAAGGGATGTGGCAGACCTTGAAAATTTTTCCAATTTTTCCATTGATATGGCCCATTTCCGGGTATTGAATATAAAATGTTTATTTATTCTGAAATTATTGACGATGAAACAATTAATTTCTATAAAGCTCGAAGAAGGTGAAAACTCTATGAATTCTATTATTGGAAATAATTTTGGTAGCGTTAAATTTCAGAGGAAAAAAAAAGCACATCAATCATCAGTACAAGTAAACGGTGAAAAAGTAGTCATCAACATTTTATTATTATTCCAAAGAATTTCATTAAATGTTAACAGCAAAGATCATATGAAAAAGTTTTTGGAATATGAACTTGTCACAATTTACACAAAATAAACTATGAAAGGATGCAAAATCTGAACTTTACTGTAAATTTACAAGGATTAATGATTTGCCAGTTCTTACTACATAAAGTCATTTCGCAAAAGAATGATACTATTGAAGAAATTTCAAATAAATATTTTAATTATGTCCGTAACCATTATGCAGCTAATTGTTTTATACTATGTATTCGATGGTTATCTCGAAGTAAATAAAATGTTAACTACAACTTCCACTTCGATAGGCACGAAACAAGCTAAACGTTCACATCGTAAGAAATCCATCCATAAATTTGAACATCGGGGTATAACTAAAATACCGTTTTGCAAGAGTAATTTTTATCCAATAAAAAAAAAATAATTATAATAATAATACAAACTGTATCTGATTAACTACAATCAAAGAGGATTCTGTGCAAGCATTCTCCCGAAGACGCCGGTGCATTAATTATAAATTCAGCAATTGAACTAGCAAATATGTCGTCGTCGTGGTTCAAGATATTGTTTCGAAAGATATTATTGATCAAGAGCCAGCAAACAGTCTCGATATAGAAATTGAAGAGGTCGAAGACATCGAGAATCTCGAAGATCCTTTGGAATTTTAAAGTTTTATTGATGAAGAATGAGAACTGTCACAATCCAAAAGATCTAAAATTCGTTAGCATTTTATAATTCCTCACAATTTTTTTTATTTTTATAAAAAATATCAATAAGTTAATTGTTCTATTTAATAATTATCTATTCAAATTATTATATTCACATATACCTCAAACAGATAACAAGTCGTTATACTATTTATTTAGTAAAATATACATTAATCAAAATGCACGCGGGCCAGCGAGTCTTACCTCTAATTTACGACTTTCAGTACGGTGCGGTATATTCTCATGAAAAACTTAAGTTTCAGGATGGTTTTCGTCACTTTCTTTAAATAATTTTATTCAATTTTAGTAATACCTTTGTGTATAGTGATTGCGAAACGAAATTTGACTTAGTACCTACCTTATTGTGTTGTAGAGGCGCCACTACTGCAGAGCAGACGTAACCAAAGGTTAAGCCAGCAATGCCTCGCTCCAATATAAAATCAGCGATATCTGGATGTGATGTAGGGAAAACCACATTTTTTTCTTAGAATTTTTATGGATTGGACACCACATTGTATGATTGTGTCTGAAAATAACTCCAGTCGGCCACTAGACTGAATAAAAATTCTCTAGAAACATTTTCTATATGTTTCTAAGGAGAAATGAATGCTATTTACTCATCTACGAGTCTATGCTCTTAAAAATTGTTAGTGGCCCTAGCGACCGTTATCGGCCTCCAATAATGTATAACAATTCTAAGGAAAAATTTTCCAGTAATATCCTAAGAAAAAATTACAGCTTTCCCTACATCAGATCCAGACATCGCTGATTTTATATTGGGTTACCCTTTGGTTACGTCTGCTCTGCAGTGCAGACTAGCGTCACTACAACACAACAAGGTACTAAGTTAAATTGCGTTTCGCAAAGGTAATACTATATTAAGGTAATACTATATTATTACTATATTATTATTATATTGCAATTTAATCCATTATTCATATAAATTATTAGAAAAAAATTTATATAATATATAATACTTATTGAAAAATGTGTGATCCGAAAAGTATTTTCTGGTTTTTCTAAATTTTAAATGGCTTGATGCAAAATAAACCATCAACATATATATAGTGAAAAATCTGTTTATGCCAACAATTTTCAAATTAACTTCATTTATTATAATTAAACTTTATTACAGAAAATATTTCACTTGTTCTGATGAATCCGTGACGACCTTTTTCGCTGCGGTTTTGGGACTGTCCTCGATTGTCAAAATTTCGTTCTTTTTCGGTACTGCCACTTATAATCCGTAAGCGTGGGTTCGAATTGGCGATTTTTCGAACCTACAATTCGGCCGTCCTGATATTATCGTCGCACTCGACGATCCGCTATAATTAATCATCGTAAGGTAATCAATCATCATCTCATATAGTTATCATCATATTGGTAGGTATTATCTTGATTCGGTGGGTAGGTAGTTCTATATTAGTTATGCATCTTCAGCAGGGGATTTCGTTTCCTCTCAAGTTTTCATCATTAGTGGGTTTATTGTCTGTAGTTTTCTTCTTCGGAGAAATCGTAGTAAGTCTTCATCTTCGGCTAGTATTTCTTCTTTTAGTTTTCATCATCAGTGAGCTTATCGTCTTTAATTTTCATCTTCGTAGTAGTAATAAGTCTTCATCTTCGGCAAGTATTTCTTCTTTTAGTTTTCTTCATCAGTGAGCTTATCGTCTTTAATTTTCATCTTCGTAGTAGTAATAAGTCTTCATCTTCGGCAAGTATTTCTTCTTTTAGTTTTCTTCATCAGTGAGCTTATCGTCTTTAATTTTCATCTTCGGTGAGTATTCAATTCAAACGTTGTGTAATTCTCGGGCTTTTCTCTTTTTGTTAAGATTTTGCTTCGTATCAATCTTTGTGTGCTAACTTGTTCAACTAGAGTAAGTAGGAATTTTGGACTTTTATGTGCTACGCGTATTCCTGGGAGGGAGGGGAAATTGATGCTGTTCTATATGAGCTTTCGTCGTCGCTGTCCTCAGAGCAACTATCGTCAGATTCGAAGTCTATATACGGGCGCATATAATCAACGGCTGTGGACGTAGCATTTGGGCCTTCATGCTCGCCCACTTTATCGACGTCATACCTATCATTGCTTTTAACTTTTACTATTTTGTATGGGCCTAAGAACTTCGGGCGAATTTTTAGACCTGTTCCAAATTGGGTTCTGCGTATAGCCACTAAATCTCCGATATTATACTTAGTTGCCATTTTTCGTCGCTTATTAAAACCCTTCCTATTTTCTTCCTGAATTTTAGCTATCTGCTTCGCCGCATGTTGACGCATTTCGTCCCGTTCCTTCATGAATTCTGATATCAGTTCCTGATCCACAAGATTAGCTAAAACTATATCCTCCGCATTCTTCATCTTGGTGCCAGTTAGCAATTCGAATGGTGTCATAGCTATGCTTCTTTGATAAGTACTGTTCAGCATTCGCTGCACTTTGCTGACATGCTTGTACCATTTATCTTCGGCCTCGATTGATAGCTTCGTTAATACTTGGATAACAATACGATGGATTCTCTCCACCGGACCATTACTTCTTGGTACGCCAGTCGTTATCTTGATATGTTGGATGTGCTCCTTCTTGCAGTACTCCTCAAAAGCGGAGGATGTGAACGCTGTTCCTCTATCACTTATGATTTTGCCTGGGTTACCGAATGTTATTTTCTGAAGCTCTAACTTTTCTAAAACTTCAGCAGTGGTAGTTGATTTTGTTGGATAAATCCAAACAAATTTGGTAAATGCATCAACTATAGTTAGCATGTAGCGATATCCTTTATTTGTCATCGTAATTGGTCCCAAGTGGTCAATATGAAATGTTTCCAATGGAATCGATTCTTTAGGGATTGAATGCAGGAAACCCTCTTTACGTCCTTCTTTGCTGGCCAATATGCAGGGAATACAACTACTAATGCATTCTTCAATACGTCTTTTCAAGTTCGGTATGAAGTAGTCTTTACTTAGTGCTATTTCCATCTTTTTTGACGCAAAATGGCCTTGTTCATGGATCTTCCTAATCACTTCTTTCTGCAGCCTTCTTGGTACTACTAGTAGCTTTATATTATCTTGGATTTTGAAAAGAATTCCCCCATCCTTGAAATAGTCTTCGAAATCATCATTTTCCAATATTTTAAGGATTGCTTTTATGCTTTCGTCTTTCTGTTGTTCCCTTTGAATCTTCTGAATTAAACTTTGCTGTTGAATGTTTAGTATTAGCGGGTAACGGCTTAAAGCATCAACATGTTTCATTCGCAGAGCAGACCTATGTTCAATCACATAATCAAATTCCTCTAGCAGCATTGCCCATCTGGCCACTTTAGGGATCATTTCCTTTTTCTGAAGGGTACATGCAAATGCTGAGCAATCTGTGATTAATTTGAATTTGATACCCAGTAGATAAACGCGAAACTTCTTCAGAGCTGTTATGACTGCTAATACTTCTAACATTTAGCTACTATACTTCTCTTCAGCGGAGGATGTTTTCTTACTCAGATAATAGACGGGATGGTACTGCCCATTTTCGCTATTTTTTTGAAGTAGTATTGCGCCGTACCCTACAGCACTGGCGTCAGTGTGTAGCTCTGTAACTGCTTTCGGGTTGTAGAGTGCTAAGATGGGTTTTGTACACAACGCGTTTTTCAACTGAAGAAATGCCTGCCTTTGCTTTTCATTGAATTCAAATCGATTACTCTTGCGCAATAGATCACTTAGCGGTCTAGCAGCATAATCTTTGACAAATTTGCGAAAATACCCAGTTAGTCCCAGAAATGACTGAATTCCTTTGACATTTTTCGGTTCTGGATATCCTACGACTGCTTTAATCTTTTCTTCTGAAGGCGCGACTGTTCCATTACATATTTTATATCCGAGGTACTCAATTTCTGTTTGGAGAAATTTACATTTCTTCCATTTGATTTGCAGTCCATGATTTGCAGTCCATGATTTGCAGCTACTTCTAAGACTTCACGAAGTCTACTCATGGCTTCCTCATAGTCACTTGCAAGAACAATTATATCATCGACATATACTAGAACCTTATTTTCCTTTATCAGATTCAAGAATACTCCATTAACGTACCGCTGAAAGTTCGTCGGTGACACACACAATCCAAACGGTGCCTTAGTAAATTCGAACTGACCAAAATGAGTAACGAATGAGGTATACTTCCGACTATTGTTGTCCAATGGAACATGGAAGAACCCATTTCTGAGATCCAAGGATGAAAATACTTTAACCGAGCTTAATCTGTCAATTTGATCCTCTATTAATGGTAGTGGCTGATGATCTTTGATGATAACCTTGTTCAACCTACGATAGTCTATACAAATTCTTTTACTGCCATCCTTCTTGCTGACGACGACTACTGGACTAGCGAATTCCGAAAGACTAGGAGTAATAATTCCTTCTTTCAACCATTCTTCTACTCGAATATCAACAGCCTCCTTCTCACCTGGAGATAGTCTTCTAGGCGATTGATAAATAGGATTCTCTTCCTTTAATAGAATCTTCATTACGTAGTTTGTTTGATCTGCCTTCTTTTTCGGGTCGTATTGTGCGATCATTGTTTCCACTTCTTTTTTATGTACTTCATTGGATATATAATCTAAATTATATTCTTCGTCTTGAACAATCTGCATGCAACGTAATTCCGTCTCTATATCTACTGGCTTTACTTCAATATTTCCTTGGCATACAGTAAGCTCGACTGCCTTCAGGAAAGTTTTTCCCAATATAAATTGCCACGGCAAAATATTCTTGTGCACAACATGAAATTGTTCCTTAAAGCTATTACCATCTACATTTAAGCAAGCATTGAAAGAACCAAACGTTGTAAGCGCTTCTGAACCTATACCGCGAAACGTAGTAGATTTTCCAAGTTGTGGACTACCAAGCAATCGATAACCATCTTCACGTGCAAAGACCTTCACGAGCGTATTATTGATAATCACCTCCTTTGTCATATCACCAGGGCTTGGCGCTGTATCATGCATCAAGGCAACTTTACTGTCAACTCGCGGCTTCCTTTTGGTGCACTCTGTGCTTTTGTGCCCAAACTCATTGCAGGAAAAACATTTTGGTCCATTAGCCTTTAGCGGGCAGGCGCTAAACACATGGCCACGCCTACCACATGAATAGCATGCAATTCTCGAGTCCTTATTTTCTTTAAAACCTTTTACATTATTACTGAATTTTTTCCTCTGCCCTATTAAGTTACGTCGCACCTCTTCATAAAGTTTCAGCTTTTCTCTGAATTCTGAGAAACTTTTTGACCCGTACAAAAGTAATTTATTACTACCTTCATCATCAATTCCATCTATAGTATATTTAATAACCGACTCCCTATCTAAATTAATGCGATTACCAAGCTCTCTTATTGCCAGGAAATATTCATAGTAACTTTCATTTGGCAGTTTTTTCCGCTGCCTTAGCTTCTGGTGCAATACGGCTGAACTAAATTCTTCTATAAGAAACCCTTTCAAATCGTTCCAGGTGTTGATGTTATTTGCACCGCGCACTGCTAATTTGGCTGTACCTTTTAGTAACCGTCTAGCATAAATAAGTTTTTGTTGCATATTCCATTGCAAAACATCTGCCGAGCTTTCAAAATCTTCTATAAATTTGCTGACAAGATAATTGTCTTGCCCATTGAATGTACTAAGGGATTCCTCTACATCGCGGAAGAGAAAACTAGGACTTTCTCGTGTTGTTAAATTTTCTGAAACTCCAGTGCTCGTACTAGGCCCCGCATCAGCTAGATTACTTCTCAAAACGTTGGCTTGTTGTTGCAATATTTGTTCTTCGAACCTTCTTTGATAATCCCTTATGGTATTATCTCGACTTTCTAGTGCTTCTCTTAATTCGCGCACCATATCTCGAAAATTAATTACATCTTCTTCAGCCTCAATATTGTTGCGCCTATTGTTCCTACCTCTTCCCATTTTCTAAAATATTTAATAGCACTTCCTAAAAGCCAAAATTCCCTACTCAATACGATAAAATTACTTGAATGTTTTATCTGCTTTAATTCATTAACGATTAATACTTTTAAATTTGTAAGTATTTCTTCTTTAGCACAGTCCACTCAAGGAAAAGAAAATCTTTTATAAATAAAAATATAGTCCTTAATATATTAACAATAATAATAATAATACTTGCTTTGATTTACAAGCCTTACTTTAATTCTTTTCTTGTGGAAATCAATTATTTACTTCTGGATTTTCTTAAAACTTCAAAATCTTTTTATGTCATGTCAACATCTGTTGACAGTTTGACTAGCAGTGGAATTCAGATAGCTATAAATCATTCGGCTTTGATTAGTTCGGGCATTCACCCA
Organism: Dioctria rufipes; assembly: GCA_963924295.1. NCBI lineage: Eukaryota > Metazoa > Arthropoda > Insecta > Diptera > Asilidae > Dioctria > Dioctria rufipes. The sequence goes on along the minus strand of OZ002744.1, from coordinate 73,957,679 downwards.
AAGTAGCTAGCACACAGCCCCTGTTTCGAATTTATGGTTCTGAACCTTACTTCCTCCACTGTCATAATTATTTTATTTATTTTATAAATTACATGCACACTTATCTGTTCACAAAAATTTCTTCTTCCTTGTTTGGATGATAAGCTCTTGTTTGATGTAAAGCTGCTATTGCAGATTGAAATTAAATCCTTCTTTGGTTCTATGGCACCGCTATGAATAGCGGGATTTTAGTTATTCTGTTCCACCGATGAATGCCGCTATTGTTCCACCGAAGAATGCCGCTAGAGTCCCACGCTGTTTTGCCTTGTCTTCTTTTGAAATCAGATTCTTTCTTCTGATCGACTATGTTGTTTAATTGAATTACGCTTTTTTTTTTACTTAGTAATTTTCATGAATAATTAAAAAAACTTTACTTTGTCTCTTCTAATCGTCACGGATCCATCCCGGTTGAGCCCCCAAAATTATAGTGAAAAATCTGTTTATGCCAACAATTTTCAAATTAACTTCATTTATTATAATTAAACTTTATTACAGAAAATATTTCACTTGTTCTGATGAATCCGTGACGACCTTTTTCGCTGCGGTTTTGAGACTGTCCTCGATTGTCAAAATTTCGTTCTTTTTCGGTACTGCCACTTATAATCCGTAAGCGTGGGTTCGAATTGGCGATTTTTCGAACCTACATATATATACCATTTTAAAGCACACATTTCAATTATTAAAATGAGCCCGGATAGAATATTTAAATCGAAAAAACACCCGTAAGGTTTTCCGTAAAGATTTTTTTTTTTTTTTTTTTTTTTGAAAAATACAAATATTTCGGAACTACTCGTTTTCCAGATTCAAAAAACAAAATCATGCTTATTCAATGCAAAAAAAGTATACTTTCATAAAATTTTATTTACATTGAATTGTTGTCACGAGAGAAAAACACAAAAAAACCGAAAAATCGGTTTTCCGCCATTTTTCCGGTAATTTTGAGGTTATGTAGGAAAATGCCTAAATGTAAATTTTAAAAGTTGTTATGTCTATAGCTTTAGTGAAGAACATTGTCCGCTAGGAGGTCACGTTTCGCCGAAAACCGCAAAAAACACTAACACTTAAACACCCTCCCCGCTCGACATTTCACAATTTCACTTTGCCTAGTACTTTAATTTTAGTTTTTTTTTTCATTTAACTAATTTTTCTAGCTGGTCCTTGCCTGTTATTAATTTTTTCTTTTCAAAAAGGTATTGGCACCGGCTTAGTATGCCGAGAATACGGAGAGGAATCCGAAACGGTGGCTCACTTTCTTTGTCGGTCTCTGGTTCTCTCCGTTCAGCGTTATACTGATTCATTGACTTACACATCCGAGATGGACTACATGAAGCGGATAGGGAGAGCTGGAAGCCAATAATAAATTTAGTAAGAGTATGTAAAAAAAAATTGTGAGCAATATCCCATCAATCTGGAGGGAGAAGAGCTGTTATGGCCCAAGCCCTACGTCTCCATAGGTTTATCAATCTATCCTATAGTCCGTCATTGTGATTGTATCGAAGTACAAATGATAGAAATTAATTGACCTTGTCCAATTATTCCTTCTGCACATCCCATGTTCTCCCGATCCTCTTCACGAAAAGGATTTTAGCTCTCCAGTGGACGAGAAAGAGTTAGGTGGCACATTTTTATCTCTGAAAAGTGGCTTTTTTGTTAACTTTATGGTTGTATTGCTAAAACTGTTAAACTGTCAGGTATTATTAGGTTAAATGCTTTTTGAACTAGACGGAATGAAGATGCACATTCCAAATATCTATCAATGCCCAAATTGAATGTAAGTTGCTTATAACGAATTATTTTCATCTGGTTAACTACATATTTGAAAGTCGTAATTTGAAACCCAACCGTATGCATTAATTGAAACGGTCAAATACTACATACATGTATCTCGCTCATAAGTATGTTTTTGTGTTGTAAGGACATTATTTTCATGTTGACATGAGTATTAATTAATTTTGAGAACTGCAAGACAAATACTGGCAGAAATATCAGTTCTTTTCTGGCAAGAGGTCTTTCGCCTTCTTGAACTGAAGTCATGTCATGACTGAATTAAGCTCTCCGGTCTAGCTACCTCACCAGCAACAATTCTATTATATTCTCAGGCACTTCGATTGCCTGTATCTGAAAGATAAACTTTTCAAATGGGAGAGAGCTCCACCAGTAAACGTTAGTTTCATTCTAACAGCATCAAACTAAGTAGAAAAATTTCAGCTATAAAGGATTGGCTGCAATGTCATCTCCATCTCCATTTGACCTTCCTGTAAATATATTCGGTATGAGCGCCCAGGTACTGTCGCATCTAACAACATTTGTATGATACACGTATTCCTGACAAGCAATTTCTTTCACTTTTACACGTCATTGCCGCCTCCTTTACGTCTAGCTAGTGCTGTACACAGCTCACACCAGTAGCAGCAAAATTTATCCAGAGTTTCCAAGATGTTCTCCTTCTTCTATTGAGGCGAATCCTGGTGAACACGAAGGAAAGTGATTTTTCTCGGATTCAAATTACATCCTGGAAAAGAAAAATATCTTTTGTTTTGAGAGTGACATTAAAGGTAATCCCCCGAAACCATTTGCATTAACTGGAACGAAAGAAACCCCGAAAGAATGAAGGTTACACTAAAAACAAGGAGTCGACTTTATCAAGGGATGATTTGGTTCATGTCAGCCTGAAGGCTTAAATAGAAAGTGACGTACATAGAGTATACGAGAGACAGAGAGACATGATTTGTACGTTCGGAAGCCCACGCATCCGTCCAAACTGCCCGTCCATAACCCTGTGTGGAATCAAAGGAGCATTTAGTTTTATTTCCGTGCTAAGTTTAAGGAGGGTGTGTGTGTTTCCGCTTTTGCTTTTTCTTAGATATGTTTTTTGACATGGTCGTAGTCGCTAATTTCTACAGTGTGAAAACATGTTTCATTTTAGTTTAAGCAAAACTTTGTATCCACCGATATACGACGAAATGCATATTGAGGAATCTTGAAAGCTTCATTTTATAAGGACATTCAAAAGGAATGCAGGAAAAATAGTTTTTTTATAAAATCATCCTTATGAAAATTTCATTTTTCCTTCCGTTTTGTGCATTGTCATAATTTTTCATAGGATACAAGGAGGATGGCATTAGTACATTTTGTTCTGATGACCTCTTGTCTTTGCAGTAGAGGATTTTTGGTTAATATTTCATTTTCCAACAATTGGAGAGAGAGTTCATGTCAAATGGCATGCCACACAACATGAATTCAGCTTTCTGCATAATGTGTACACTCTGAAATCTTTAATCATAAAGAAAGACGTCGTACTATATTCCGCTTGGAGCATTATGATAGCAAGGAGGGCGAAAATCAAATTTGAACATTCTTTGATGCAAATGCAAAGTGTTTGTCATAAATAATAAACAATTAATGGATTTTAAAGACAACTCTTCTTACTAGAGTTCTGCACACAGTTCGAACGAACAAACATGTATGCGTGTTTGCTTATTTCAAAATATATAAGAAAATATCTTTCGAATGATAGATTTTATTTATTTAGAAATAGAAATATTTATTTGTTTATAACTGACTCGCCTGATATTCTCTGAAAATCAAAGGACCCAATATAGTTCCGTGAGGAATCCCACTTAACAATGGTAGTGCAGTAGACACTATTTCGCTGCCTTTGACTAGCTATTTACGAACAGTCAAACATATTTTGATCAAAGCAAAGGCTGAGTTGCTAAAGAAAGTTAAAGAAGAGTTAGCAAGATTATCCAGGAGGCTGGGTAATTCACGTTATTAAAAGCCTTAGAGATATCAAGAATTACTAGGATCATGAAATGGTCAGTCTTTTTTTTATATTGTTAAGCCAACCTCAGGGGATACCCTATGATGCAAACCTCAGCATGGAAGCAAGGAGAGAGGGAAAGGATTGGGAGATATGAAGAGAGTGGCGGAGGTGCCGATGTATGTCTCTCTTAAACTTCCACAGATTATATGCCGTAGGAAAAAGAGAAGATGGTAAGCTGTTCCAAATTCGCACTGTTCGGGATAAATAGGAATCACGGAATTTTACTGTACGGCCGAAAGTAATTTGAAGAGTTAAATGATGTGCGCAGTTTGCAGCGCGAGTATTGCGTGCAGGAATCATTCTACAAGGGATAAGAACATTGAGTATGCATGTAGCGATCAAGGAGCGAAATTCATCCAAAATTGCGGCAGTACTCGTGTGAGTCCATATGAAAAATTATTGCCAAATCGCCAATGAGCTCGAATGCTCTCTTTTGGACAATATCCAATGAATTCTAGAAATATATACGAAAAACCATTTCCAAAATCAAACTTGCATAGATTGGTCTTAGACTAGTTCTATAGCTTTTTGCTTGTTAGAAATACAATTACGGCCTTCCACAGCCCTAGCCTGCCCCAAATTTCGTCACAGCACCTTTGGACTGAGATTATGCAGTTAAGTTTGGAGCTTAAATTTTGATACGCTGTTCGTCACATTACACTAGTGAGTACATTTAAACTTCTGACTAAAATTCTGATGAATGTGCTGTAAAATCGTCCATGTCGACATGAGACAAAACCTAGCAAACCAAATTGACCGAATGCTATACAAAATAGTGCAGACACTGTAGATGTGGCAAGAAATCTGTAGAATGTCGGAAAGAAACTTTCTACCGATATCGGAAAAAAAATTTCCTCTACGGACCGGAATGTTTTCAAATGTGAAATATTTTACAATATCCAATGTTTACTATAATACAATTTCACTGATTTTTTTCAACTTTTGCACCTTCCACCTTTTTTAAATACGCGTTTTCCAAGTAATATATTCTACTGAATTAGCTTTGATTTTTTCAAATCCGTCCTGACGATAACTCGAGAACGCGTTACTTGGGGAGCTGAAATTTTGAAAATGGGCTTTTAAAAAAACAGTAAACTTAGATTCGAAAATAGGACAAATCGGTCAACTCCTTCCTAGGGTTGCTATACAAAAATTTCGTTTTTCAATATACATTTGAACTCTGGTTCAGAAAGCGTCCACGTAGACGTGCTTTCATAACAATAGTAAGTAAAGTTTCAAAAATGGAATAAATCGGACAACCTCTTCTTGATCTTGCCATATAAAAATGGTGTGTTTTTACTTATATTTCAAGCCACAGCAGCATCATAACTATCCCTCGATGCAAATTCCTGCAAAATATGTGGTACTGAAAAGTGAAACAAAAGGAACACAAAGAATCTAATTCAAGAAAAGTTCAAAATCAAAATATTTATCTAAAAGGGAATGCAAAGCTGCAGTTTCCTATATTACCTTCACGACTGGAACAACTCCACCCACATCTAATCGAAGCTTTAAGGCTACAATCCGTACTCTTCTAAATAAAAACAATCAAAACATTAATAATAAAATAAATGAAATGCATAATTAACAACAAATTTACCATTTCAATATTCACTTCCTTTCAATTATTTACATTCTGAAATGTCATTAAATGACGTTGCGTCACAACGCCGCAGTCAGAATCTGATACAAAACCAAACATTGCCTGGGCAATATATCATTCAACAGAGACGTAGTGGTTCAAAGCGGCTATAAAAAGGCGACGAGGCGCAGCAGAAGCACATCATTCCCAAGAATTACTTAATTTTTTTAATGTTTTGAAATATTGTAGTAAACTAGATTATTTTTAAGAATTGCAGTTTGTGATAGTAGTTTTAAGCAATATATAGCTGAAACGAAATTTTATGTTTGAATTAAAAGGCTGAGTTGTCCTTAACGAACCGGCGCGGCACCTCCTTCTCATTGGCTCAGATCTCACATATATTGTAAAAATGATCAGACCTAGACGTTTTTATTGTACTAAAAGGCTCACCAGAATATGAAATCCTATAAAATTGGTTATAAAATTTTTTTTTATATGGGAAAAACCACTTTAAGAATCAAACTTTTACGGATGGGTGACCATACGAACTTACTTAAAGGCATTCATCTAGGGTGTCATAAGAATTGGTCTTAGACCAATTCTAGCTTTTTTACTTACCAATTTTAGTTTTTGTTTTTTAAAGTTACGTACTTATTTTTTTCTAATTTCAAGATCAGAACTTAACATCTTCAATTATGTACATACATATGTCTATCAACTCTAGTTATTTATATGGTACTATACAGATGGGATATGAAATCCGTGAATCTACATATAAATCTCCTGCATTTTGCTTAAAAGATAATAAAGAAAAAACAGTAACTGCAAAAAATAGATGAATGCATTCTCAGGGCTAAGGATACTAACAAGCTCCGTCGATATGTACCAGCTCAGTTTTTCAATTATTTCATTTCTTTCCACTTTTCTATTTTTCATTTGTGTTTTCGAATCACCCAATTTCACTATTTGAGAGCCGTTTATGTTTCAAAACCACAACATGAAGCTTGCCACCCAAAATCAAATGGGTTGTGTGATGGAATAGCAGATAAACATTTTGTTTTGTTTTGCTGTTGTACCGGAGATTCCAAGAAAATGCCTTCTTGAACAAGGATTATACCCGAGATGAAAGTAAAAGTTAAATAAAGTGAACACCCAAAGTACTATATGGCAACACCAAAATTGGGTGCCCGACTTAGTTCGAAATTTTATTTACTATTTTCATGAAAACGCTGTATACGAAATTTCAGCTCTCTACGTCGACGCATTGTCAGGCAATGTCCAAATATATAGTGAAAACGAAATTTTACTATGGCAACCCTACGACGGAGATGCCCGATTTGTTCCATATTCGAAATTTGCTTTTTTTTACAAACCCTTGTAGAAAATTATAGCATTTTAAGTGAACGTGTTCTCGAGTTATCGTGCGGACGGACGGACGGACGGACATGCAAAAATCAAAATAACTTTTAATTTTTTGCATGGGTGTCCAATCCATTCTGCTCTACCATTAGTATTTCTATGCATTCCAAACGGAAAGCTAAACTTAGTATATCGTTTAGATTTCATCTAGCATATAAAAATGGTTGGCAATCAGAGATAGCCAATCTGAATTACTGACGAGATCTCACTGATTGCTGAATTGAAAAGTTAAATATTTAAATATTTTTTTTTTTTTGTTTTTATGTATTTTGCAAATTCATTGAAACGACGCGACGGTAAAAAATTTAGTTTGATTAGACTCTCTATTCGATTACGCCAATAAGCTCACCATCCTTAACTATATTAACTGAGTTTATTCTCGGTTCTTTATATACGAAAGACATGGTGAGTTATATGGGGTGAAAAGTAAACTTCGATTTCGACACAACAATCGAGAATGAAGAAATGTCAAAGCCTATTAATTAATTAATTGTATGCTGTCAATGTTAGCGGTTATTATTTTGTGAAATATTCGGTGTACTGAGAAAGATTAGTAAGGAACTAACCAACTAATATATATTGTTTATGCGGTTCTTAAATCAATAAGACAATATATGTCTAATAATTTTCCTTTAATTTCACGTACTTCTTTAAGCTATTTAACACATTTTCAGAAATTTTTCTCAGTTCTTCTAAAATCCAATTATACTTTTTATACCCAAGATGAAATTATAGGGTATACTAAGTTTGTCATTCTGTTTGTTACGCACAGAAATAATGATGGCGGAACAAAATGGATTGGACACCCAAGACCCAAGCATAATATTAAAAGCTGTTTTGATTTTTTAATGATCCTCTGTCCGTTTGGCTTGAGTACTAAATTTTTCACGCGCCCTTTTTAAAAAGAAGTAGATTTAACTCCATGATTCTACATAACAGATAAGAGCTCTTATACCCTAGACACACAGCACTCTTAATGAAGAAATTACTAACGACTCATTAGTCTATAATGATTCATTATAAACTGCAGACACACCGCCATTTCTTTAATTAAGTTGTTCTGTCAAACTGGTTTTGATAAACTTATAACATTAAAGAAGCTACATATATGGATGGAATTAACGCGATAAACTTTGTTTTTATTAATTTTTATTTTTATTTATTTTTATTTTATTTCATTTAACGATTGAGAAACGAAAAAAAAAATTATTAAAAAATATTTGGACATAATTACTGCTTTCGATTACTTCTTCTTATTTTTCAAATCAGCAGCGGAGCTCCATACTTAAATTATATGCTAAATCTAGCACATTTTTCCTCATTATAGCTATAATGAAGGAAGAAAACACCTCATTAGTGTACTTCATTATCATCTGATTTTCGAGCCATAATGACGTATACTGTGTGACACACGGCATTTTAATGAATAGTTAGTACTAATGATTCATTAGATCGTGCTGTGTGCTTAGGATATTATCCTCTTAACTGTGTTGTGAAAGCCCATTAGAAGACATTGGTATTCTACCTAAAGAATTACGGGATGTCAGACGTCAGCTGATCTCTTAGCTTTTGTGGAGATTCTTTTAAGAGATTTGGTATTCTAGAAAACGAAAATATATGTCAAATATCTCTTAACAAAGAGCTCCTCACCGAGGTGCGCTTAAATCTCTTATCGTGATAGTCGCAGAAATTGTTTAGTTTAAAATACCGAAATGTTGGATAAAAATGCTGTAAAATAAGTATATATTTATATAATTCGTGTATATTATATAAATATGTACAAGTTTGTAAAATATAAAATAATTATATAATTTGAGCCATGCACAGAAGATAGTTCTGAGCAATATGAGAGACGACTTGAACCACTTTGCTATTTCTGAGGTTATATAGAATTTCAGAATGCTAAAAGCTTTTGCCTTTAAAGTGATAGAATTTACATAGCATTACGATAATCTGTATTACACGACAGACAATATTATCGACTCTGTAAAGTTTTGGTAACAATTAATTTTTTTGCTACACGTTTATACGAAAATGCTGTTGGACGTAACGACGGCTGGGGAACTCTTTACCTGCGATTTGGTATTAAAATATTAATTCAATTATAGCTACGTGTTGGTTGGTCATATTGCCATCATCACCTCACCAAAAACATTACTTCTTCTTCTACCTTCTTAAGAAATAAACGTTTTTAATAGCTTGGCTTACTGAAAGATTCTTCAAACCATCTTAACCTCTTAAAGCTAATATTTCTCCACAAAAATTTATCTAGAATACTAATTCTACTAAAATCTCTTACTTGCCATATTTAAGAGGTTAAGAGATCCCTTAAAATTCTGTAATGTAGAATCGGGGGGATAAGTTCGAAAATGGGACAAATAAGATAACTCATTCATAAGGTTTGCAATGCAAAAATTTTGTTATCCACTATATATTTGGACGGTAATTGAGTACGCGTCGACGTGCAGAGCTGTTTGTTTTGTAAACGATATATTCGTGAAAACAGAAAAAAAATTTCGCACAGGTGGGTGACTGACCATATAAAAATACATACGGGGTTTTCATCTGGAGATGATACTGCGTCTCCCGCCCCTTGACATTCATGTAAAATGAACATTCTCAACTAGCATTCCTAGTACAGAGGAATGGGATGATAATCGCGCTGTAAAATTTCTGATATGCATGTGTAACTTCACAAACTTGTCGAAAATGGATGTAGGAGTGAGAGTCGGGGTGTACTCAGCATTCCCTGATACGCAGGAATCGTAATGCCTACCCGACTGCTGTTGCGTGTTATAGGCGGAGGTTCTGCCTATTAGCAAAGCAGGGAGGCTACTGGCAACAACTGATGTTGTACGCAGTGATCGAGCTATCAGGATATATATATTTACTGCCAAGCTCCAATCAAGGCGCTTAACTCAAACACGATTATATCTCGCCTTGTGCAATGGTGCCGCTGTGAGCTTGGGGGACTGGATACTAACCACAAGGTTGTTTCCTGCTGGGTGCCTGGTCACAGTGACATACATGAAAACGAGACAGCTGATGCAGTGGTCAGAAATGACTCCACTTTGACTACTTTTCTACATAGATTGGCCCCAAATAATCAGCTAAGAGGACTCTTGACGTACAGGCTTGTAGCTGGGAGCTCGCAGATGGGGAGATTTGACCACATGCGCGATTTCAAGACAGTTGTGGCCCGCGCTTTGTCCTAGGAGGACCGGGTCTCTGCTTATATGCAGACGTAATAATGTCCGCAACCTTATCGCAGTTATTTCGGGTGTTACACTCGCCAAATTACCTCAGCGAACTGGGGCACACTTCTTGTAGCAGTTGAAATTAAAACTTTATAAAATCACATAAAAAGAAATAAAACAAATTCCTTAATACAGTTTAATTAGAAATATAGACTTGTTTCTAGATGGGCTAAATGAAGTGCACAGTACCGTTCCCACACATAAGCAAGGCGATAAGGCAAGGAATTTAAGTTGGCATATTGAAATAATAAAATAATATTTGTGACTCTACGGTAGTGTAATCTGTTTAATTTTGTAATTTATGGGAACGTTGTCCAAGAAATAAACGATTGACATGACAAGCGCTATTTGGGAATATGTCCCTGAAATATTATCTCGTATCACCATACTATACCGTATCGTATCACCATACCATTACGAGGAATTCGCTCGACAGCTATTTCTTCGCCGAATTGGAGCTAGCAGACCAGGAGTTGGATAATGTTGTAAAGTTCATTAACTCGCCGTTTGCATTTTGGGGAATGCACTTAACTCTGTCATTATAAATGCGTCTCTGTGAGTAGTGGGAGTCAGATTTGTCTCCAGATTCATAAGTCTACCTCAAATGTATTGTGGAAATGGCTCAAATGTATTTGCCAACTCTTTGAATTCAAATTTATTTAATAAAGGAAAACTTACATGCATGGAAATATAAAAAAATATCACAATTTTCTCTGATTATTAAAGTTAGAAACACGAATTCTTTGAAATGAACGGTAGACTTTAACTGCATGAAACGTTTTTAATATAATTAATATATAGTAATATTACTACGTCTGTATTACAACAGCCATATAAATTCTGAACGACAAAATAATGGAAAATAAAGGCGCCTCTTTATCAGTTGAACAGGGCGCCAAAAAAGTAAAGGCCGATACTACTTCCAAGAAAGCAACTTTGGACAATAGCTTTTGAAAGTGCAGCTTCCTGTCCCAAATTCATGTGATCTGCCCAAATATAATTTGAAGTTTCCCTATTTTACGTGGGAGATGCCGCTTTTCCTTTAAAATGCAATCTAATGCGTCCTTCTCCGGGTAAAATCAGTTATTAACAGTATTTGTTCTAGTTAAAAAATTTTCAGCTTATATCTCGAGCTCGGAAAACGCGTTTGTAATAATGCCATCCAGATGGCGAGTTATTCGGAATGACATCCACTGCATCTTCAAAATGTGAACAAAATTGTAAAAGCTGTGTGTGTCCCTCACAAATACTATAATGCAAATCCTTGTTGTACCTAGAGTATGGCGGAATGAAGTCCAAAGCTTTATTAGCACTCGAGTTTCCACATGCTTCTCGGGAAGCATTATGCCTTCGAGATACTCTTTCAAAACTAAGTAAATTAAGATTTTACTCAGTGCGATTTATATAAGTAATCTAAAGTTATTAAAAAAAACTAATTGTCTTAGTTGTGTTTGAACGCCTCATCTTTCACTCAGATCATAATTTTGGAATGTAGTTCTATTACTTGAAACGCAACAATTGCAAATTTTTTATTGATTTGGATAATGATTTGAAATATATATCCATATGTTTTCTTCTTTTTTCTTCTCATTAAAACTTTCAGACATTCCATGGAGAAATTTTCGGAAATCGTCCCTTCTGTCTGAATCCCTGCTACTTTTCGAATTGCTGTCTGCAATGAGTGCAGAAGCAACTGCATCTGCACTCCTACTATATACAGGTTCTCCTAATTGGGTGAACTCCATTCAAAATTGGAATTTTCTATAGATTCCTCCAAAATGGAGACGAAAAAATTTTGTGTTGAAATAAGCTCTGTAGGCATGTCATCGTCATCTTTAAATTCCGGATCATAGTTACTGGAATTTATTCATCTATGTATACATTATATTTACACTTACTCTCTTTAAGTTATAGAGTCTCGTGAGGAGTACAGCATTTCAAAGAATTTCCACTGCTTCCTGTCATGTGCGTCACTTCCAGAATATCCCTTTTGCTTACGCACCTCTGTCATACACTGGTCTCGAATGCCTTTCCAACTGTTTCTGCAGTTTATTTATAAAGTTTTTGCTTTAGTTGAAATGCAAGTATCGCCTACTTCCACATTCGATTGTTCTTTTGGTGATTCATGTACATGGGATGGTGCTTATTGTATTGCATAAATTTATTCCTCATTTTTTCTATTAATTTCTCCTCAAAGCTCATAATTTCTCAAACTAAATACGGACATTAACTTTATTAAAGTTCTTAATAACCACGAGTAGTTTATTCCCTATTATCTTTTAATTCCTTTGCTAAAAAAAAATAACCAAATCCATAAAACACGAATATCAATTATTCACACAGAAATGTCAATAATGTTGGCGACAAATTTAAAGATTTTTTCAAACTTTTTGTTGGCAACTTGTCGCGTCACTCTCATTGTGTTAAGTAATATGGGACTACCATACATTTCGAATCTTTGACCAATTACGGCGACATATATTGTGGCATTCTCATTGTACTCTTGTCTTAAATTCGTTAATTTAAAAAACCAACTATAGGTCTGTTCGCGTACTTTTTCAAGTAAAAACATGAAAAACATCAAAATGTATGATAGAGAGAGAAATTGAGAGTGTCACTCCCAAAGTACGCGAACAGCTTCGAGTAAAAACTTGTGAAACGTCAAAGAATTGAATAGGATTTTAATTATTTAAATTATTGAATTATTGTGCACTTATTTAGAATAATAATCAAGCATGACAGAGAAATACTTTCTGCTTTATTAAGGAGTGATTCTTGTAGCGAAAATGATTTGGAGGAATTGAGAATGCTTCTTAATGACAGAGATAGCGCAGAAGAAATTTTGTTGAATGAGCTGGTTGAAAGTGGACCAAAACGAAAAAGGCAGTGCATTCGGAATTATTTAGAAGAGGTAGTGCCTTCCTACAATGAAGAGGAATTCAGGCGTCATTTCAGAATTAACAAAACCCTGTATGAAGAACTCTCCACAAAATATGAAGCATCTGAACAATACCAGAAACTACGTTCTGATAAAAGGTGCTCTGCAAGAAAACATATGGCAGTATTCTTGTGGTTTTCGGGTCATGAAGCTTGCAGTTTTAGGGATTTGGCAGATCGCTTTGATTTATCTTTGTCAACTATCAGCTGCATCATATATAGAACGACAATGTTTCTAAGCTATCTTGCCCCCTGTGTAATAAAGTGGCCAAATGAAGAAAGCAAAAAAGAAACAAGCTCATTTTTCCAAAGTAAAACTGGTTTCCTAAGAGTAATAGGTAATGAAAAGCAAACTTTAGATCCACCAAGCAGCGGAAAAGACGACTACATTGATAGGAACGGAGATGTTAGTCTATGTTTACAAGCCATATGTGATGAAAGAAGAAAGTTTGTAGACATCTTTGTAGGTTTTCCTGGCTCCTCCCACGACAGTTGGGTTTTCCAAAACTCTTTCATACACCCTAAAATAAAAGGGCTTAGTGGAGGTGAAGTACATATATTTAGAAATAGGAAAAGTGCTTTACTCACATGGAGCATTTGCTGACTCCATACAGAGACAATGGTCATCTTACAAGATCTCAGAAAAGATATAATACGACACTTAGTTCAACCAGAGTGATAGTAGAACATTCGTTCGGAATATTGAAGCAAAGATTCCGACAGTTGTACTATTGTAAATTAAGGGGGATTAAAAAGCTTTGTCATTTTATTAGGGCTTGCTGCGTGTTACATAATATAGCGAATGAAAATGATTTGGATTTCACAATGGAAGATACTTCACAAGAAGACGCGGACAACGTACCAGATTCACAAGCTGAAGATAGTTCTACAGGAAAAACCGTTCGAGACCGAGTTTGCCGAGAATTAGAAGAGTCACACTGAATCAAAAGTTTACCTTTATTGAAATAAATATTACCAATTCTGCTATCACAGACTTTATTTAGTTCTTTTATCTTTGTTTCAAAACTTAATTTATTGTCACTCACAGTCACAAATCACATAGGTAAGAGGAACATGGAAATATCCAACTTAATACAAACTAATTTTTCATTTGTAGAAATTTTTCTAAAATTTCGCACCTTCTTTCTGCCAACTGCTCTTTACGCTTCCCCCGCTCTTCCTTTTCCTGGAGAAGTCTAAGTATCTTATCATTAAACTGTTTTTTCTCTTGCCTCATTTCTCGCAGCTCTTGCAGGATATCGGCATTTGTCGAGCTTATCCTCTTACGAGCAGGGCTTACAATACTCCCTTCCTTGTCAACAACTGTTCCTAGTAAATAGATACCTTAGCCTTACAAACTTTTTACTATATAAGTAATACCTGAGGTTGATGGATGTGATTCCTGTGAACTTACACCTGCTTTCTGCATAAGCTCATTTCTGCTAACACCATCTCGCTCATCATTTCCCAATACGTACTCTGGAAACACTCCTCTTTTTTTCTCCATAATACTATTCATTTCACTGTGGATTGAACCAATGTGGTTACACACAAAAAATTGAAATAATAAATATGAAATATGTATCATTACTTTTCAAAAGGACAGGTCATTCTATTCCTTCCAGTCTGACCATTGTGGACCTTTGTTCTCTTATACTGCCGCTCTAAACGGCGATATTTGGCCTCAATTTGAGTTACAGAGAAACCATAACCCTTTTCTGCCAGTCGATCCTTTATCGCTTGTCACATCTTCTTTTTTGTTTTGAGCTTCATGCTCTTCCCTACTTTTAGGGCCATTTGTTTAATGAGCACTAGCAGCATTTTAGTTGCTGCCTCCAGCCATACCTGCTTTGGAGGCCCATCATACGTTTCCTCTTCTAGCTCCTCAATTGGCATAAAATCTTCAGTGGCTGATGAGGAGTTTGGTACAAAATTTTCTTCAATCGTTGAGGCGTGTGCCAGGTGTTGTGCAACAACCTCTTGAAAATTTTCGTAGCACATAGTAAAATAAACAAATTTAATTTACCACTCACTTTGAATACGTTGAAATGTTCTTGGAGAACATTCTACTTCTAATGGAGGAGGAGTAACAGGTTTTTCCATTTTTTTAACACTGAAAACTTGAAAAATAACTGAAAACCGGCGATCAGCTGTCAAAACTGACACTTTCGAAGTTTTTACTCGACGATTTTTCTCGAGTTAAATCAAGTAATAAATTGCACGGAGGGGAAAAGTGACGTTAACAATTTCTCTCTCAATTTTCGAGTACGCGAACGCCTTCGAGTAAAAGCTTACAAAAACTTTTACAAGTTTGTACTTTCAAGCTAGTACGCGAACAGACCTTATATTTCATACGTCGTTAATAGATCGACAAATAAGTCAAGACTGAGTTAATAAATTTCTGAGAGATAACTCAACTAGCAAGTCGAACAAAACTGAAATTTTTTCATTCCCAGGATTTAAAATATCGCAAGAAATATTAAAAGTTAGTGAAATTAAAAAAAAAACCTTCCCGTATTCCCATCATATGAATATGGTTCCAAGCTCTGCTTTTAGCTTATCTGAAGTTAATCCCACTTCAGTCAGATTTATGTTTTAATAGAGAGCTCATATCAGTGGGTTTAGCCTCACAAATATAACAATTCTGACTTACTTTGAGCTCGCTAAAACAATAAAGATTTAGTCATCGATCATGATCTGTAGTAAATAGTATTGAACAGATATCTAGCATTGGATTTTGGCACGCTATAATTGGCTTGACTCGAATTTCCAATCTTGCAAATATACACGAAATATTGTAACTGAGTGTAGAATGTGAATGTATCCCATGCGTTAACAAAATTGTTCGAAAATTCTAGTCTTGTTCATCTATTCTAGTCCGTCACAACTTCTTCTCTTTTTCAAAAATTAATTTTATTAGACAACAATTTGGAGTAAATGACGTTCTAGGATTTTGCCAGATTAATTTTTCATTTTATTATTCCAATATATATCTGTGACTTTTTAAATAGATATCATTATTCAGACAAAATATCACTTTATATTTTTATTAAAAGGAAGTAGCATGAACTTACATAATGTGAACTACTGCGACTCTTACAATAAATTTAAAAAAAAAAAAAAAACATTTCACTTGAATTTTATTATAGGGAAGCAATAGGAGTTATGTGAGCTGTTTGCAACTTCTTAACTAATCATTATTATCAGACAAAATTTTAATATATTTTAATATGCCTTAATGAAAACAAAAGGTCACAACTTACATGTTTGCTACCGGGGAATACATTACAGAGGCGCCTCTGAGATGCTTCGTCGTGCCGCTGTTATTGGAGATAATTTTACGCTAAATTTAGGTGTAATGATGAAGTTCGGGATACATTATTGATGCTTCCTTTACTATACTTTTCTAATTTATAGACGTCCTGAAATGGTTCCTGTTTTTACGCGGAACCCCATGAAGGTTGTGAGTTGGTTCAATTTGCCAATTTCCTGTATTGTGGCAATCCCTGCGTGCTATGATATGAATAGTGGAAGCTTGGCTTAGTACAAAGAGCCCGTTTCGCAACAGCGTGTCTCCATTGCGGGTGGATGCCACCCCGAACTCTTTTATCTTTACTTATTTTACTGAGGTCCTCATGGGGAACTTTCCATTTTTGTCACAGCTAGATTTTCGATGACTGACAGTTGTCAGTGAAGTTCTTGTAACTATTAAAGTCTCATCTATATGCATGCGACAATAACAAGCATCTTTAGCTAGTGTCCTATCGACTCCCTTAAGCAATGCTGTAGTGTAGGAAGCTTTTCGGTTCTTTATCGCAACATCAATAGTCAATATTCTGATGACATATCCTATCTGATCTCCTGGCAATACTCATGCTGTTTGCCGTGCACATGCCTTAACCCATCAAAGTACTTTCGGCCCTACAGTAAAATTCTGTATAATACTTTTTACCCCGAACTGTGCTAATTTTGAGCACACCACAATCCTCCATCTTTCCTCGGACTTTCAATCTACTTCATGAGTGCCATGCATCAGGATCCCCGCTACTCTCCTCACGTTCTCTAGTCATTTCCCTACTTCCTTCCTACTACGCTGTGCTTTGCATCATAGGTTATAAAATAAAAAAAAAGTAAAAAAATCGATTTGAGTCTCCTATAAGTAAATCCCAGCACATGTTCATATCATACTGTATAGAATGAATGAAACTCCACATATCTCGAACAGCTCTTCACAGAAAATGTGCTTAAAGGTCTAGTGGTAAAAATGCGGTGATAGCTAAAAAAAAAATTTACAAACTCAATTATAGGAGAAACTGTTAATTTCGGTCGATCTAGTTTTTCAGTTATGCTGAGCTAACTGCATTAAAAGAAAATTTTATAATTTTTCTCTGGTTGTAGATTACACTAAATAAAATTCTCTTACAGTCCACACAGACTTCTGGAAGCGATGGAATATTTAACGGTCATTCTGCACGGTAATTCTATTAGAAAAGTTTTATAAAATTGAGGATCAAGAGCTAATTGCGAAAGGAAGATTGTCGCATTATTCACCTTTTAAGGAAACTCTTTTGCACTTCAGTATGAGCTCTTCATCTGTAACTTCCAATAACGAATAACAAAACCTTTAAAAATACCTTCAATCGACTAAATGATAACGTCGAACATAAGGAACACGTAAATGTCGGGGATTGTAAAAAACAGCAAAAAGCATACCAGACAGCACCAATCATTGAGTTTTGTAAAAGCTTTGCTCAACCATTCGTGAAGTCATAAGACGCTAATTAATGGGCTCTCCCAAAACTTTTTCAACTCGTGCTCCCCGGGAACTTATGTAGTTTAGGTGGTGTGACTGTAATTGGCTCCGTTATAAATGTAAAGGGGATGGTACTTACACAGTTCACTGACTACAATGTACAGAGAATGTGGTAAATTGGTGTGCACGTCGTCACGGTCTGGAAAAGTACTCCAGAGGTGGTACCTGTAGCCATATAATAATGGGAGGAATACTATGAAATGCTCTGTTATACATAATTTTACAGCATTGTAATGTGAACGCAACCATTATCAACCACAATTACTACAAAAATAAAGGCTATCAAAAACAAACGACATACGGAACAAATTAGTGGTTACAAATGGCATTGGTTGCTCATACAACGCACACAGACCACATCTGGAACGAGTAAAACTTGCTTTCCTGTGGGGTTTGTTCGAAATGCGCACCACTAAAATGGTGTTTGGGTTCCTTTCGGGAAATTTATAGAAGTAGCATTTGTGTAATTGGGAAATAAATGTTTACAAAACTCAAAAACGAAATTGCGTCTTCATTTTCTAAATCCATTTTATTGTGTTCAGAATCATTCACAGCAATGATGATTCCTGGTAGGAATTTGTGACGCAAATGATATCGATAATAACCAGTAAATAGCCTCGACCTCACTTTAGTTAAGATCTAGTAGTTCATCTATGGGATTTTAAACATAATAATACAGTCAATTCTAAGCTACAAAGGAAACAGAAATAGAGGAAAATCCAGTTCCCATCCTCTTTACCTTCTTCTTTTGAAATAGACTATCATACTGGTAAAAAAACGTAATTGCTTTGAAATTGGCGCTAAAGTATAGGGAGTCGATTCTACCACCACAGAAAGTAACAGTAAGACGTAAGTGAAAGAAGAGGAAGACCATCGGATTTTCTACCAACCCATAAGAAGACAACTTAACATAGATCCCCAAACAAAAGAATTAACTCAAAGTAGCATCTGCATGCTAATGAAGGACATCCTAATCATCGAGTTCGAGAAGAGCGTATTAGATACACTGGGAACAATCGAGGAACTCCAGATATACTTGCATTCCTAATATCTAAAAGACTAGCATACAACCCGCTACCATCTCATATTTTCTGATAGTCTTGACTACTTGTAGGATGGTTTAGGTTAGGTTAGAGTGGCGACTATTGGAAAAGTAAACAATCAGCCGCACTTAAACCTCTTTGTGTGCTAATTCCTCTAATTAGCAAAAAAATAGTAGCTGACAAGGATACCTATTCCTTCTATGCTTAGCTAGATTGGCGCATTCCCGTACTAGATGCTAAATGCTCTCAACCTCTTCCTCGTTCAACTTCTACAGAAGGCATAGTGTAGAGCTTGCATCCCTTTGCATTTTTTCTAAACAGACAGTGTCCCATAATAAATGCAGTAAGATTTCGCACATCATTAAGGTTCCTACTTACCAGAATTTCTGTCTCCCTATGCCATATCTTGCACTATAACTATCTTGAAATTTCACATATAGTTTTCCCTATCTAGTATCAGCCTGTAGGTCTGGAATCCGCGAAGATGATCTACCTATAGATTCTTCCGCTAATTAAAGTTCATTACTGAACCCTTTATGCCCAGAGTATTAGCTTGCTCACTTCACCAAATTTCCTGAGCTCACTACAACTACGTTGAACTATGAGCGATCTAATGGTGTTCGAGTCCAGAGCTATGATAGCAGGTTGGCTGTCAATACAAATCCTAATAATTCGATCACTAGGTATGTTATGAGATTTTCTAGTAGCCTAATTGATTACAGAAAGCTAGGACACCTACGCTGAGTTCACTACAGTAGTCTGGTGGTCGATATCTGAGCCGAACTGGTGCTCCCAGGTTAACCACATCATGAGCACACGTACATATTTACCATATACTTTGTTGTTCAGCTGCGGTGAGAGGCGAGCTATCAGTTAAAATACTCAGAAATTTTCAACAGCTTATAAGCGGAGACAATGTAGGTTGTCCGGGTTGCCAGGATATCATTATATGTGGCAAATCTGACATTCTCGTGGCCTCAAGACAATGCTGTGCACTTTCCAGGCTTGTAGTAAGTTTTTGTTATGGAGTATTTTTATGGACAAGTACACTATTTAGAAACGCAAACTTACCGTGATATACTTTTTTATTAATTTGATACTAATTTACACTACTAGAAATGATAGATGAGAAATTTTTCTCAAAGTCTAGCCATGGTGCAATGTAATCCGTAGTAGTAGTCCTCAAGATAGATCTTTAATATTTTGCTGCGACCAAGATGTTATCCAACAGCCGGACTCTGTTAATCGGAAGTTACACGAGAGGGTACAGCTTGTGCGAAAGCCTACCTATGTTGTGACTCAGGTACCCAATAACCCAAATCACAACCATTAGCCCTATACATCAATATATCGTCCTATATAATATATCGATGTATCCAAGATTTGACCATGAAAACTTGAAAAACATTTCCAATTTAAAATTTGATTTTAAATTCAAAATGCATTTAAAAATGCATTACCATGTTATAACAAAATGCATAAATTTCATTTTGTTATCAGACACACATTCCACTCACACGATATGCATACTTACCTACATACAGTGTCTTCTTACGTTTTTCCGCATGTACATTCAACATACATACAGTACTAATTTTTCCAATCTGATTGTATGTACATACATACAGACAATTATCACAATTATTCGCGCCCTCTTAAAATCAATATTTCAAGACGGGTGCACAAGTGCATATCGGATTACAGTTTTGCATTGATGCATATAGCTTGCATCAAAACTTTTCTATATTTTCTCACGTACGATTAACAAAAAGAATAAAAAAAACCTTTTTGAAGCTTTCATGGGTGCCTGAGCACAATATCGCTGATCTTCCGGGAGTTCGTTCTTTAATCCCGTCGAGTTTACAACGTTTTTTAAAATCCATACAAAACTTATTAATTGAGTGTTAAGAAAAATATAATAAAAGTTTTTGTATTGAGTTATAATCGAATCAGCAAAGAAAATTGGAATTATAAAATTAATAATATGAAAAAAGGAATAATAAAAATAATAACCTAAAAATAAAAAAAAAATAACGTGTTTCTTTCTAATTTTTCCTTTCCTCAATATTGGCGACTGCTCTCTCCTTAGGAGCACGGAGTAGAGCCTGTTACAACAACTGGTGGCAGCGGTGTTTCTATACAATAAAACCCAGTACTTTTAACAAAAATCTAATTAAATAAGTAAACAATTAAACAAAGAAAATTACCCCGAGTACTGTACTGTACTTAGAGGAAAAATAAATTTGAGTGCGATAGTGCCCCAATGTGGGAGGCTTCATCCATGCCTCAAAGAAGACGATATATAGAAGGAAGGAAGATATCTAGATATCATTGGCTAAAACGACCGATGTGGAATAACACGCCAGCAAAAACCAGCATTATTCGGGTCCACCTATATTTTCCAAAAAAGAAGTCATCCAGAACGTAAGACGGAGGAAATTTATTACAACGAAAAGCCCCGGCATATTTGCCAAATATTGAGGAAGAGTTGGATAAAATCCAAGGTATTTTTGTATTAATTCATTAGTTCATAAGACTATAAAAAAAGGAATACTAGAAAATATACATTATTCATCAATTCTGCTGAAGATTATTCATTACAGGCATTATATTAAATTTATTATACGCGGCACTAACGCTTTCGAAAATAAACTAAATCAGATTTCCTTTGAAGCAGTTTGACACTTTGTCATCTTTTGTTGTGTTACGCAAACAATACAAGTTTTTATTTTTATTTTGGACCAACAACGTAATATTATTATATTAATAAACTATTAATAATAAATAATACTAATTAATTAAATGAAGTTTCATATATTAACCCCTTTTACATTCCACCCCCAAGTCTTCGCAGAAAACAGCTGCAGCTGATACCCAAGACAATACAGACAATGATAAATTTAACTCAATACGGTTTAGATTGCAGGATCATACTCACGAATTATACAATCCATCAATTTTAATTCACTATCAACTGTGACGCAGACATATCTGACACAAAAGATAAATTTATTAAACAAATAATGGGATGATTTCAAGGCAATGCACAATGAAATAATTTCATATACCAACCCCAACGACCTCGAAAATTATTATTTTAAAAATTATGTTTACATCATACACAGACACCATAATTGCGCTCCAAGAACAGTTGGATTCAAGATCCCAAAACTTAACAAATAATACAACTAATTTCAGGGAAGATCATAGTAATATCTCCTTTAGAGACCAATCTACCTCCTTCCTATCCGAAGCTAGGTAACTTATTCCCAATTTCAGTAGAAATCCGAAATATCTCCACAAATTTGACTCAAGTTGTGATGATATATATGCGACGGCATCAACGGTGAGTAAATTATCTGCAGAGGCGTATGATGTATACAGGTACAATGACATACCGGATTGGCCTAAATCTACTCTGCAATCTCAATTAAATAATTGCAGGCAAAAAAATAGGGGAAAAGGTAAAAAATTCCCTACAAAGACTTAGCACAAGTCTATCCAAATTAAATGGGGTAACACACTCATATATAAGTGATAAAATTCTTTTAAAATCTCTTTTAAAAGATAATGAGTGTCAAGCAGTGAGAGCTGTAGAGGATTATCCAATCCACAACTACAAACTTTAGCAAAAGTCCAGTCTAATAAATCTTCCGCTTCAATAAAGTCACATATTATAGAATGGAATGGAGAAAATCCAATTTTCAACCAAACTACAAGGTAAACCCAAATCCCTTTCAACAGAATACGAATCTCAATCTGCGTTGCCTTAAATGTAATGGACTGGAGCATGCTGCGTCAAATTGGCCAGTCATACAACGCTCTGCACAGAACTTTAACGCAATTCCAAAAACAAATCCACAATTACAACTCATTCGGATTCCAATAAGGTTACATCTCCAACGCTTTCTTGTCGATATTGTCATCGGATGTGACATTCCATTGAAGAATGTAAAACAAAGGCAGCAAATAATTCCAGTTTTGGCAGCAGCTAAGGCAACGGAAATAATTTTCAGAAACTAAACAATACTCCGTCAAACCCGGCTGATAAACAGCCACAAAATAGGAACTGGCAGCAGCCAGTAATCCGAGAAAGTCGAACTCCACCGCCGAGATTTAATAATGCAAATATCTCAGCTAGATCACCATCACCAAAGAGAACAAATTATAGAAATTCTTCGGCATCCAGGCAGAGAAACTGGATGCAGCGGAGGGTCTCAGTCGACAACCCCTCGCACAAACAAACTACAGCACAATCCACAGGAATCCCGAGACAATATCGACGGAAAACTTGGCAGCAAGAAAATAACTCAAATCCCCGTTCAAATATATAAAAATTCATTAACTCTTTCCTTGCCTGTTGACATCTGCTTTGCTCCAAAACTTAGATTTTTAATTGATACTGGAGCAGAGATCAATCTAATAAAAGTCCATCCACTGAAACCAGACAGCTCTGGAATCTGCGCAGAATAACTCCATCCTAGAACACCCACTTTATATAGTGGGAAATATCTCCATCCTCTCATACGATGGGCTGCTTGGCCATGACTTTTTATCTCGATACAATTCTAGTATCAAATACAAAAAATAAATGCATTTCTCTAGAAATTAACAAGTTAACGATTCAAATGAATTTTATCCATACGAGGATTACTATTCAAATTACCAATATGTTTATTTAAAAAGCGAAGACCCAGAAAAGAGGTCTCATGCTAAAAGTTTACTGTATACGGAAAAACCATTCTCCAGTAGTAAAAATTATAAAAATTCTGCTCCATCAACTGCTTCACAAAGCAGTAATAATATATCTTCAACTAATGCTTCACAAGAAGTGAAGCTTAAAGGTATTTTAAATAAAAAGCTACCTCCATCAGTAGTTCCAAGTACAGTGGAACAAACATACAAAGGAAATCTATCTCCATCGACAGCTTCACAAGGGAGGAAGCATAAAGTAAAAATACATCTCCATCTGCAGCAGCACAAAAGAAGCATTCAAATAAAAAGCTATCTCCATCATCTAGCGTTTCACAAAAGGTGAAGTCTGAATCGAAAAATTAGACAAGGAATCTAAATACATGTTTAACTTCTTCAAATTCTATCGAATTGGAATCCTCTAATAACTCGTTCAAAATTTCACAAAAGTTGGAATCATATCTCCTTCCTAATACACATCCGAAAGACTTGGATAAATAAAATAAAATCAAAATTTCGGCTTGATCAGAATTCTTCATTGAAATTCCAGCTCCTTCTATTCAACATCAATCAGTTTGTTCCAAGAAAGAAACAAGGCCAGGTGTATTTCTCGGAAACTCGATAGTCGAACCAGCCAACGGTATGGCAAAAGTCCTAATCCTCAATACAAATGAGGAGGACGCCCATCTGGGCCTGCTGAGGTGAACCTAGTTTACCAAGACTTGGACGACTTTGTGGTCATCTCCACAGACTCTGACAGAGATCCAATTAAGGGTAGAATAAATAAACTGCAAAACCTTATCAAATTGGATCACTGCAATTCGGAGGAATCTGAGAGTATTCGCGACATCTGAAGGGAATTCAAAGATCTTTTCTATCTAGAGTGGGATTTCCTTTCATATACAGATGCGATTACCTACGAAATCGAGACCATCCAAGATATGCCGCCAATCTATACCAAGCCTTATAGACTTCCTGAGGCAAGCCGAACTGAAATAAACCGGCAGATACAAGAAATGCTTGAGTCATACATCATCAGACCCTCCCATAGTCCCTGGAATTCTCCACTTCTTGTGTTTCCCAAAGAACCAGACGAGAATGTACATAAAAGGTGGCTAGTTGTGGTAGGTTTTCGTCGTATTAACGACATAACAATTGTCGATGAGCACTCACTGCTTAATATCACTGATATATTAGAACAGTTGGGGAAATCGAATTATTTCTCCACGCTAGACTTAGCCAGTGGACTCCACGAGATAAAAATGGACTGGAAGGACTGGGAGAAAACTGCCTTCAGCACACCCTATGGCCACCACGAATACAATCGTATACCAGTGGGTTTAAAACGAGCCCTGCTACTTTTCAACGAGCCATGAACAATGTTCTATCTGGACTTCAAGGTATTTATTGCTTCATATACATGGACGATATTGTAATCCATGGATACAACCTCAAAGATCACAATTCCAGACTCACAGCAGTATTCTGCCGTCTGCGCAACTTCAATCTTTAATTCAAGTACCATTTCCTAAGAAAGGAAATCTTGTATCTGGGTCATATTATTACGGAAAATGGAGTCAAACCAGACCCAGCGAAGATTAAATCAGTTCAGTCGTATCCCAGACCCAAGAAGGAAAAGGATATTAAAGCCTTCCTTGGTTTCGTCGGCTATTATCGCCGCTTTATATCCAACTTTGCAAGCGAAATCTCTCACAAATCTTTTGAAAAAAGATACGCCTTTCAAGTTCGACGCAATTTGTGACGAAGCATTCTGCGAAATACACAATAAATTAATTTCAGCACCAATCTTATCATATCCTGATTTCGACAAAGAATTTTTTGTCACCTCCGATGCTAGTTACTACGCCATCGGAGCAGTACTTTCACAACTTGATGATCAAGGAGATCATTCAATCGCCTATGTGAGTCTAGTTCTCAATGGTGCGGAAACTCGTTACTCAACTATAGAGAAAGAGCTCTTAGCTATCGTTTTCGCAGTTGAGCAATTCAGACCATACGTTCATGGTAGACAGTTTACAATTATAGCTGACCATAAACTATTAGTATGGCTCATGAATCTAAAAGGCTACTCCTCAAGACTGATGAGATGGTAAGTACGTCTTTAGGAATATGACTACAAAATAGTCCATAAATCGGATAAGCTCAACACAAATGCTTGCGCTCTCAGTAGCTCTATTCCAGATAGTAGCGAAAATATCGCAAAAGCTACCACCTGCGTAAAGGTGGTAACAAGGAATCAAGCTAGAGCTCAGGCGAATCTGAACATTCCCAGCACGAGTATTATTACACCAAACCTAGTCCCATCGTCAACAAGCAATTCCTCAGTCCTAATAACTGAGACCAATTTGCAACTTTTACAGACAAAGAATGCGAATCCTAAATTCTTTATCTTGCCAATGCAAGATACAGAGCTTGAAAGAGTGTTGGTGTCGAAATTAAATCTTTCAGATAGGTCAGCACTTTTGGCAAATGAACTGAACTTCTTCAAGAAATAAAACTCGACAGTAACCATATTAAAAATTAATTTACCTTGTCGATCCCAAAAAGATAGATCAGATTTAACTGAGATCTGCTCATACACAGAAGCAAATCAGTTAAAACAAATAAGTATCTCCTTCCCAATTTTAGATCCACAGAATCTAATAATTATTAAAAACGCTTTTACCCAGATCTTCGCTAATCAACAAAAAAACATCAAACTCCATCAAGATTCGATAAAATATTTATCCGATAAAGATGACATCGAACAAGTTTTGAAGGATTTTCATTCACTACCAACGGGAGGCCATCAAGGAGTTTCCCGTACTATTAAAAGAATTAAAAAGCAATTCTACTGGTCTGGCATATCAAACGATATTATAAAATACGTAAGGAAATGTAAACTTTGTCAGGTAAAGAAAGTGTCTAGAAATCCAAAAATTCTTTCGACAATCTCGAGCATTAGCTCCAAACCTTTCCAAAGAGTGTACTTAGATGTTGCAGGAACTCGCCCAATTTCACATTCTGGAAATAAATATCTCCTTACATTCCAAGACGACCTTTCAAAATCTTCTGAAGCTATTCCCATAGTCGACACCGAGTATAAGATATTAGCGGAAGCCTTCACGATAACAATAGTTTGTCGACATGATATTCCAGAAAGTATCCTCACAGAAAAAGGCTCTAACTTCATAGGTGGCATGTTCGTCGAGGTATCTAAGTTGATGAGAATTAAAGGGCTCAAAACTACTCCATATCACCCTCAGACAAATGGTGCATTGGAGAGAATTCACAGAACCTTAGCAGAATATCTCCGATCATATGTAGCAAAAGATACAGAAGACTGGGATACATGGATTCCTTATGCCATGTTTGTATATAATACCACCCCTCATTCTAGTACAAATTATACTCCTCGCGAACTACTTTACGGACTCCCAGCCGAAATTCCCAAAAATTTAAGATCTTTTCCAACCGTTTGCTATAATTATGACAATTATGAAAACGAATTAAAAGCGCGTCTACGACATAGCTTCAAAATAGCTAAAAGTATAGCCATGGCAAATAAAATGCAAGCTTCAATACCACAAAACTCCATCCAAAAATCTTTTAATACTGGTGACAAAGTCTTACTAAAAAGCAGAGTACGAGATAACAAGTTCTCACTATTATGCTCAGGCTCGTACGAGATCATGGAGGTTAATTCCTCCGAAAATTCAACTATTCGAGTAAATAATAAAACAAGCGAGTCGATAGCAATGACCTTAAACTTTTCCCGCAATAACAAATTCATCCACCTAATTCCAAACATAATATCCTCTTCCAGGTTACCGAAATGATGCAAATTATATTCCTTCTACTTTGCATCGCTTTCGCCTACGGCTCAGGAATAGAGGTAAATTACATAACTAAATGCCAGTGCAGGCATATATATCGAGGAAATTGACAGAACCAATTTCTACACCAACGAGTGGAAATTAGTGACATTCTACGACCTGGAGAATTTCAAATCAGAATTCAGGAATATCCAGTTCATCGCACAGCAAATAACAGAACCTTACCAGTAGCTCGGTGGCTATACAGGAATATCCCACACTTGCAATGGTACGTTGCTACAAATCAATCTTATTGTGGCAAATATAGAGTATAGGAATATGTTACTTGTAACTCAAAATAGGAAAAAAAAGAGCACTATTTAATGCAATAGGCTAAATATCTAAAGCTCTTTTCGGCCCATTAGACGCAGATGATGCCAAAGTCCATGATGAACAAATCCGTAATTTCACCCTTAACCAACACTCCCTCCTATCACTTATGAAAAGCCAAACTCCCACAGTCGAAGCAACCGCAAACATTTTCAACAAAACTAAAGCCGCAATTGAAAAGGAATTTCTGATTATGCATAAAAAGTTGATATCAATACAGATAGCCTCCTCATCAATGGAAAATAGGACACTTGATAACAAAACCTCAATCGAACTTGAATCTCTTATTTTCCTAGCTTCATTAATGGCATTCACATACCAAAATACCCAGTCAGAGTTGATAGATCTTTTAACAGATTCCAAGCAAGAAAATTCGATCCTATATTAATATCACCGAAAAATATTGAAGATCTTTTATCAAAAATTAGGCAGGTACTACTAAATTCTCTGATGCTTCCTATAAACGAAGCGTTGAAATACAACGGGAAACCTTGGTGAAAAGAAAAAAACTTGTTTTAATATCTCATACCAGCTACATTTAAATTATTATAAATTCCAGAGACAATATATTTTCACAGATCTACAAGTTAAGCACAATATCTGCAAATATTTTCAACAACAAAATAAATATAGAGCTCAGAATTCCACTTCCATTCAAGGAACCATAACAATTATTTAAAGCAATGCCATTACCTACACTCCTTAACGGATCATTCGTATATATTGAACCATCGAAGGAATGCATATTAATAGACTACAAACGTGAACATACCTCTTCGGGATATCCACAATTGCGCAACGTTGGACCATATACATTTATACTGCGAGATATCATCCCCTATTCTAAACTCAAATTCAAAAATAAACCAATGTGAGATAAATCTGATAAAGAAGGAACCGATTACTTCAGAGTGTAAAATATTAACTTTAAAACAGAATTATTACTGGATGCAATTATCGCAGCAAAACGCGTGGCTTTTCTTCCCTGCCGTGTGCAAATTTTCAGTTTTTAAATAAACGGGTTCTCGAAATATAGTGAGGGTGAACAGACAAACGGACGTGCAAAAATCAAATAAAGTTTAACATTGTTCATAAGTCTGGATGTCCGATACCGTTACTATGCCAGCATTATTTCATTGCGTTACAAACGGAATGACAATCTTAGTACACCCTATAGATTTCATCTGTAGGGTATAAAAAGAGTTTATTTTAAATAAGATATGATCAATATACTTATATTGTTCTTTCTCCTAGCTATCTCTCCTTTGCAGGAATGTAAAAATTACCATAAATATTTTATTTAACTGAAAACCTGAATATAGCAAAAAACCACAAAATCATTTATACAGAGTTAAGAAAATACAAACACAAAACACAAAACGCATATCACAGAACGCAATGCGCAATGCGCAAAACCCTCGAGATAACTTCTCGAGGGTTTTGGCAAAAGACTAAACTCAAAACACAAACATTTACACGAAGTATAATAGAACCGGAAACGGAAACAAAAACGAAATCAGAAATTCGAGAATGTTTCCCAAGCCATGAAACAGAAATCTATAAGTGTGCGTTGTGCGTCCGTTTTCTAGAAGGTTCTATATTGATACTCTTGAAAAAGTACCAAGCATGGACTTTATATATGCAATAGAGGCTAAAGTACTATCCATACAGGAAAATAGTCTTCTAGTAATTTAAAGCTTGGTTCCTTACCTTCCCAAGGGCTACGCTTCCTATATCTATACCTTACTTAACAAAATAATAATATAGTTTTGATTACAAATTAACCTTACGATTTTACGCTCAATACCGCTCAGCTGAGTGATAATTGCATGTTGGCGTGCAACTGCAGCCGGAATCCGAATCTGTAGGCAGCTACCCGCGACATCCCATGACGGCAGAGCGACATTACGATGATTACTCAGCTGGGAATGTTTGTTTGGGGAATTGTAGTCATTTGGTTAAGATAATTTTTTTAAATAATTTTGTTAGAAAAGGTATGAAAATTTTAATACGGTTCGGAAAATAAAAAAGCTTAAAATTATCAGAACACCATTTTTCTGTGTGAATAGTAGTTTAGGGCGGAGAAGCTATTCAATTCAAACTATTGTCAGTTTTACATAACAGCACTTCAAATATCTTAGAATGTAAGGACTCCGTTGGGCCTTGCATGTGGTAGGCGCGGAGTTTGTTTCATGGCTTGTGAAGTATTCGAGGGTTTTGAAACAAGCAAAGCTATGTGGCATCTACAAAATTTTCCATACAAACACGTATAAATTGTGATAACTCGGCTCTCTTAATTAAATTTTTTCCATTTTCCAAGTTTATTGCTCGACAATCAAAACAAAATTGGATTGTAAAAGAGGGGAGTAAGAATAACTATAAATCTAAGTCTAGTTCTTTTGGTCCGATTGGTATAGTATAAGTCAAATAAGTATAGTACGTCTGAGGAAAAGTTAGAACGAATCTATTCTAAAAATTGACACCCGAACGCCGATTTCGTATTCGTAGAAAATACTTTTAGAATTTATGTAAATCAAGCCAACTCGAACAGGGCGTTAAAATAGGATTTAAAACAACAGAGGAATTTGTGGTAATAGTTCCTCCAAATTCAAAGTGATTGCAAATCGTTCAATAATAAGCCTAGCAATTTTCCAGCCGAAATGTACGTCTACATCAACCTAAGCAGTAGTAGCGAGAAATGATCTGAGATACAAGTAACGCTCCTACGAAAGTTTTCATTCATTAATCATATGTAGGAGGCTGTGCAATAAATATTTCCATCGATTCAGATTAATGCCATACATAATGGTTTCAAGTTTATATTGAATTCTATATTATTCACTCGCGGCATTCGTTATTCTCCCTCGGACTTTTCTCTCCCATCCATATCAAAGGTCAATTTTTCAAAGTTTCGTAATAAACAGTGTGGGATTCATCATCTCACAGAATCTTTACATAGTTTTTTTTTTCGTGCAAGACAATTCATTTGTTAAACCTGAAAATATTCATAGACGAAATCAATGTACGTACGTTTTTCACATTCTTGTCACCTTGCAAGATGGTGGACATATTTCTTTCGTATAATTTCAATATGGACATCTTCTCATTATATGACAGCCCCCAATTTGCGCTGTTTTTGTACCCAACTTAATAAGGGCACTCAAAAAGAAATTAATCAAAATGTATAAATCAGCCACAGTACACGCTAGTAAATAAATAATCCGACTGAGTGCAAATGAAATTCTCAAAGGTTACTTTAAAAAAAATTTCTTCCATCGGGACCTTCTAAATTTTTTTTTTAAATCAAACTAAACTTGAAACTAGTTTTAAATAATCCTAAAACAACTACGAAAATTACTCTCTTCTACTTCTGACTACAGATGACGCTAAATGCATGGAATTATTTTAATAAACTTTAATTACAAATGTGAAAGTATGCATGTGTAGAAGTATAGTAATACTTCCTCTTGTTACTTATTCACCCGCTTGTAAAATTTCTAACGCTAAGCTTTCTCCAGGTGAGTAGGTATGCAAAAAGCCCCTTTATTCTCATAATTTCATCGCTTGAAACCTAAGGACGACTTTTCGTCAAGTTTTGATAATATTTTCCCAGATATCCACATTATTCTCTTTGACAATGGACGTTGTGTATATTTCAACCGTACCGGAAATTCCATGAGCGACTTGCTGAACTATATATCTATCCAGGTTCATATATTCACGACGGCATGCATACCTATATAAATAGTACAAGCGTAAAACTCAACCCCGTTCTAATTATTACCAACATTATAAATTATTCTGGAGATCTCTGAACGGGTCCTGACTGACTTACTTACTTTTACAGATGGAGCACAGCAGAGGAACTGCTAACAAATAATTCAAAACTTCACATCCGGAAACAGGTTAATGACCACATCCGAAAAAAGAACAATTTCCTTGAAAATTGAAAAC
The DNA here is from genome assembly GCA_963924295.1 of Dioctria rufipes. Taxonomy (NCBI): domain Eukaryota; kingdom Metazoa; phylum Arthropoda; class Insecta; order Diptera; family Asilidae; genus Dioctria; species Dioctria rufipes. The sequence continues at coordinate 73,925,912 of OZ002744.1, read as the reverse complement.
CACTGTGAAACTTCATTTTAAAAGTGGATATATACTTCATACACTCAGGCATGGGTAGAAAGAGTATATATCTACGTTCAAACACATTTAGGCATGCATTTGTATGTATAGCATACATAAATGGTTCAGATTTTTCGAATAGTGCTATGTATTTCCACAGTTTTATCCTTCTTCCATGGTGTGGCGGTCATTCTTTAAAGTTGAAGCTGCAATTGCAGCAAAGGGGCATTAGTTTATTTTCAAGAATTACATTTTAAACGAGTTATTGATGGGAAACCAAAATTTAGTGCTGGACAAATTTGGTAACTCCTTGGTGTGGTTGTCATACACAAATTTAGCTTTTTACTACATATTTGGATACTGCCTGAGAACGCGTCGACGTAGAGTACTAAAATTTTGTTCACGTACTTTCATAGATATAGGAAATATAATTTCAAAAAAATAGTCGCCATATAGTCTTGGACCGAGCGCGTTTTTTTTTTTTTTTTTTAGCTATAAAAACATTTATGTTAATGCAGCTTAGCTTAAATAAATAAAAAAATAAATAATTTCAAAAATTTAGGGTTTTTATTTATACTATGAAAATGATCAGTCCTAGAAGTTTTAGTTGTACTGAAAAGTTCTTCAGATTATAAAATCCCATGAAATTTATAATAACCATTATTTTACTGTCCGACCAACCGCTTTTGAAATATATGCGAAAAACCACTTCAAAAATGAAAACTTTCACAGTTGGGTAACCATACGAAACCAAATAAGGACATTCACCTTTAGAGTATCTATCATAAAAATTCGTTTTAGATCAATTTTAGCTTTTTTTTCTTGTTTTCTTTTCCTTTTTAAAATGTATTTAAGTTTTGTGAAGTATTTACTATCATGACAATGAAGATATTTTTATGTATTTAAATATGGTTTTTGCGATATTCTAAGTTCCTAATTTCCATAATATCATTCCAATGCAGTTATTTTATTTAAACGTAGTACCTACTCAAAATATGCTATAAAAAGCAGAACAGGGACATCATTCATTACTTTCTGAAACGCAACAACATTGCATTAATTATTAATAAAAAATTATTACGTCCATATAATTTTTTTATTTTGATCTAAAAATCCAATTTTTGTACACTATTTATTCTTTTTACGGATCAAGTTTTCAGCAACCTCTTTTCGTAAAATTTTTCAGATCCTTGAGTCATGTACCTCCAAAGCTGAACAGCTTTGTGGAACAAATTCACCAATAGTTTTAATGCTGACTAGCGTGTCTTCCATATTATCCAAATCTGAATAATCCGCTATATTGTACAAAATCCACCAAGCTAATATAAAATTACAAAGGTACTCTGAAATGCTGCTTATGGATACCAAGAGTATGCTGAATCATTTTTCGACCTGCGTAAGATGAACGTTACCGCTAAATGCTGTGAGAGCATTTTCTGAACATGGATATGCTGAGCTACCTAAGAAGATTTTACCTGAAATATTTCCAATGTAGTACATGAAAATAAGAGTAATTTCGTTTACCACGATCAAATAATTTTCTCAAGTCCTTATAGACAAAAGAAGTTCTTGAAAACTCTGATATCGTGCACCGATCTGGAATAACATATAAAAGTATCTATAACTTTTTTCCTCTCGTCAGAGGTGCATTGATGCTGGAGAGTATATTCACCCTTTCGATTGATATACTCGTCCTTCTGATCATTTGGTGGATTTTTACATCCTGCGAAAAATTTTGGAATACATCTTTAATTTATATTAAAATCTTAATAAAGGCATTTACCAATTATATAGGATAATTGCTTTTCTTCATTAAAGAATTCGGCAGTTCCCTTCTTTCTCTTTTTGTTCGCCAGACAATAAATTTTTGAGAAAAGCCACTGTTGCAATTATTTCGTGAGTTGTGGAAGTAGTAATATTGAACCTATCTGCCAGATCAGTAAAAAAGAACACGCCTCATGTGCCGCAAACCATAAAAATACATATATGTGAAATGCGGAACTTTTCACTCTATTGTTTTTCTTCTTCTTCTTTTTATATTAAAGAAAATTCTCAAAATGATTACTCAATAAGCAATATACATTTCTATTCACCCTTTCGAGGGCACAAACAGGCACAAACACATACCCTATTTCCGATAATGGCCGCAAGCCCGTATTTCAAAGGAAAAATAACAAATTAGTACACAGTTTAACCGGCAAAACATACATCAACAAATTTCAACGATATTTTCTACACACAAACAGGGCCACAGACCCAAACCTACCATGCCTAGCAAAAATTCACAAACCCGACATTCCTACGAGACCTGTAGTATTCATGATCAACAATCCCAGCTACGCAATATCCACGTACTCTCACGACAATCCTCTAATAAATTAATACTGCCAATCTCATAAACATAATAGATTCCAACAGTTTAAAAACTACGCTCGACAATCTACCGTTAGGAACCAATGACATCCTCATCTCATTAGCCATAGTATCTCTCTACAGCAATGTAGGTACACTACTACGGCTCCAAGTCATTGACGAAAAATGGCACTTGATAGAGAACCTAAACCCTATCGATAAGAATTTTTTCAATAAAATCATATATGTAGCAGTGCGTTCATTGTGGTAATCAGGCAGGATCTATGCAAGTTCATTAGTTCAATGAACCGAGCTAATCACAAACAGATTTGGTAACTTGGATGCCCTAGGCCTGTGGAAAAAAATTGCGTCAACTACTCCCTGTAAAACACGAAAAATTGAATGACCTATATCTATAAGAATTAAATTAAAGTATAAAACAACTAATGTCTGTAAATGATAAAATTATCTCAATCAGTGTCTTTAGATACTGATGTGTACCATTTTTGTTCGTGACTTAAAATGAATTGTTTTTCACAAATTGTCTTTTGCCTGGCCTTTTGAGCAGCGAATTTGTTTATTAAATCATCACAATCCAAATACAGTAGCAACTGTGATCCGATGCAAAGGATAGCCAGAGCGTTCAACCTGTCCTCGATCATTTTTGAACGAAAATAATTTTTTACTCACTGCAAAAATGAGAAGCTAGTTTCACCGATGTAACATATAAAAATGTAAAAAAAACTATATACAAAACAAGAACGATAAGGAAATAAAAATTTATTTCAGAGAAAAAGGAGTATTGGGACAAACAAAACATTAAGACGATTTACAGTTAGACTTTGTTTTTTTTCTCTTCTCGTTAACACTACAAGTATTATACAGATTTATCAGGCCAAGGGTCGCGGAGTTATATACACGTGTGGTGGACTGGCGTACCTGTAAATACCAAAACAATAGGTGAGTGCCTATCATTTCATTACTTTTGTACACAATTCTACTATCTTTATCTACTATATAATTATCTAGGTGAGTGCTCGTTTCATGAGTCGCACTATCAAGAGAGGGCCACAAGACAATAGCAAAACTAAAACCATGAAATCGTGGCAGAGGTGGATAGTAGCACCATCTACATAAACACGGGGAGCAGAGCCCTCCGCGGTTTATATGACCCCGTCATGGTACAAGGAGAAGATCCATTCTTAAAGACATTTGGGAGGAGAGCCAATCCCACAAAACGAAAGAGTTCTATTCTACAACTACATAAATACATCCTGGTAACAATCTAATTCATTTTTAATTAATAATACACTACACTACACAAATCATTAGCACAGTACAACCAAATTTCACTCAGTTAGTAAATATTTACAACAATTAAGTCTAGCTTAAAATGAAATTTATCTTTCTACTAATTTAAAAAAAAACGGCTTCCGTCACAGATCCCAGCACCTATTTGAATGAATGTGCGGAACCAGAAAATATCCTACCTCCCTATTTTCCTATGTACCTACATGCACAAACCTCTAACTACTCATGCATGTATTTACGATACCCCAAGGACCTTGAAAAGGTCTGACGCCGGATATTTTAATTTTCAATTACACCAGGCAGACAATGACACTGCTTCGGTGCCGGCAGATCTTAACAACATAAAATGCAATGCTCAAGTTTTCAATTAACATTTAAGTGCTACTAATTTAAGGCACCTTTTCTACGAATTCACGCTTTTCAAGATCCCTTGAATATTATTTTTGTCTAAAATAAACAGTCGAGGGAAACGAACCATTTCTTACGCCGAAACTTTTCGTAATCGGGACACAAACTCACATGCGTAGAGCTATGTCACCGTTAGAATAAATTCTATTAAGATCTTGATCATGAGGCCATTTCAGTGATGTCATCGGCGTGTCGGTTTTTCTTCGGCTCGGAAAATACTGGCAGCGAAAATGTAGGCACTCTTCAACGAAACCCTCTTCGAGATCAGTAAATATTGTTTAACGCTGTTGCCCTCTCTTCTACTTCAGTTGGGTTTAGGACCGCTAAATTTGTGAGAAACAAAAATTTGTCATGAAACTGCTGGTACGCTTCTCATTGTTTTCGAAGCTTGCAAGAAAAATTGATATATGATGACCAAAAATGTGGACCCTCGTAGTATTCCTACCACTCATTGCCGTTTGTTCGGCAGTCTAGTCGGAATGGAGTTTTTCAGTTACAGCGCTTTTTCTTCATAGTCAGCGAAGTTATCCCGAGTTCCACGCATTAGACCGAATAATGAGTCGGAAATTTGCAAGTGGTAAGTAAATCGATGTCTACAGCCTAATTTTTTATTTGCGATATTCAACCGATTGAGTAGAAAACCTCAAAAAACGGTCATAAATTCCATCTCCAATCACTTTTCTTTACACTTACTGATCGACTTTTCGGTCGTATAATTTGCAAAGACATGCAGCGCAGTATAAATTTTGTTCCAAGACTCACAACAGGCTTGTGCTTGCGTCTGCATGAGCTGACCAGAGAGTTGTTGACGAGCTTTTCACGGTATTTGTTTCCACTTTTAAGTCTTCTTTCGAGCGACGCTGACCTTCTATGATCTCCCAGCGATGTGTTGATGCAGTAAAAAACTTATACACTGCTTGCAGAAGTCCAAAAATCTAACAAGTTTCTTTGCAACTTTCTACTGCCGATTACCCAACGAGATTTTGCGAATGAGCTGCATAGGGAACATACGATGCTTCGGGGGACATTTTTTTAATTTGTGTCTGTAGTCCATTGTAAACGCCAGACATATCCGAAGCATTGTCATGTGATTAACCGCGACAGTTCGAGATCTCAATCTCAAATTTGTTCAAGGCTGAAGTGATAGCGTCTGTCATCTCTTGCGCTTTATGACCGGTATTGGGAATAAATTGGGGGAAGCTGTCAATCGGAGAACCATCGTCTTGAATGTAACGAGTTACAAATGTTAATTGATCAACATGGGATATATCTGGTAAAGAGTCTACGATCATGGAGAAGTATTTCGCTGACTTGATATCACTTACAATAATACGGAGTACTCTATCGGGCATAAGTTTGATAAACTCGTCGCAAATCGAGGACGTTATATAACTCGTACGTCCACTACCCCGATTGCAATACCTCGAAATATGATCAGCCAAACATGGATCACTCAACCAGTTATTAAATAATTTCCATTATTTTACTACCAAACTTTTCGTTGTGACTTCTGAATGGTAGTACTTATGATGCTAGAGCTTTTATAGTTGCCGCTACGCATTTCAAAACGTTCCTCCAATATACTATTTCATCATTGAGCTGAGCTGTCAGCCGCTGATCAATACGACCGTGAATATTTCCTCTCTGTTCCATATTCAAGATGCAAAATTTATCGGTTTGCGGAATTCTCATGCTGTGCCACCCAACTATTAGCGTTCTTCCAATCATTAAACCCTGTGCTGCCAAACTTGGTCCCACCAGCAAACGCAAAATACGGGCTGCAGTAAACTCGACCGATGCTTTGAGAATAAAGCCCTAGATACAATGAGCGCGGCGCGTTTTTACGTGCCGCAAAATGAGTTTCAATCAATGGTGTTCATATATAGCTACAGCCAATGTAAGCCGCGCCAATTTGGGGCGCCGCAAAGTTTGATCAAACTTTAAACTTTGCGGCGCGTTATTTTTTTCTACGTTTGTTCCTTGTTTCATTTTAAGACTACGAATGAAATTACTGACAAGTTTGAAATAAAAAATTTCACTTTTTTAGTAATGGTTTTTTTAATAAACCTTTAGAGCAAGAATACTTACTTTGATTATCATACTTAATTTTTTTCATTCATTTTTAAATAATCTTCACAATTTCAAAAACGCCACAAAGCGGCGCGCAAAAAAAACGCGCGCCGCTCAATGTATCTAGGGGTTAACACAACCAGCTTCGATGAGCTTTCTCTCGTTGCTCTCATTTGAGCACGGTACAGAGCATGGTACATGGCTAGTATGAAATGGCTAGTATGAAATGAAAGCTTTTTAAATCTTTCTTTGGCGTCATAACGAGCCACTTTTCCAAATGAACATAAGAATAAATGAACTAAATAACATTTTCTATTCAAATGATTATTTTATTTTATTTCTTTTCTTTGTACGTTTATTTCATTCTTCCTTTTTATTTAAATTTTTAATACGAAAGTAACTTAGCCTTCCTTCTTAACGTAATCATCTATATCTCCATTTTCAAGATCCGGTCGCTTCAAGTATTGCCCTGTTCTAATCTACAGCTTGTAATGACTACCTACTCTTAAAACAAAATCTGAAAACCAATCGAATGTTGGATTTTCAGAATCAACTTCTTCAAGGATACTGAACATAGAATATTTTCATTCCAAATATATAAATATGTATAGTCTAATTTAAAAAAAAAATTTGAACTCAACGAAAATAGGAAATTAAATAGGAGAAATATAGATAGTTTACGATAACAAAATGTCAAAAGTAAATTACAACTTTTCTAAGATTTTTATACGTTTTTAAATGGAACATACCTAATAAGTATGATCTAAATCTATGTATACTTAAAGTCTGTAGTAGTAGGGTGGTCATTCAAACCACCTTTAGATCTTAAAAGGCACTAAAGAAATTATCTATGATATTTTGATTAAGTCGACTTGTATGTAAGGATATAGTCCACTTTAAAATTCTCCCTTAAATATGTTTTCAAATCTGATTAATTTGTTATTAAAATGCCTTTTATGCATTCATTCACTGTACACGTTTTAACATAATGCCATCGGCAATAAAAGTGGCTCGTTTTGAGGTCATAAAAAGCTTAAGGCTTTCAAGATGGCGAAAAAACGTTCAGAGACCAGCATACCTTATATTCCTTGTACCATGGTACAGAGAATACAAGGTATTCTCATTACGCATATATGTATGCAACGAAACGGAAAGGCAAATGATTCATTTTCATAAATAAATGAGAAGGGGTGGAGTTTTCACATTTTACTCTCATAAATATGCCTGTGCTTTTGTGAAAACAAGTTTTTCTGCAATATTGAGAGAATTATCGAAATTTTGTGCTGTAATCCTATGATACTTGGTCAACACGTACCTCAGTTTACATTTGATTCGATTTGAAGAGATTAAGTGGGAGAAACTCATACTGGATTCTCTAATGTTTTTGGGCAAAATGAGAATATTATTTGAAAGGAATTTTACATCTCCGTTTAGTACCTTGGCCAAAGCGATATTTATATTTTTCTTAAAAAATTGAAGTAGTCTGACCTTATGTATATTATTATGAATAGTTTGAAAGGGTGTTGAAGGTATTCAATAAGATTTTATTATTTAGGTAATCCTACGTTCTCTCGATTTTTGTTTTTAGCTCATTGTATCAGTCGTACTACCATCAAATAGATATTACAGTTTAAAAGTGTTTTTACGTATTTGATATTGCAAAGTGTTGGGAGAAACAAAGTTAAGTGAAGCGGCGTACACCAGTAAACACTACACCTTATCCAACACACCTGTCATAGGCAGTTTTTTTACAATTGCTTATCAGCTCGCTTGTCTGAAATTTTCCGTTCTCAAGTTTCTCCTTTCTTGTAAATTCATCGGGTATTATTATTTGTTAATTTATGAGCTTCCGTTCTAATTATTGTAACTTCCGCGTTCTTTCAATGTTGAATTTATTATTTGTTGAGTTTTTCCCGTCATTTGTATATCGCAAAATGTATCACGTTTTTTTTCATTTTTGTCTTCATAATTAATCATCGCATATAGACATATTGAGGTACAATTGCTGAGTAAATTGATGTATTGATGTATTTTGCAGACCCTTAGAAAAGAACTCGCAATAAGAGTCGAAAAATCGAGCCAAGCTTAAATAAAAATATAAGCTCAACAACTTGTTTTCTTACTGATAGGAGATTCCCCAAAATTTATTCAAAAGTAGTTTGCGTAGAGGTTTAGATAAAGAAGAGGCGCAGTACTTGAGCTCCAGGGGTGAAATATCATCAATCCCCGAAGCGTCAGACACATTGCCACTCGCCAGCACTTTGAATACCTTCGTTGTGTGGAAATGTAGCAGTATTTGAATGTTATTTCAAGTTGGTGCGAAAGGAAAAGCTTGCTTTACGTCCATAGTTTGAGGTTAGAAAGAATTCGTAGCAAACTTAGTTGCGAACAAATTGGCTTTGTCCAGTGATTTCGGGTACACATCCCCGTTACGAATTAGTGCGGTACCGAAGAACTGCTGAAGTTATTCTTGACTGTTCTAACAAGAGATCAGAAACTCTTCTACCCTTTCGACTAGTAATCTTAGTGAACTATTAATCTTAGTAACTGAAATTTAATCTTCTTCATAACTGCCCCAATCAATTCGCTCCGGCATCTGCTCCATTTCAGCTAAAGCTACTCCACAGCAGTTATAATCGCTTCGCTCCGACACCCAGTATGCTGTTATATTCCATATTATTTTTAATTATATTATACCAGCAGATTTCACATTTGCTGTGTTCCTTTATGCACCTTGTTCTAGAACTCCCATATAATGGAGAGAACTAATTGTTCTGTCGATTGTAGCGAACTATTTGTACTGTTCGCTTCATTTATAAATCTATGTAAATTGTTTTTTTGTGTATCTTTAGTTCTGCCCTGTTCTGCGAATACAAAAGAATTCAGCTAATGAATATTATTCCACTTTCATAGCCGTATGCTTTTACAGCCAATTATTTCCAACAGATTTGTGCTAAGTGTAATTTTCAATAAGTAAAAGAACAAAATTAAAGAACACAAAAAAACTCAAATAACAAAATCTTAAAAAATTTGAATGAATTTACATATTGTTGTGTGTATTTGATATAATCTTTTACCGTAAAAATCCCAAATTAAAAATAAAACCCATTTTCATTTACATAATAACACAATGTCCATCAACCAACCCCTTGCGCCAATCTTCTTCACTGTAAATTTTCCAGAACGTCCTGTTAAAAGGAGAACAAATCTCTAAAAACAGGTTTTACTCCAAAGTTTCAGAACATATTATATGAAATATTTTTACAATCCCTGTACATTCCAACATATAGCAATCAACAACTTCAATATCATGAAAAATTCATCAGCGAGAAAAGGAGCCAGGTGGCGCTAGTAAGCGACAGAGCAAAAGTAACGTGCCACGTTTAGAGATCTACTAAAATCTCATTTTACTGCAATAAATTTCCTTTCCTGGAATGCGAAGTACATGGCGGACTTGAATGGATTGGATGATCGATAAACTGGGATGAGTGCACTTCTCCAGAAATAAAATCGAGTTTCACAGAAATTTAGTGAAAAATTTATCAGTTCCCAGAGTACCCCATCCCAGGCCCCTTCACAGTTCAATAAAGACTTGGAGGAGGGTAAAGTACAAGTAGAAGTACATATAGAATCAGTGGGTATAGGTATACATATGAGAATGCACATATAGAAGGGGCTTCATGATACACTCCGGCGTCCTGATCAAGAGCTTCAAGTATGGTTTTATACATATATCCTTTGCCGAATTTTACCCTTGGACAGAATCTCTAAAATTTTATTTCTCTGAGTAATTGATGTTTGCATAAAAAATTAAGGGATGCTTCGGAGTTTGTTGATGCCTTGAACTCGTCGATTAGAAATACAATGAATCGGCTGGAATTGAAACGATCTAGCTTCACTGTATTGTGGAGGTGGGAATACAAGCTCGAAGAAAGGGAGCTTCAACGAAAACTATTTCATGTCTTTGGACTTAGCAATTTCATGGCTTGAACCTAATTGGCCATGATGCTATAAACTTAAGTGAGTTCATACATGAGGGTCTAAGCATTGCGTTGTGTAAAAAGGGGAGAATGAGAAGAAGAAGGGAAACGTATTGATTAGGTCAATTCCGATTCCGGTATCAGATTTCTGGCAGAATCAAGAAGGGCATGTTTACTGTTATATTGAAAACTTTGTTTTTGGAAAATTTGTTTTAGAGGTAAATATTTTCCATGTTACCTGTGGATGCAAGACTCGCTTTTGTTATTGAAGAGTGGCACCCACTGGCGTGGCGTGTACATGTATGAACTTTAAACTGAGCATTTATGGTACTTAATATGTTTTTGGATGAGGAAAATTTCATTCTCATCTGAAATTAAAATATTTTAGTTAGAAAGTTTAAAGACCGTAATATGATGAATATAGGGTAGTTTAATAGAAGATGTGATAAGGTATGGTATTATTAGTTAGATCACACTGATCACACGAAAAGGCGAAACACAATAAACTATTATGGAATAACCTCGCAGGATTTTCTTCCAGAAAAGCCAGACACGTCATGTAATCAGCATCACCCATCATTCATAAATTTTTATTCCTCTGTAAACAATTGTGTATTCACAAGAGGAGGCTAGTGGGGCTTAGTCCCCTCTCAGAGACAATCAAAGCAGAACGGAAAAAGAAAACTGTTTTAATTTTATTCGTGGCTGTCCAATCCAATTTTTTTTAGGAATGCAGGATAATCATTACGAACACATTTTACAGTTTATAGCTTTAGAATTAATGGCTGAAAAAAATTTGGCTGATTCAAATTCATCAGGCTTGAGAGAGCGCAAAATCGATACGAAGTATCTGCGAGGAAAGTTTACATCAGCAAAAAATACCTTACTGCTGTTTATGTGCATTGCGTGTCGCATTTTACGTAACTTAAATCTGGCAATTTCAAATGCTGTAAAAATACCTTTCAACAGAAATTCGTTTGCTAATATTGGAAAGATTTTTAATTTTTTTGTAACACCCCGAAGTGTCAGCTTATCTTAAAGTCAAATATCGAACAGTTGGGCTCTAAACAGATTTGTCCATTTGTTCTATGTATTATTGTCCCAATTTTTAATTCCTATAGCTGTATTCTTAGAAGAAATATAATTGTGGGATGACAGAGCATCCTCATCTGATGCGTCTCTTTTTCTACAAGGGACTCTCCAGTCACAGTTTATAATCACATTATTGTGCACCATTTATCACTAGTGATTCTGATATATGTGAAGCTGTCCAGCAAGCTATGAAATTTATTTCTATTTTATCAGACATTAGAAGTAAAGGAGGAGAAGAATTCACCCAACTTTGTGAAAAAACGCAAAAAGGGCAAATTCTTTCGAAACGTCAATAAGCTTACCCAGCATTGGAAAGACACAAATAACGCGAAGTAAGTGCCCACAGAAAATCCTGAATCATATTACCGGCGAGGTATTTAGACTCACTCTTAAATGCATCAGATAGGCTCCTACAATATGAAAACCATATAAAAACATTACTATACTCTTACATCTGTAAACCAAAAACAATTTTTAAGTCTAGCAGAATTCTATAATGAAGATATAGAAGATTAGGTGTACAATAGTCAGGCTATTTTACGAGAAGTAATAAAATTAAATGTAAATTTTTTCAAAGAGGCCAATGCGTTTCGTCTGACTAAGCAACCCAGCAAACAAAGTGAATCGAAAATATCTCGAAAGTAACTTGCCATGGGCAAGCATGACTCTCGAAAATGATATTGCCAAATGGTCGATTGTAATTTAGGCGGCGATTGAGTAAATTACTTTTAATTTACCAATTTCAACTTATTTTTAATATGTCTGGATTGACATTTTTTAATTCATAAAAGTAAGGGCAATCTTTTTTATATATTTCTGCAATATCTTCTTATTGTTTTATTACAATGTAAGTCCGCTGCCTTGGAAAACACAATGCGTCAGCAATTGTAATAAATTATTTAAAAGCATTGTTGAAAAATTTAATAAGAGCGAATTTGTTAGAAGAAGTAATCCATATTCGCACGAAGATTGGTAAAAATGAGAAATGGGCAATAGTTGAAACAGAGGCAATCTTATACAGACTTTATGGCAATAACGCTGTCCCGGTTTTACAACTATTGATCATTCCTTACTTTTGGCAAAACCTCGCCAAATTGTTTGCTGGGAATTATATAAGGCTACACTGATTTTAGTGGCTTACATACACACAAACGTATTCTCAGATAATTATTTTATAGAGAAAGAATAACCAATCAAATAGAAAGACTACATATAAATTGAAGGTTAAGGAATATTTAGGGCAATGATATAGCGCATAAGCTAGTAAAACCGGGCTCCGAAATTGACAGCTTAAATGTATTATCGTATTTAAGAATTCCGATCGGAGCTCTAAAAGGCGACAAATCCATGACAGCGAAAGCTAATCGTAGGTGCGTTGTATTGTGACAAACTATGGCCTGTAGATATGTAATAGGAAGAAAAAATTGGAATTCTTGAAAGAGGTAAGGATGGCACCAGAAAACTAGTAGAGATGTTAACGGGCTATTGGGCGATAGGTAATCATGCTAAAGGCTGGGTCGCAGCTGTAAATATTCTGTGGAAATCGAAGCAGTCCGTCATATACTTTGCATGTGTCCTTTCTCTAGCTACTGGAATAGGCGGACTACGTGGTAGCTACCTCTTCTCGGAGCTGAGAGAGCTGCAATTTAAAGAACTTAGATACATCCTCAGTTTTCTAAAACAAGCCAGAGTGGATCTAGGCTAATTCTCAGCAGGTTGGATTCCCATAATACTTAATGAGGATATTTTTTCTAGTATTTAAAAAGCTCCTTCATTCAGATTCTACGACACTAAAAAGGAAATATCAAGTTTCTAAGAGAAATATCACCATAAATGGTACCTGAGATTTGTTTCCCATTCATTATTATATTTCCCGTCGAATATTATGGAGCACCCGAAGACTGAAAAGCATGGTGCACTGATTATCAGTTAATTTAAGTCATCAGCATCGTGCGATAAACAATAAAATTGAGACCACCGACGACCAGTTATTACGAAATAAGACTTGATTCCTTTTCTACTTGGTTATTTCAGTTTACTCGAACATTTAAATTATTGTGAAAATAGATTAGTATATAATGTAATTGGCGAATTGCGTGAAAGTGGACTCTTTCCTTTAATCGCAATGCACCCAAGCGACACGCATATATTCTTTACAGTCTACTCCAAATATCCGACGTGATTTCAATTTTTTTAAATTATTGGGAGTAGTGTTTATTTGAAAAAGATAATAAAGGAACGTAGTGTCGTTTCATTAACAGAAACCTTTGTTTTCCACTTTCCTTCTCTCATGCATTAAGGAAAATAAATTAGAATCATCAAGTTTTATACAAAAAACTGATATAATAGTGACGCCCTGCCTAATGCCCAGTATTTATTACAAGTAGCATTACCAGGATCTGGACTTATTAAAAATCTTCAGGTACAAGTCCCGATACTGGTACTTATAGTTCCACCCCAAAGGGAAATGGAAGCGCTTAAACACGAATGTAAGAATGAATATCTTTTTAACGTCAGCACGTCCGTAGAAGGAAGCATTCGGATGGAGGTTCTTGGGAAGCGCTTTTGGAGCGCTTGTTGGGTAGCACCCTTGGAGCGCTTATAAGGAATACAGAGGAAATCATGATAAGGGCTTTACTAAAAATTTCAGATTTATGCTGAACGCGCCCCGTTTAATTTTCAATCAATATCAATTACAAGGACATGTTTTTGCTAAACAAAAATAGCAATATTATTATATTGTATTATTAAAAAATTGTAATTAGCCGCACACTTCAATTGACTACTAAATAATGAAAATTTTGCTGCACTTTCAGATGCAGAAGAGTCATATTTTCACAGCAAAAAGTAGAGAGGTTATAAATAGGCGTAAACTCAGAGAAGGGATGTGCTTCCACGCATTTCGGAAAGAATTGAAGCTTCTGGTGCACTTTCAGATGCATATGAGCATAGATGGAACAAGAACTAGATCTCGTATGCAGTACCAAAAAAGTATACAAAATTTATATGGCTTGTTACGTGCAAAATTCAGGGACACTGCAGCCCAAAATATACTGAATTAAAATTAGTTGAGTACGTGGCGCCCAACACAAAATTATTAATTTTCAATAATACCCACACCTTCTTCAACCTAGCCAGCAAAGGTTATGCGTTTGAGGGTAAAAGTATAACAAACGTATACATCATTTCAAATGTTGTGGTCCATTCCCAAATGGTACACAAAATTTGAAATGATGTATACCTACGTCAAGTGATTCATAGTTTTTAGTATCTGAAGTAATGAGGAAGTTTATTAAATGTATACAAAACTGATATTATAAAAACATTTGCTTCGGCATGTTTTAAAACATGTTATGGTCCATTCAGAATGCACTACCCATATCAAAATCTGTATACTCTGCTCTAGTATGCCATGCGACATCCAGTTCTTGTGCCATCTATGATATGAATCATCTTTTAACAATAAAAAACGAATTTGCCTAAACTCAGGGAAGAGATCTTCTTCCGCAAAGATTCCTTTGGCTACGGTAAAAGAGCGCTTCGGAAAAGATATTTACTGGCTATGTTTTGGAAGCGCTTGACATATTTCCCTCTAGGACATATCATCTCATATGTACCTTATAAGTACCAAAGTACGTCATAACAACATCATACAGTCAAGTATATACTTATGTAGTGATCCGTCAATCACACACAAAAGTTGATGAATCCGATTTGAAGAACACATCATTATTAAATGAGTAGAGAAATAATAAATGAAAGAAGAACCGTACTATGCTCTAGAGTCTAGACTAAGCTGAAAGTACCGCTATTGCATCTAAGAGCTGGAGAGTCTTCTGTACTTGTTAAGTAAGCTATAGGGCAGGCTATATGTTGCTTTATTGCCGAGGCTTCGATCAGGCTAAATGCCGCTTTATGCACTGTTCGGCTTAAGAGCCGATGTAATGAGAAATGTACAATTGGATATGTGAAACATCTCTGATTTTATTCAGTAAATATCAGTCTTTTTGTATAAATTAATTACATTGCTTAAAGATAAAATCATTCCGTAAGCAACAATCAATAATTTCAAAAGAAATTCCTAAGTCAGAAATTTCACTGGTTTTTTCTTCATAGAGTGGCCTTTCACAAACTGATCGAATTTGTTTATTTGACACATATTCCTTTTATTCGTAAAATAATTTCGTAATTTGACTTGCCGCTTTTTAATTTTGTTTTATGCGTAATGAGGTAATTACAACTTTTTAATACTTATGCATACGAGTATGTTTACATATTGTATTTCCCAGCAAGCAAGATGATACGCGGATGATTCCCGCATCATATTCCGGCGAAGATAACTATTATCGCGGAAGATTATCTTCTATATTGCAGAACCCATCCCCTTCCGGAATGAATTTGTGGCGATTGCAATACTTCTAGGGAATACGAAAGCATATAGGGAACATGAAAAAAATACCTACAGAAGATAAGAGGAAGATAGCGTTGAGGAATCTCGTTGAAGGTATCAATGAGCATTACCTGGAAGAGAAAGTTATATCGCCAAGGTAATAAAAAGAATTAAATTATTATACCCTAGATGAAATCTATAGGGTATACTATGTTTGCCATTCCGTCCGTAACACCTCGAAATAATGATGATAGAAAAAAAATAGTTTGGACACCCACGCATAATACTAAAAGTTATTTTGAATTTTGCATGTCCGTCCGTCCGTCTGTGCGCACGATAACTGAAGAACGCGTATACCTAGAGAGCTGAAATTTTGTACACGGACTTTAAAAAAAAAGTGAAATTAAGTTCGAAAATGAGACAAATCGGGCAACTCTTTCGTGGGGTTGCCATATAAAAATTTCGTTTTCCGCTATATATTTGGACACTGCCTGAGAACGCGTCGATATAGAGAGCAGAAATTTCGTACATGATGTTTTTACTACATTAGCAAATAAAATTTCACAAATGGACTAAATCGGGCAACTCCTTCTTGGTGTTGCCATATAAAAATTTAGGTGTTTTACGTATACTTTGAGTATACTTTGAAAACGATCAGTCCAAGACATTTTTATTGTACTAAAAACTTCTGCTGAATACGAAATCCTATAAAATTGGTTATAATCATTTTTTCTGTGCGACAAGCCGTTCTAGAAATATATGCGAAAAAAATCTTCAAAATCAAACTTGAATAGATCGGTGACCATACGAAATTTAATACGGGCATTCATCTAGGCTAGGGTATCATAAGAATTGGTATGTAGAAAACTTTACTGTAGGTAATTTACTCCGAATGCTTATTAAATCAGAATGAATAGACCTAAATTTTTTGCTAACGCATCTTCTTCATTAAAAATAAACATAAACCGATTTTCGCCCTTGGTTATCATCCTCTTTTCGTCTGGGGAAAAAAAGGTGAAACTGAATTTGGAAGCAATCGAACTCGTTTTATCTAATTATTGCTTAAGCTACTTAAAAGCATTTTTCATATATTTGCATTGTCCAAATATTCCGAAAATGATAACTGGAAGGTGTTTTCCAATTATCGCACTGATGATTTTTCGTCTTAATGTTTGCTGGGTTTATATGGGTTTACTTATGATGCTAAAAGATGTGCATTTAAGATGTGTATATTACACTTAAGTTCTTGTTAGTAAATTAAGAATGGTTCCTAAAAATAGAGGTTTAAGAGCTTTCGAGAACTCAAGTCAGAAATTTTGAAAAATCTATAGCCAGTTATATGAATGAATGAGATTTCCATTTACGAAATATCATCAAATATGTTGCAAAAGGATATGAAAAAAGAACAGAATCGTATAGATTTCACTGCATTTAACTTTGAAAGTTGTTTACAGGTATGTGTGCACAAGTGGAGTGGGAGAGAGGGGGTTGATGCAATTGATTGCCAACCTGCTCAGCAAAGGATATCGATTCAGACGTTTTGAAATAATTTACAAGAGCTGATATACTTCGCGTTAAGGCGGTATTTGTAATAAGCGCGTACTATTATAGGTTCTTCAGCTTATACATATGTGGAACTTATGAGTAGCAGTACACTTGTACTTTAAAATTTGGAAGTTCCAAAATCGGTATATGTACTTGAAAATGTTTTTAGTACGCCAGTATCGCGACTTGTACTTATACCTACTCAAATTTAAGTCCAAGTCCTGGTACTGGTACTTGTACTTCAGTACCAATGCACTTATGTACTTTACAGTTCTGATATACATACCATTTGCATGCGTTTAAAAAAATAGAGTTAGTTACACATTTTAGAAAAATTATTTACGTTTTAATTAAGCATTAATAAAGAGACACTCTATATGAGATTTGGTTCACGGGTTTTTTTCTCCAAATTTATTTAGCACCTGTTCCGCTGTTACTTAATTACAATTATAAAAAGTCTTATTGGTATGTATAATATCTCCACGCATAAAATTAAGTATATTTGCTTTTAATTATTTCGTTTTCGATGTTTAGAATGCGATATTCAAAAACCTCTCCTGAAGCATAGTTGCGATTAACTCGACGTATAGGGAAAAGCTCCATTCACAGCTGGCCGGGAAGTCAAAGAGCTGCTTCCATCAACTTGTATAAATTTAGGCAGAAGTCGTTATTAATTTCTGTTTGGAATTTTTTCAAATTTATTACAAAGCTCAGGCTTTCGAGCATGTTCTTTATTATTTTTGTTTCAGTCTGTAAGGTGGAAATGTGTATATTGAAAATATTTTATAATTTTCTAGGAATAACTTACTTAACTTTATAAATGAGTCAACTGACTGTGGAAGGGTAGATTTTAAACCAATTTTTGATCTCTCTCTCTGGTTGCCTTCTCCTTTTTGAGACTCGAGTAAGTTCTAGACAAATTTCATGTTTTAATGCGAATTTCTCGATTTCTCGAAATATCAATTGTCTAAAGTTGCTAACATAGTTTTATTTCACAATATAACGTAGACAATAAGAATATTTTTGAATTTTTTAAGTGCGCACTAAATATCTCTTCCTTAATCACTCTTATAGTTGAATCCGTTGAGGTCGAAAAAGAAAAACGTAAAACAGCGTTTTTCTGGAAAATTAAACAAAGTTTTACGAAATTTTCAAAATTTCATTAACGCTAAAGGTTACCAATTCAAATTTGGTTACAAAATGATAAAATAGTTCCGAATGATTTCCCCTATGAAATACACCTTCTCACGCCTTTGTCAAAATTGAGTAGAATAAGAACAATCTCAGAACGGTTTTGAAAAATTTAAAAAATATTTTAGTAGATTGTCTTAAAGAAAAGCCTTTTCGATTATGATCCGAACTGATTCAATTTAATTAGGTCTACGATTGTATGAATTGACGAATGTTTGTTACGTATTTATTTTGTTTGAGTATCCGAGGGTAGGGGGTCACACCCACCTGGGCCCCTACCTAGTTAAGAAAATGGTTCCAAGCCTAAATAGATAAAAACTTTTATCTATCGTTTTTTCGAAAAGCAATTTAAAAATTAGGAAATCAGGTCAATTCCGGAATTTTTAAATTTTTCCTCTTCAGACATCTTAAATAGCGCTGGTCACACGTCAAAAAGAGTAACACTTAACTTGAAAGCAAAATTAATAGAACTTGTTCAGAAATAAAAAATTCTATGAAACATGAGAGCTTCCATACAAAACACAACACCAAAACTCTCACGAAACTTCTTTTAGTAATTTAAGGGCGATAAGCAATTAAAGCGAACGAGCACGCAAACTTCATGTGAAAGCACCAGTAAAAGAAGGGAAAAATCATTATCTCTCCACGACCACGTCCTTATGTCGCGCATGTAGTAATTAAAAAAGACTGTCGACGCATTAAGCCCGAAGTGTCTAATTTCAATAAGTTCACGCCTAATTCATGCGAGGAATGAGGGGCTAAAGCGAGTTTAATTTTCTAAATACAGGAGGAGCGAAGAGCTACAGATCGACGTGTATTCTGTTCAAGCATGCATGTATGCATGGGTTCGGTTAAATTTTTTACTAAGCGCTAAAAGTGTCCTCACTATTGCGATCTACTTGCTAGTGTTACTTTGAATATGTCAACTTCTTCCAAACAATAATTATAAAAGCTCGGCACACAAACACGGTGATGAAAAATTCACTAATAAAGTCCGCGTATAACTACTAAGATTGCTCCCTCTGCTGGTAGAAATTGGTTTTCAAATGTGTGCATCCAAGTGAGCAAGGATACGTAAAGTGTATGGCATCCTTATAAAGTGACATGGTTTCCA
Organism: Dioctria rufipes; assembly: GCA_963924295.1. Classification (NCBI taxonomy): domain Eukaryota; kingdom Metazoa; phylum Arthropoda; class Insecta; order Diptera; family Asilidae; genus Dioctria; species Dioctria rufipes. Next base: position 73,906,459 of record OZ002744.1, on the reverse strand, counting down.
TGTGTAACTAGTGGAAATGGGCCCCAGGGATTGTACCCAATGGGGCATGAGTATAACATCAAAAGCAGAAAGAGGATAAATGTGCAAAGGCAATTTTAGTCAGCAGCGGAAAAGTATAATTTTTCATATTTTCTGGACGCGGCCTGTTACGACTGTGGAGTAGTGCCAGGAGATTTCTTCATGCATTTCAACCCTGTCAGTTTAACAGTTCTGGAGAAAAGTATTTCAGGCGACTAACTGTTGGGATTTTGCAAAGCTGTTAACTTGTCGCCGCTGATAGGATTTGTATTCATAAAATCAAGCCTAATAACATTTTGACCTTCCTAAGTTGAAATCTTGAGATTAACAGCTTAGCAAACTTGAACGATACTTTTAAATAAATCCGAAGACATATTAAGAGTTTCGTTTCTACAAAAAAAAAAAAAAAAAAGAAGCTTAAGGCTGGAACTTTATTAATAATTTTTTCCCAGCTACATAACATTTTATGTAATGAAAATAAATCGGTCTTAAATTTTGCAATCTTTAAAATTGTTTCTGAAAATTTGAACAGCTGAGGGATGTTTGGAAAGTTCTGGAAAATGTGTATTATGCATTTAGTTTTTGAGATGACTAATAATACCGTTAGAACAAAGCTTTATTTACTTTTCAAAATAGTCTGGGTACGAATCTTTTGATTCCGCTGTGACAAAAGTTTCCCGACTGCACTTTTAAATAAGTCATCATTACGGTTTGAGTCATCAAGATATTTTTTTCAAAAATAACCGTACTGCTTACAAGCCATCCGTACCAGGATACGTCAAGATAACTGCATCTAACAGTAATGGCGATATTGATAAATACAAACAATTGTACTTTAGCGATATCTAATTAGCGACGTAAAAATGAGCACTGCGTTTAATGCTCGCAAGCTTTGAACAACCGAGCCTTTAAGACTTCGGTTATGCACCGCACCAGTAATACTAATGCAAGCTACTGCCAGCTGTCACCAGCAATTAGCATGCTTTTATAGTAAATGGTGTGGTTACGAGATAAAATCTTACACGCGCCGGGCACGCTTGCCGGTAGCTGCTGTCTCCACTGCTTTTTTGCGGTGGAGTTATTCATACTTACGAGCGCCAGTTGTTCAGGGGATATGGAAAAGCTAGATGGGACTATAACTTCTTTATCAGTTTTTTGCCTATAAACAAGGAGATGAGTGATATTCAAAAAATCCGTTTCCGGTTTTCTTCTTGTAAAATCGTGGTAATGACCGTAGGATCTTTCTTTACAATTGTCTTATTTTATTCACTATATAATTAAATATTGTCAGCCTTATTCAGTAGTATTCGAGAAAAGGTTCTTCATCTGCCTGCAACATATTATGTAGATGAAGGTATACAAAAAATTTCTGCCGTTTTGCATTAATTGGATGAACGGAGGGTTTCCTTAATAATAATTTCAGATAACAGAAACTCTTCACTCAAAGATAGGGCCATAAGGACGGTCTGATGTTATAATTCCAATGCTACTGAAGTGTAATTTACTCGGGAGTCACGTTACCTCAACATAAATAGACAACTGAACTTTGAAAATACTAGCTCAAGCCACTTCGAATGTACAGCGTGACGCGAGATGGTTCTTGTCCAGCTGATGAGGTGCGTAACCGCCACCAAAATCTAGTTCAAGCCAGCTCGTGCTTAAAGCTTATCGTACCAGCTGGAACCAGTAGTACGTGCGGGGTTCTTAACCGTAGCTTAAGTGCATGGCCACAACGCCGGCACCACACGTAGTATCCCACATAGCACACAATGCCAATAATTTCCTAGCACATCTCACCTCGCACATCGCGGAATTAATGGCCACATCAAAGCACTGCACATTGTCTAAAGCAACCTCGAATTTTCCATTATTGAAATTCTTTAAAATTTTGCGAAAGTGTAAGCACAGTGTTTGTTAAACCGTATGGCAAAATGCAACACTTTAGTCGCAATTATTCCGAAATGGACCAAGTTTTGTGTGAAGTTACTAAGTGGAATTTTTTAAAACGAAATATACACACCATGTTGGTTTGTAGGGCAGGAGATGATAGTAACCTAAAAAGACAAAAAATTTAAGGCCAGCAGGGACTGTCTCAACCGTTTCGGAGTTACAGGGTGATAAGGAACATACAATAGTGTTTTACAAAACATCTTTTATTTTATTTTAAAAACTACGAGATGTTAAGAACTCATTGTATGAACAACCAAATTAACATGACTGTTGTTTTATAAAAACTATAAACTGTAGACTCTACTCATTATTTTAACGTATCACACCAATGTCATAACTGTAGCATTAAAAATTATTAGCTCTTAACCAATTCAGGTCATACCGAAATTAGATCATATGTTTTTAAAATGATGTGTTTTCAGTCACTAAGGTAACCAATCATATCTGAGCTGAATATGTTTCGAGCTAATTACCCTTCAACAGCTTCAGGTGACAAATGAGGTGTAATAGGTCAAAATAAAGAGTTGAGTATATAGTTTACAGTTTCTATAAGAAATATTCAGCTTTTGTGAAAACAATGAGGTCAAATTAAAAAAGGAAAGTAAATTCAGAGGGCGTGGGGGGCATCGGCAAGAGGTGCCTGCACCTTTTGCTGGCGTGTTCTACGCACGCCGGCCTGTTTGTGTATTGCAGAAAGTCCTATATAGTCTCAATATAACTGGCGTGTTTTGTATACCACTAGGCTATACTGCTAAAAAAACTGTTACTATAATAATTTATTATCTCTTGAAATAGTTTTGCTCTGTAAGTGTTAGTTCAGTTTTCTAACGGACAAATTATTAGGATACTTAAAATCTACACCAAACATGACAAGGTAATTGAATAACAAGCTAAGTATGAAAATTATATACTTATTTAGTTCGTGTTTATGAGCTGCAGCTGGAATTTAATAAAACTGTTTCATCACATCAAGGATCATGACCCAACAATTGAATGCATTTCAAATATTGGCCTTTTACCAAAAACAAAATACTGGCGGCGTCACAGAAAAGATGTGATATTGCAAGACGGTCACAATTTAAGCTATTTTGTGGGCAACTTTCGCGGGAAACGTCATAAAATTGCCAGGGCTACCAATACATGATTTGAAAATTTTCATATATCCCCGGTATAATTATTATATACTGCTTTGCTAATGAACATTCATTTCAAGCTATCATTAAAGAGAGCAGTATTGTAGAAAATATTACAATTACATCAGAAACCGTAGCAGATACATTTTCCTTTGTGCGAGAAGCCTGTATGCTTGCGTTAGACTGCAAATATTAAGAACATGGTAAAATTCGTGACCCTTGTTGCATCCTATAAATTGATGAAACCAAAATTGAAAACTTTAACGTGGCAGAATAGTTGAAAGAAACTGGATTTTGGGAATGATTGAAAAAGGCAGTACAAACTATAGACTAAAAATCTGTCCCAATAACAATCGCAGTGCGGAAACACTTCTCAAATTGATTAAAAAGACCTGCTCAACCCGGACGTGCAATTTTTTACGGATTGCTGGAAGGTTTATATAAATATATCGGATCACGGCTATACATACAAAACTGTAAATAGTTCCCAAAATTTTGTAGATTCGTACACTGGAACGCATAAGCAGTCTGCTGAGAATAGCTGGCGTCACCTCAAGTTAAGGCTAACAGGAGGAGGAGTGAGAAAGGAAAGCTTAGATCTCCATTTATGAGAGTTTCTTTGGAGAAGGATGGTGAAAAAGGCGGAGAAGATTATTTCATCCCCCTTCTTGAGAAAATAAAACAAGGGCGCAAAGTAGAAAATAATATAGTTTGTACTTTTTTTAATGACTATCAAGTTTTCTATAATTTACTCTTTCTTCCTATTCCTAATAAATATGTTCAAGGTCAAATCTTTTAATTTCTTCTGCAAATAAGATTTTGATACACATAATATATTTCCTTGTACAAAAATCTTAAAATATAGCTAATACTTCATAAAAATATTTTGTAAAAGACAAACATTTTCTTTATTTACAATTAATTTAAAAAATAAAAATCGTTTAACAGTTATTTGCAGTGAGCAGTTCGGAATTTTAAAGATGTAAATAAAATAACAACACTAAAGACACGCACATTAAGAAGAAAAATTTTGTATATCTTAATAACGGGGTTTTCGAAAAAATTACCGTTTTTTGAAAAAAAAAAAAACAGGAAAATTTTCAAAAAACGATTACATCTCGAAAAGTACCACATAAATTGCAATGTGTTTTATAGCTGTTTTAAAAGATAATAATATTACCTTTAAAGTGACACCCATCTTGTTTGGATATGTCCTGTAGTTTTTGAGATATTTCAAAGGGATTTGGAGGTCCTTTTCGTCCTTATGTAGCATTTCCGCATATAATGACCTATATCGGATGTTGTGGAATTACTTAGGGTATCATCCTGTAATAGTGGTTATTTAATTGGCCGAGACCCCGTTTCAGAAGTTTAGGCGAAAACAAAAAATGGGCAAAATGTTTGCCATAAACTTTAAGTATTTCTGCTGGAAAATAAAGCCTTTTGAGATATTCTGCTTCAAGTAGTCAATTAAAACGAAAAAACCGTGTAAAGTATGTGGGAAATATTACAAAAATTTCATCGTTTAACAACGCTACTAATTTAAAAACCAATTATGGTTGCTGAAATAATATTAACCGCTTTTATTGTTGAGCACTATATTAGTTTCCAAATCTTGGAACTTTACCCGCGCTAATAAAGGTAAAAATTATTTTGACATAATTTTAATGAAACGTTTATAACGGAATGATTTACAGAATCGGTATCCGCATTTGACAATATCTCCAACAATATTGATCATCTGCTTTCTGTCTCCCCCTCTTCCGAAATCATCCTGGCAGGCGATTTTAATGTCCATAACATGCCATGGCTCAGACATTCTTCTACCTCAAGTCCTTCGGGCCGATTCGTTGAACTATTTTGTGAATCTTTCAATTTTCATCAGCTAGTGGATGCACCGACGAGAATCCCTGATGCAGCTGGAGATAGCCAATTTACTAGCTTTGTTTCTGTCATCTCACCCTGACAAATATTCCATCTCAGTCGGCTCCCCTCTTGGTAATTCAGACCACTGTCTAATCACAGCTCAATTTATCACCTCAACTCTGCGCCGCCCTACTTCTCCACCTACAAGTAGGCTTCTATGGCACTATAAGAACGCTGATTGGGAAAGTCTCAATCAGTATCTTAGAGATATAGATTGGTCGGTCTGTTTTGCTTCGAGGGATGCTGATGAATGCACATTAGAACTTAGTAACATACTAAGTCTAGGCGTGCGTGAATATATTCCGTATTCTTACAGCAGATCTCAACAACAGCAAAATCGCTCTTGGTTTAACGATAAGTGCAACCAAGCTATAAAAGCGAAAGAGTCTGCTTTTCGCGCCAATCAAGTGCATCCTTGTCCAGAACTGAATGGAATCCACAAGACTGCACGGAACACCTGCAAGTCCATTATCCAGAGAGAAAAATTTCTTTTTGACCAGAATGTTAGACAAAGAATCTTGACAAGCCGCAAAGGTAGTAAAGGTTTCTGGTCCCTGGTCAAAACCATCAGGAACAACTTCAGCAGTTCCTCTATACCTTCACTACTTAATAATGGTGAAGTGGTTGTTGACTCCCTGGATAAAGCTGCTAGATTCGCATTAAATTCTTTTCTTCCACCCACTTCACAGGCACCTGTCGTGCATCCCCCGTGCGGATGTGTACAAGAGCCAATACACATCCGTACGAGGGATGTGTTCAAGGTCCTTAAAGGACTCAACGTCTCCAAAGCTGCAGGCCCTGATGGTTTCTCGCCCCTATTAATTAAAAGCTGTGCCTCATCCTTGGCTAAACCTCTGCGCAAACTATTCTACCTGTCCTACTCGACAGGAAAATTTCCAACTGCTTGGAAACTAGCTCACGTTCAGCCTATTCCCAAGAAAGGAGAGGGTAGCGATCCCTCAAATTATCGACCAATTGCAATCACTTCGATTCTTTCAAAGGTTTTTGAATCTATCATTAACTCCAAATTAATGAAGTATCTGGAAACCAATCAGCTAATCAACGATCGCCAATACGGCTTCCGGCACGGACGCTCATCTGGAAACTTGCTGACTTTTCTTATGGAACGTTGCAATCGTAGTCTTCACAATTTTGGTGAGTCCAAAATCGTTGCTCTAGATATTTCAAAGGCCTTTGATAGAGTCTGGCATTCAGCCCTTTTAGCCAAACTCAAAGCACTTGGTCTTTCCCCTCCTCTTCTATTATGGATTGAAAGTTTTTTATCTAGTCGCCAAATACGAGTTGTATTAGATGGCGTTATATCTGATCCTCATCCTATTAATGCCGGTGTCCCCCAGGGCTCTGTTATTTCTCCGACTCTATTTCTAATCTTCATTAATGATCTGCTTTCCCTTACTTTCAATCCTATCCATAGCTTTGCTGATGATAGTACCCTTGATTTCGCATACTCCTTTGACACCCTTGCGGATTCCAGAGGGAACGCCGCATGTGTTAAACGAGACTGCATGATTAGATCATTGAATAACGATCTTGACAATATTCTCGCTTGGGGCAAAGTGAATCGCGTCGAATTCAATGCATCTAAGACCCAAAGCTGTCTCATCTCATTAAAACAAGACCATCACTTAACCACTCCCGTTTCGTTTGATGGTGCATTAATTTCTGAATCACCGTCACTAAGAATTCTTGGCATTAATATTTCCAGTAAGTTAAGCTGGACAGATCACATCTTCTCGGTTGCCAAAGAAGCATCCAAATGTCTTGGTTTTTTGAAAAGGTGTAAGAAATATTTCAGCCCATCAAATATAGCGCTCCTCTACAAGTCCTACATCAGACCCTGAATGGAATACAATTCCCATATCTGGGCCGGGGCTGGTCGCACAGCCTTAGCTTCATTGGATATTGTCCAAAAGAAAGCCTGCAAGTTCATTGGTGATGTGGCAATTACTCGTCATATCGACTCGCTCGAGCACCGTCGCAATGTTGGATGCCTTTCGCTCCTTTATCGCTATGTGTATGGCCAATGTTCTGATGAAATATCTAGTCTGATCCCTTGTAGAATAGTTCCTGCACGCAATACCCGCGCTGCATCCCGCGCTCATCCTTTTACCTTTCAAATTACCTTCGGCCGTACACTTAAATTCCGTGATGCTTTCTTATCCCGAACTGTGCGAATGTGGAACAGTCTACCATCTTCTGTCTTTCCTCCGGCATACAACCTGCAAAAGTTTAAGGGCGACATACATCGGCACCTCCGCCGCTCTCCTCATATCCCCTAATCCTTTCCCTATCTCCTTCCTGCCACGCTGTGCTTTGCATCATAGGGTATCCCCTGAGCTTGGCTTAATAATATAAAAAAAAAAAAAAAAAAAAATATATGTTCGGACTCCAAAATTGCCACAAATATAAAATGTAGCAGAACAAGTGTAACCAGCATTATCAAATCAGTACTCAGTGAAGCCTACTTCGATAATTTAAAAACAACTTTAAAAAGCAACATATTTTTCCGAAAAGGTACCAAGGTTTCAAATAGTGCAACGTTTTCATGACATAAAACCACATAAATTGTTACATCCTAGTCATAATCCTAGTTACATCCTTTCTTACTTCCAGTCGTATCAGGAATACTTGGGCAGTATGAAGCACTCATATCTTTTTTCAAAGAAGCAGTTGAAAAGGACAGAATTGTAGCTGTTGAAATAGTTTGTCATACTTTCATTTCTTGTGTTATCCTTTTTCTACGATCTATACAAGCAAAGTAAACTACCTAAAATACATAGGCTCTATTTCAAAGTATCGGAAACCATTATAGCGATTGCCGACTGTTATTTTCAATCTAATTACGTTAAAAGCACGCCTATAGAAAAATTTTATCTTGTTATATCTTGTTATTAATCTACAAACATTATTATTCAGCTACAAAGATCAAACTAAAAGAACCGACCTTAGACAGCGTTGTTTAGATCTCTAAATTGAAAGCTTAAAACAAATTTATTCGAGGTATAATTTTAATGATGAAAAGTTAAAATATCTTTCTTTATTAGATCCACAAAATATTACAGCTAATGCAAGTATTGCAAAAATAATAGAATTACTTCCCAAGCTTCTGTCTGAAAACGCAACAGGTCAGAACATGCATAGAAACAGAGTGGCAATTACTTCGAAATTCCGATATACTCTCAAAATCAATCATAAACATATTGTGGAGTTTTGGAAAAAAATAAGCGAAATAGACTTCTTTTAAGTTTCTCACAAATTTTGTATTTAACACATTTCTCTTCCCCATTCTGCAGCAAACTGTGAAAGAATTTTTGCACACGTGAAACAGCCAAAGACTAACATGAGAAATAAGTTAGCTACTCCTACACGTTTAACCTCCAGCCCTTCGAAATGACTCTCGCTTCGAACCCTTTCATTACAAATAATCCAATAATTGCCCGTTAGATGCTCTATTTTCACTTTTCCAAAAGGATGTGTCATTTTATAAGTGGCTTTTCCGAAGTAAAATTTTAGCATTATATAGGCAACGAGTTTGTTAGTGAAATTAAGTAGCTTTCCAATCTATTTGAAAATTTCAAATCATTCACCGTAAAATGTTTTCTTTTTCGATGTCTAGTTGAAGTTGTAAAGTTCGTATTTTGGGCATAGTACCTCTAGCAGCATACCTACCATTTCTATACTGTCAGCTTGACTCATAGACTAAACATTCCTTTGTAAGGTTTGAGGCTCTTAAGGATGATATGCGCTACAATTTCATATGCAGTATGCAGCGAAGAATAGTTGAATTTCCTCGAAATTCCTTTTTTGGAAATTGTAAGGGGGCCAGCACTTCAGTCTTATTTAATCAGATTTTCAATAACCAACCCTAATCCATCTCAAAGTTGGAAGCTGATGACGTGTGCAACTGGTAGCCCCAACTATGGAATCACATAAAAACTGTTGTCAGCTGTGACTTCTAAGCATACATATTTTAATTAAGTTCTTCTTCATTATTTATTTACCTAGCCCTTTTTTACAGCTAATGGTATGGGCGTAGAAAATCAGACGATTGGTGCAACCCTCACCCAGAAGCCTAATGATCTATAAAATACGGAGAACCAAGGAACTTGAGGGTCTTCCCAACACCAAAAAAACATAAAATAATGCCACAACGACATAATCCTAAGCAGAAAAATTATGTACCCCTTATGGCTTTAAATGCAAATTAATGAGTTCGTCTTATCTAAATGCCGCAAACAATCTTTGCAAGAAAGCTAAATCTCTTTATCTAAACTGGCGTTTTTATAGTCGGAGAATGAGCTATCCACCTTTTTCGGCCCTCCCAAGAAGAGAAGTTCATCTTGGTTTTGCGGATGGCCAATAGCTTTCCTTATTCCACTATCGTCACCGTATGCACATCTAAACCATTGCGGTTACAGTTTTCACGGAGGTCTCTGAAGCTTTGAAGCTCCCGTAGTAAGGCTATTTATTTTATTTACCCATGAGCATAGTGGCGTCCCGGAAATCTTTGCTCCTTGTAACCACCAGAAAATTTGTGAACACCATAAAACGTCGTTTTTTCCCAGTTCCTATTTTTTAAGGAAAATTCAAATTTCAGCCGTAACCACATAAATGTTTGCCAACCCAAGCCCCTGAGAGTGCTGCTAATTTTCTGGGAACTTGGGAAAACTTAATACGTGCACAGCATATACAAAAAAAAAAAAACGCAATTAGCCGGACCGGATAAACCACAGAATTGTGGACCGGCGACGGTGATATGAATTTTCTTGGAGTTGTAGGAAGGTGCAACCTAAAAGCTCGTAAATTTTAATTTCACATCTATGCAATGTGCGACTTCAGCAGAATAATGAGAAGAAATATATTCATATACAGGAACAGGTAGCTCTAAAAGAGTTTCTCGAAAGTGACGCTTATCTCTATATCAGAAGAAAATGAGGAAGTCAAGGTGGAGGTAGATGTGTATATATGAATGGTATTAAAGGACACCCGGCATGAAATGGATGAATATGCATTCGTTTTACCTCGAATAGCATGCATTTGACAGGACGGTTTTATGCTTCTTCGGCATGCACTTCTTACGGCATGCCATGCAATTCCCTCATTATTTAGTAGCACCAGCAATCCCCCTCTGTATACAATTGAATCCTTCGGTTCGTAATGGAGCGCACTGTTATATGCATACGTGCGAAAATCATTTTTAACATTAATTTGAAAGTTAACTTATGGTGATGAATGGCGCTTCAGATGCGTCTTTAGCTGTGCAGTGCTGCTAAAAGAGCTGCAGTTAATGCCCAGCATATTTCTATGATAAACAGTCTCCCCCAGGATATGCATGCAATCAATTAAAGAAGCAAAAGTTGAGAGATTTATATCTCTAGCATGACAGCAGAGGGGAAGACTTATTAAGACAATTCAAAAAATTCTTCAAGATTTTCGTTATCCAATCGTAGCCCTTATAAAAATATGAGATGTATTGTAGGTCATTTTCTTAATTGGGTTCTGATGTGTATTTTGTAATTATATATTTTGCGTATAAAATTTGAGGCGAATAAGTCAATGATAAGTGTTCGGCCCATCTACATGCTTATTATTCTTTATTGAATATCCCAGCCAGATCATCAACAAAACCTTATTATTTTTTGCATAAAGCTAGAAGTGCTGGGGGCTAAAATACATGCTATATTTCATTGAAATATAATGATGGCATGGTATGAGCTTATATGTGCACTACTCCTATTACTCATTATTAGTTTAGCAATGTGCCTGAGATCAGACCAGACCACATTAACCTGACTCTAGCAAGTATCTTAGATACTGACATGTATGTTAATCACTGTATTCTAACATCATGAGCATAGATTGTACTGCTCGTAGTTAGAACGTACACGCAAATTTGAATTTACTGAAGACTGCAATGAATGCACTGATAATTATGGATTAAGATCAGTGGTTTATCCTCTTATAATTAAAAACACTGTCCAATAATAGACACTTATTTCTTAATGTTGCCCACTAATTATAGTAAGATAAGATTATGTATATAAGGAATTAGGTCAAAGATCCACATACACTAGAAAACACACGTAATAACACAGATTTGTAATGCACAATTAGTTGTATTGGGATAAAACTCAATATGTAAGTTTGGGTCAGAGAAAACACGTATTGCCAAAAATTGCAATATAAAATCGTTAAAAACGCTATATGTTTATAAAATAAATATAGAGTAAGTTGAATTGATATATTTGATAAATATGCACACGAAGTATATAGTATGTAAATATATATATATATATATGAGTAAATTTGTTATAAAATAGATATATAAATAAATAATAAAATGTTACAAGTGGCTGGTACTCACCGATCTAAACTTGGCACTTGAGGTGGTTGGATTTAAGCTAATGTTAAGACCCTTTGTTCTAATATTTTATTAGAACAATTCTTTATTCCCGTCTAGACCAGGAATAAAGTGTTAATGTTAGTAATTTTAATCTCAGTCAAGACCCGAGATACAATATGCTTTAAATCAGTCAATACCCGAATTAAAATCTTGTCTTAGCTTCAGTCAAGACCCGAAGTAAGATTCTTTATTTCAGTCAAAACCCGAAATAAAGTGTTGGTTAGTAAGTGATTATTTCAGTCAATCCCCGAAATAATGCTCTTTAAATCAGTCAATACCCGACTTAAAGTGTTATCTTGACTTCAGTCAAGACCCGAAGTAAGATTCTTTATTTCAGTCAAAACCCGAAATAAAGTTTTTGTTAGTAAATGATTATTTCAGTCAATCCCCGAAATAATGCTTTTTAAATCAGTCACTGCCCGACTTAAAATGTTATCTTGACTTCAGTCAAGACCCGAAGTAAGATTCTTTATTTCAGTCAAAACCCGAAATAAAGTGTTTGTTAGTAAATGATTATTTCAGTCAATCCCCGAAATAATGCTCTTTAAATCAGTCAATGCCCGACTTAAAGTGTTATCTTGACTTCAGTCAAAACCCGAAGTAAGATTCTTTGTTTGCAGTCAAAACCCGAAATAAAGTGTATGTTAGTAAGTGATTACTTCGGTCAATACCCAAAATAAAATGATTTGTTAATAAAAGTTCTATATCAGTCGATACCCGATATAAAATATTAGTCCCTACCTACCCAACCTATCCCAAGCGATGCCAAGTGCAAAAAGAGATCGAGATCAGTCAGCTTGTGGTTTTTATAGCCGTTGCTTGCACATGACACCAATGATGGAGTAACAAAGGCGCATGATCACAAGAATTGGCAGAACATCTGTGCACTTACGGTACTAGTGATAAAACTTACCTTACTTAACAAAATGCATAGCAACAAGAAACAGACGGCAGCAGATGCTGCTGTGATAAAAAATTTCGATGCAGCAGCCCATGAAGAAAAATAAATTCCCGTTTTGTAATGATGATGTAGAATTGCAAATTGATCGGCTTGATCTGATTATATTTGTGGCATGTATTGAATGCTACATGAAATGCTTTTGTTATATATCGTACCCATTTTTAGGGAACATTGTTGGTTAGACTAAATTTATTTTATTTTCAGATCTCAATTTTAGCATGATAATTTTTAATATGTTCAGTTTTCAGGATTGTTCTTATCACTAATCTAACGGTTCAATCGTATGATAATGATTTTGACTTAATCTGTTCGAAGAGGCTATAATATTGTATTGTATTTATACAATATGTTGTATATAAAACAAATACATGGCTTTGTTTGGTTGTGTATCTGTGTTTTGATTGAGAGTGATTAGATTAGATTTCATTTTATAAAATTTGCATGCTATGTTTTTATTATGTTTTCCTTTCAGAAATTTTAATATTTATAAAAATATATTCGAATCAGTTTGGTTCGAACATACTGCCCCCAGTTGAAAGGCTTGAGCTGTCTTTCAAAATATTAGCTTACTGACGCCTTGAATGAGAAAAGCACTCTTGAACCTAGTAAATAAGGAAAATAACAGAATACTTTAAATGAAAGAGAAAAAAGGGGCGGACCCGATGTTGCTTTCAAAAAGAACGAAGAAACAAAAAATAATGTACAACCAATGATGCAAATAAACCAGACAAACACAATTGTTATTATAGTCATTTTATTATTTTAATAGTGTTATCGGCCAAAAGTCTTACTTTGATTTTCGTACCGTCATTAGTAGAAAAACGCCAGTTTCTCTTCTTGGAGCGTCTTAAAGCAGCCATCGAAACTGTATAATCCTCTTTAAATCCCGTTTGATTGTCCACAATAGTGACGAGGAGATCATCATCCGAAATTTTTGTAGGCAATATCGATTGGTCCTTTAAAATATTGAATACAGTTGGTGGATCGCTTGAACTGCTATCCTGTTGGATGCTGGTTGGTGATTGTTGTATGTCCTCAATTGTAGGTAACTCTGTCTCAGCCTGCTGAATACGTAAACCGCTGTCTTCAGGTGGGTCTGACTCTGGGTTACAGGTGGTGGAGGTTGTTTCCTCGATAGTTGCTTCAGGAGATGTTTTCTCAGCCTTTGGGGAAGAAGGAGGTGAATCCTCAATTATGATGATTGGCGTTGGTATGCTGGTCAACGACATCTTGGTGAGGCTTTGATTAACCTTCAACATATTTGATCGTTGCTGTTGCAATCTGTTAAGGTCCTCCTGTAATTGGCGAATTTCCTCATAGTCCTCGTCTATTGACGGCTGAGGAGATGGTGATACCCTGGCAATTTCGTCATCCAGATCCCAGTCTTCTTCTGTGGAGTCTTCCTCCGAATAGTGCTTGGAAGAAAAGGGCTTATTTATAAATTCTCTCTCCAGATTCCATGCTTCCTCAAGCTCCTTCTCACAGGTTCGTCCTGGAGTAATAGGCAACTCTTTTTCGCAATCACCACTAATTGATGCGCTCATGCCAACTGTTTGAATTTAACTGGTGCTTGATTTAATTTCGTACTTGAATTTATTCAAACATAACGGGACTTTTTGTTTAGTTCTTGCCTGCATTGATTGGTTGCAGTGCAAGACTTGATATAAAATATAACGGCAAAAAAAAAGAAAAAAAAATTCATATAAATTTCTGCACTGAAGTGACTTGTGTTTGAAATATAACGGTATATTGCATTTTTTTTTTTTTTTTTTGATAGTATAATTTGAGTTTCTCTTTATTATACATGTTTGTTATAGAAACACAATTTTACATTTCAAATGTAACGGTTTCGGTTGAAATTTGTTCGCTTGGGAATGAGTATTTCAATTTGCACGTAACGGAACTTGATTGTATGCAACTTTAAATGGGTGGGTGATTTTCTGCTGGAGACTATGTTATGTGACGTATGAATGTATGTTGGGGTTTTTTTTTTTTTTTATAAGAAAACAAACAGGAAATTTTAATTTTCTATATTGATGCAATTTCCCTTTCTTGTATCGGCATGATACAAATTTTGGCTATTGGTCTTTTTACAACTCCATTTTTTGTCATTATACTGACTACGCGAACATATTTGTCAGCACCTGGGTGAACTTCAGTTATTCGTCCTAATAACCACCGGCTCACTACCAGATTAGGTTCTTTAATTATAACTAGATCTCCTATTTTAGGATTTGATATTGGAGACTGCCATTTAGGTCTATTTTGTAGGGAATTTAGATAATCGTTAGACCATTTGTGCCAAAACTGTTGTTGCAACAATTGGAGATGTTTCCATCTGGTAACTGATGAAACCTTATTTTCCAGCACGGGTTCTGGTGGAAGTAATAAAGAAGTACCGATTAAAAAATGTCCTGGAGTAAGAACATTGAGATCGTCTGGATCTTCTGTGATAGGACATAGAGGCCTGGAATTTAGACAGGCTTCAATTTGTGTCAAAACAGTTGCAAATTCTTCAAAGGTCAATGAAGAATTCCCCAAAATTCGCTTTAAATGGAATTTTATGGATTTAACTCCGGCCTCCCACAATCCTCCAAAATGAGGTGCGGAAGGCGGGTTAAAATGCCAACATATCCCGTCTTGGGCTAGTGTTTCTGCAATCTGATTGTTAGCTTGCAGTATGGCTGTTCGGAATTCCTTTTGTAGGACTTTGTCAGCTCCAATGAAATTAGAGCCACAATCTGAAAAGATATCTGTGCTGAGTCCCCTTCGGCTGGAGAAACGGCGAAAAGCTGCTATAAAGGCTGCTGTGGACAAATCTGACACAGCTTCTATATGAATGGCTTTGGTTGCCATGCAAATGAAAATGCAAATATACCCTTTATATATTCGATTGTTTCGAAATTTAGATACTTTTAAATTGAAAGGACCAGCATAGTCTAGGCCAGTTTGTTGAAACGGTCTAGTCAGATTGACCCGTGGTGAAGGAAGATTTCCCATGATTTGATTTTTGATAGATGCGGATTACTTAAAGCAAGTTATACATTTATGTAATACTTGTTTTACGATTTTACGCCCTTGTGGAATCCAAAATTCGTTTCGAATCATGGATAATACCAATAGCGGACCTCCATGCAAAGTGGTCGATTATTAATGTTGTTAATTTACTCTCCCTTGGCACGATTATTGGATGTTTTTGGCTGTAATGAATATTAGCATTTCTTAACCGCCCACCTACTCGAATTAATCCATTGTTATCTAAGAAGGGGTTAAGTGATAAGATCTTGCTTTTAACTGGAAGTGGATTCTGTTTTTGTAAACATTTAATTTCAGTACCGAAAGCGGCATTCTGTGCTGCTTTAATGAGCCGAATTTTTGCTTGAGCAATTTCTGTCGGATTAAGTATCTTTGGGTCCATTAATTGTTCTTGAGTGGACACCACCGATGGCCCTTTGCATTTATTTATGAACCTAATGCAATAGGCAACTATGCGTTGTAATTTGGTAAAGCTGGAGAATTTTTCAAACAAATCATCGATGTTTGAATGAGCTATTGCGAAATGTGTGACTCGTTTTTGTTCAGTTTCAGGCTCATTAGGTGGAATTGGTTTGGATTTCGGCCAATTATTTTCACTGTCCTGCAACCACTGAGGTCCATGCCACCATAGTTTATGATCAATTAATGACGAAGACTTAATTCCTCTGGAATTGCAGTCAGCTGGATTGTCAGCAGACCTTACATGTTGCCATGCCTTAATGTCGATCAATCCCTGAATTTCCGCAACCCGATTAGCCACATATGTTTTATACTTATTGGGGTGACTACGAATCCATGATAATACAATAGAAGAATCCGTCCAAGCAAATATTGGAACTTGGTCAAATTGCAAATCTATTTTAACGCGATTTATGAGCCGAGCTAACAATACCGCACCGCATAATTCAAGACGTGGGAGAGATACGGATTTAACAGGCGCTACCTTTGATTTTGCCATGAGTAAATTGACTTGAAGACTTCCTTCTTCATCAATCACTCGAATGTATACAGCAGCAGAATATGCTTGATTGGAAGCATCTGAAAATCCATGTATTTGACAGGTGGATAGGTTACTTGTAGTGTGTAACCAACGTGGTATCTTGATATTACTGATATGTTGTAATTCTGTTTTGAATTCGCGCCACTGCTTATCAATGTGTGCCGGTATTCGTTCATCCCATGAACATCCTGAAAGCCATAAAGCTTGCATCAAGATTTTAGCAGTAATTATAATGGGCGATATCCAGCCAAGTGGATCGAAAAGCGTTGCAATTTCTGAAAGAATAGACCGCTTTGTAGAGAGGCAATCTGCTTTCTTCCTATATTGTAAAATGAAGCAATCAGCTCCTGGATACCAATGAATGCCTAAAGTTTTCACAGATTCATCGCTTGCGAATCGCAAAGAAAGTTCAACTTCTCTGTATGGTTCGGGGATCCTAGATAGTAAATCTGAAGAATTGCTTACCCATTTCCTCAAGTTAAACCCGCCGGAAGATAACAGATTGATAAGTTGATCTTGTATGTGGAAGGCTTCTTCCTTTGTATCTGAGCCTGTAAGAAGGTCATCAACATAGAAGTCACGAGACACTATCTTTGCAGCTTCGGGAAATTGGTCAGCTTCATCAACAGCTAGCTGGTTAAGTGTTTTTATTGCAAGATAAGGGGCTGGCGTTGTACCAAAGGTTACCGTGGTCAATTGGTAATCTTGAATACGTTCATTTTGATTATTCCTCCAAACTATTCTTTGATAGGTTTGATCTGGAGGTTGTACTTTTATCATCCTGTACATTTTCTCTATGTCAGCAGACATAGCGAATTTGTACTTTCGCCATCTGAGGATGATTGAGAAGAGTTCAGACTGCAGTACTGGACCCGTATGCAGCTGTTCGTTTAGACTTTTTCCATTAGTCGTTTTTGCTGAAGCATCAAAGACGACGCGTACCTTTGTAGTGGTGCTATCTTTGATAACAGCATGGTGAGGAAGATAGTAACTTTGTTCGTTGCTTACTATCTTATTAGCCACTGTCATGTGACCTAATGTCTTGTATTCATTAATACAAGCTTTGTATTCCTGATAAAGTTCAGGATTTCGTTCTAATTGCCGTTCTAGGCTGTAGAACCTACGTAATGCCATACCACGAGAGTCGCCTAGACTAGGACTTTCTGCTGTGAAAGGCAGACGAACTTCGTAACGGCCGTGTCCGTTACGAAAATGAGATTTTTGATAAAACTCTTCACATTCTTGATCTGCTTTAGACAGCTTTCTTCCTGGATTAACTTCTTCAGTTTCCCAAAACTGACGTAAAAGTTTATCCAGTGAAGTGTCGTCGTCGTAATGAACCTTTGCTGTTAATGCAGATGCTGTTAAGAAAGTGGATGT
Source organism: Dioctria rufipes (assembly GCA_963924295.1). Taxonomy (NCBI): domain Eukaryota; kingdom Metazoa; phylum Arthropoda; class Insecta; order Diptera; family Asilidae; genus Dioctria; species Dioctria rufipes. Next base: position 73,888,631 of record OZ002744.1, on the reverse strand, counting down.
ATTTTTTAGCTTTCCGAAAAGTATCCATCCGAGGGTGCTGTTTTGGGCAGTTGGTGTTCCTGGAGGACCTTTCCGTAAACCTTCCAAGAGTATTTCGCTATACACATCTGCTCCTAAAAGCAGGTCAATTTTTCCTGGTTTAAAGAAAAATGGATCGGCCAGTGGTAGCTCATGTATATGACTCCATTTTTTGTTTGGAATGGTTGAAGGGGGTAAAATGTCCGTAATTGTATCCACTATAAAGGCAGTGACCGTGGTTGCCTGAGTTGTGGTTGAATAAGGATAAATGTTCAATGTAGTTTGTTTTTGAACATTTGTAGTTTCAGTTTTTCCCAGGCCAGTGATTTGAATTTCCACGTTTGTAGTGGATGATTGCAGCTTACGTGCGGCGGCTTGGGTTACAAATGAAACTTGAGAGCCTGAATCTATCAGTGCTCTTAATACCAACATGTTTCCCTTTTTTGTAGGAACGTTTAACAATGCTGTGGCAAGCAGTGCTTGTTTGGTATGATGATTTTTTGCATGAAGGGTGTGAAGGGATTTATTGGATGTGCAAGGTGAATTACAAGGTTGAGCTTCTGATTGCTGCTTCCTTGGCTTGAATTGGGTCGAGGTCCTTGGAGTGGCATTATTCCTGTGAAGTAAGGAATGATGCCTCCTTCCACATCGCTGACATGAAAACTTACTTGTACAAGTTTTCGTAGTGTGCCCCTTTGATAGGCAGTTATTGCATAATTGATTTGATGTGACAATTTTGAATTTATTGTCTACATCGAGTTTTATGAATTTCGGACATTTAAATAGACGGTGCTGCTCTTTGCACAAAGGACATGCTTGGGTGTATGAAGTAAAATGGGTAGATGCTCTCGGGACTTGAGCATTTTTGTTGGCTGGGGATGGTTTGGTATCGACTATGGCTTCTAAAATTCTAAATCTAGATTGTAAAAATATTTTTAAGGATTCGAAAGTGGGAAGTCCTTTTGCTGTATTAATCTCTTGTTCCCATGCACGGTGCGTTTCTGCTGGCATACATTGTACCACCATATAGATGAGAATTGCATCCCATTGCTTAGTGGAAACTTGCAATGCCTCGAGTTCGAAGATACATTCCGAAGACTTATCTAGCAAGGTTTTGATAGCCTTGGCTGATTCGTGGGCTGCTTTAGGTAGATTAAAGAGTGCTTTCAATTGGGCATTTACCAAGACTCGTTTATTATCATACCTTTCAAGCAATATCTTCCATGCGCTGTCATAGCTCGAGTTGGTCATAGGAAATTGACGCAATAAGTGCTCTGCTTCTCCAGATACACTTGACTTTAAATAATGCAATTTCTGCACCGCTGATAACGCAGAATTTGAATGCACCAGGGACTTGAAAAGATCGTGAAAAGGTCTCCAAGAATCATAAGATCCTGAGAATTTTGGGATTGTGATGCTAGGTAGTCTCAGAGACGATGGAGTTTCATGTTCTGATTTTGTACTTGGTTCAACATTTGTTTCGAATGCATCTAATGCATCCCTAAGAATACCTCGAAAAGTAAAGTATTGATTTTCCACCTTTGAAAATTGATCGTTTGCGAAATAATCGTATTTTTGAAGTTCACTATCTTCCAAAGCCTGCGTGGCTTGAATAAGTGTATAGTGATCTTTCTTGTACTCTGACCAAATTTCACTTAGAGCGGTTAATCGCTCAGAAATAAGACCTTTCGTTCGTTTTTCTACATCAGTTTTGTTGTAGTTATTGAACGATTTTTCAAAGATTATTGCGGAAGTGGCTTGGTTGCCCAAAAGTTTTTGAAGAGCAGACATAATGAAACGATTGATAAGATAAAACACTAAACCTTAGATCCGGCTCGAAGGACCATAAAATGTACTGCTCGTGGTTAGAACGTACACGCAAATTTGAATTTACTGAAGACTGCAATGAATGCACTGATAATTATGGATTAAGATCAGTGGTTTATCCTCTTATAATTAAAAACACTGTCCAATAATAGACACTTATTTCTTAATGTTGCCCACTAATTATAGTAAGATAAGATTATGTATATAAGGAATTAGGTCAAAGATCCACATACACTAGAAAACACACGTAATAACACAGATTTGTAATGCACAATTAGTTGTATTGGGATAAAACTCAATATGTAAGTTTGGGTCAGAGAAAACACGTATTGCCAAAAAATTGCAATATAAAATCGTTAAAAACGCTATATGTTTATAAAATAAATATAGAGTAAGTTGAATTGATATATTTGATAAATATGCACACGAAGTATATAGTATGTAAATATATATATATATATGAGTAAATTTGTTATAAAATAGATATATAAATAAATAATAAAATGTTACAAGTGGCTGGTACTCACCGATCTAAACTTGGCACTTGAGGTGGTTGGATTTAAGCTAATGTTAAGACCCTTTGTTCTAATATTTTATTAGAACAATTCTTTATTCCCGTCTAGACCAGGAATAAAGTGTTAATGTTAGTAATTTTAATCTCAGTCAAGACCCGAGATACAATATGCTTTAAATCAGTCAATACCCGAATTAAAATCTTGTCTTAGCTTCAGTCAAGACCCGAAGTAAGATTCTTTATTTCAGTCAAAACCCGAAATAAAGTGTTGGTTAGTAAGTGATTATTTCAGTCAATCCCCGAAATAATGCTCTTTAAATCAGTCAATACCCGACTTAAAGTGTTATCTTGACTTCAGTCAAGACCCGAAGTAAGATTCTTTATTTCAGTCAAAACCCGAAATAAAGTTTTTGTTAGTAAATGATTATTTCAGTCAATCCCCGAAATAATGCTTTTTAAATCAGTCACTGCCCGACTTAAAATGTTATCTTGACTTCAGTCAAGACCCGAAGTAAGATTCTTTATTTCAGTCAAAACCCGAAATAAAGTGTTTGTTAGTAAATGATTATTTCAGTCAATCCCCGAAATAATGCTCTTTAAATCAGTCAATGCCCGACTTAAAGTGTTATCTTGACTTCAGTCAAGACCCGAAGTAAGATTCTTTATTTCAGTCAAACCCCGAAATAAAGTGTTTGTTAGTAAATGATTATTTCAGTCAATCCCCGAAATAATGCTCTTTAAATCAGTCAATGCCCGACTTAAAGTGTTATCTTGACTTCAGTTAAAACCCGAAGTAAGATTCTTTATTTGCAGTCAAAACCCGAAATAAAGTGTATGTTAGTAAGTGATTACTTCGGTCAATACCCAAAATAAAATGATTTGTTAATAAAAGTTCTATATCAGTCGATACCCGATATAAAATATTAGTCCCTACCTACCCAACCTATCCCAAGCGATGCCAAGTGCAAAAAGAGATCGAGATCAGTCAGCTTGTGGTTTTTATAGCCGTTGCTTGCACATGACACCAATGATGGAGTAACAAAGGCGCATGATCACAAGAATTGGCACAACATCTGTGCACTTACGGTACTAGTGATAAAACTTACCTAGCAACGAACAAAATGCATAGCAACAAGAAGCAGACGGCAGCAGATGCTGCTGTGATAAAAAATTTCGATGCAGCAGCCCATGAAGAAAAATAAATTCCCGTTTTGTAATGATGATGTAGAATTGCAAATTGATCGGCTTGATCTGATTATATTTGTGGTATGTATTGAATGCTACATGAAATGCTTTTGTTATATATCGTACCCATTTTTAGGGAACATTGTTGGTTAGATTAAATTTATTTTGTTTTCAGATCTCAATTTTAGCATGATAATTTTTAATATGTTCAGTTTTCAGGATTGTTCTTATCACTAATCTAACGGTTCAATCGTATGATAATGATTTTGACTTAATCTGTTCGAAGAGGCTATAATATTGTATTGTATTTATACAATATGTTGTATATAAAACAAATACATGGCTTTGTTTGGTTGTGTATCTGTGTTTTGATTGAGAGTGATTAGATTAGATTTCATTTTATAAAATTTGCATGCTATGTTTTTATTATGTTTTCCTTTCAGAAATTTTAATATTTATAAAAATATATTCGAATCAGTTTGGTTCGAACATAGATTATGAGTTTCGATTGTTTTGTACTTTTTATTGTAGTACTATTGCGAATTTATTTAAATTTATAATCTGATTTGAATTTGTTTAGAGATATTTGAATTGAATCATTTCTTTTATTGACGGAAGTTTGTTTGTATTGGTTACGTTTCATTGAACTTGGTTTAATGAAGTATTAAGTTTTGTCATATTGCATTACCTTCCCGGAACTGGTAATGGATAAATAAGTGGAATCATATTCAGCGGTTTGAATATGTTCGATGTTTGGAAATGTTGTAATATAATTTAATTGGATTTAATTCAATTTTAGGATTAGTTTTGGGTACCGTTTAGGCTCCTGCTTGGCTTTACCGGACGTTTCTCTCCCGCCACGGAGTTCATTCAGCGGTTTTGTTATAAAATGTGGTAAATTAAATTATGCCTCATTTCAGCTCAAAACAACATCTCCTAAAAAGATGTAATATCAAACATAAAGCACACCTCAATATAAAGTAAGAAGTAGAGTGCCTCGCAACCTGTCATGCCAGAAATAATCGCTCGAAATCTTGCACAGAAGCCATCCCGTAATTGTATTTATATATTATAAACTAGGATTAATAAACATTGAATTAGATCTTGTGTTTATTATTTATCACGGGACACAACAAAACATGACACAAAGAATCAATCTTCCAAGAATAACAAAATATAAGGATACTTAGTTAATGATGAACATTTACTACCTCCAATCACTCCTGTAGACATCTGGATATAAACAATCAAACTCAAATATACAGAAATATCACAAATTCACCTATGTCCGTATATTTACATTTTTTTCAATGACAGCAATTGACATTGCGTCAGCCAGCCCAGCTGTCTGCGGTACATTCTTAGATCGACGTAATGAAACAAGCTTCACTGGGACAACACGGCTATATAAAGCCGACAAACGTCAGTAGATGGCACCATTTTTTTTTCACAGAATTGATCTGGGTCAGTACATTTTTGCCCACACCTAATAAGAACTTAAATTTGTTCAGATATTAATCTGAATTTATATATCTCTTTTATAGAAACACTTTGCACCTCTGCGACTTACATGCAGCAGCACTTGCCCCAAAAATTTCAATTCGGTGCAAAAGTCATTTTATGTCCCCCGGCGTCCTTACACGCTTGTACTTTTTTTAGCATATGTTCTCATGGGAAAAACGCATTACTTTCACTAACTTCCTGCATAATCTAAACAGGCCTCCGAACTAAAAGATTGATTCAGGAATTTTGTTGTTTAATTCTTTGTGCATTTAAAGAAGAACTTTGTTAAATAAAATTGTTTGTATTTTTTCATTCCAACAAAATATTACACATAAACATTAGAAAATGTGCTGGATTGTACTGTCATAAGGTCAAATGCTAAAAGAAACGTACCAAATCGCTCTTCTTTAAGGAATTATATGGGTTTCGAAGGCTAGAAAACATAAAAAGTAAAAAAGCAACATTTAATGAATATTTTATAAAATTTTCATTCAAAAATTTCGAATATTCGAAAGGTAGGTCCTGGTTTGCTTAGACACAAAAAGAAAGTATCCTCGTGATGGTCAGGATAACTCATTATAGCCTTATCTTAAATTAAATACAATTTTTTTCTGTTAGTAGAAAAGCATAGTTCGTGACTGAACGAAGGATTTAAAAAGAAATATTGCATTTGAATTTTTGGCAGAGTTGCATGCAAAAAAGTTCAATTTTTGGTACAATTTACACTACGTATAGTCTTGTAAAATTAGTCGTAATTGAAAAAAAAAAAACAACAACTTCATTCAGTCACTAGTCAATCCTATTTTGAAGCAGTGTGCAAAATTTCAATAAGATCGGTGCATTAGTTTTTGAGAACTCCTATCCACCGCGTTTAAAAATAGTGTTTTTAGAAATAACTGTTTAAAGTTTTAAGTAGGAATAAAACGAAAAAAAAAAAATTGTTTTTAACTTACATAGAATTGTCGATTCCAGTTCCACAAAGCAAAAATTCTGTTGCAGCTGCAATGTCCAGGGCATACTTAAATAAAATATTTAATAGAGATGGCCCTTAGAAAGTGAGAGAAGAGAAGGAGAGAGATAGATAAACAATACATAAGCAGCTGCCTCCATATACTTACGTCGCTCCCGGCCGGTATAACCTAATGAGAATAATTTGCAAAGCCTCTGTCTCCTAGACTTTTACTCGGATTGACGTGTAACTGTGGGAAAATATTCTAGATATATTGCACTCTTAGATAAATCAAAAATTTGTGTTTTTTTTAACCTTCGAAGCACATGAAACCCCTTAAAAAATTTGACGTCCCGTACTTGAACATAAAGACGGCAATGGCCGAGCACATTATTTAAGAAAAATCTAAATAAACAATATTAGGATAAAAGTTAAAAGCAGATGAACTGACAATAAGTGAAAGATAAAAGAAATGTGTGGTATACATAAATGCTTTTAGTGTGTTTGAAATGTCAGGTTAAGTGCTGTAATCAATAACAAATACAGTCCCAATAACAAAGAAAAGCCCATTTAATACTTAAGATACAGAAATCATTAATTAGCACATATCCTATAAATGAATTCACATTTACAAATTGTTAATTTCATAAATTTCTTTTATCACAATCATGATTAAAGGAAATATTCAAATAAATTATTTTTTCCGGAAATTAATTCCCTAAAACTCCATGAATTCAGTATGCTGGAAGATCTCCATAACCCTAAAACTCGTACCGCAATAAACAATAAATGCCAATATTCCCATTCCTCTAAATGAAGAACAGAAAAGAGGCCAATATTATGGCGGTGCTTCCTCTAAAAAAGTGCTCAATTCAAAAACAGCCCCCAAATCAGACCTCCTCGAGTTCAAGTGATTGCTGACGGTTTGAATTTCCGATAAAGGGAACTTCTCAATTAAAATGTAAATGAAATGTCCGTCCAAGGAGTGATATGGATCTGGCAAAGTTTAACTTCTATCACCGTTTAAAAAAAAAGACAAATTTACCTGGTGGAGCTTTAGTAGAGAGTTTTCGAAAGTTAAATCGCGCATGAACATAGAATTAAGGAGGTAAACTTCTCTTGGAAAGCTTTGTAATATACGATGGGAGCTTTAGTAGAACGTAGACGAGTTTTGTACTGCTTTTGGGATGTGTAGAAGATTTTATGTAACATATTTTGTATCCAACGAATTTTTATTCATTGGAGTTTTGCAATGAAAAGATAGGAAGAGGACAACAAAAAAGTGAATCCAGATTATTTTTTCTTAACAACCTAATCGGACAGGCATTTGCTCTTTTTATTTCACCTTAGACATTGAAATAATTTCTCCTAAGAGTGTTAATGCTAATGCAAAATTGTTATCAAAATAATTGCGATTTAAACATGACTCGACATTTGTTTTCCACAGCCTATTTTAACTCCGAGCAGTGTGAATGTCAATAAAATTACTAATTAAGGTTTAACAAGAACATAATCAAGGAAACACTAGATTGAGAATTGCCTAATAATTTTGTTAGCAGCTAAATAATCGCAGGCAAGTAAAATCAGGTTTTACGATGCATTTTAGTTGGCTCTAAGTTGGGATTGAAAATCTACTTTAATTTTTCAATTACCGATAATCCGGTAAAATTTTCAATCAAAGCCGATTTACCGGTAATTTAGCTGTAGTTTTAATAAAGAATTGTAGAGTATCAGAGAAAACATTAGACAAAAATACATTTAATTGAAATCTAATCAAGCATTATAAAAAATATTTGCAAATAACATAAAATATAAAATTGTATTAGCACGAAGTATATTCATGTAACTATTTACAGTAATTATTAAATGTGAATCTTCATCATCACCATCAAAATAATTAAGAGAATCTTAACTTACATACATACTCGTAATTAAATATTTTTTATTGACTGACACTTTTTATTAACTTGGAAAGTTTACTACAGGCTGAGATCTTCGTTATTGGAATGCCGGTGAAATTAGCCCGGATATTGAAATCTAGAGAAACGACATTGATAACTTTTCAGACATTCAGGCTGCCTTAATGGCGACTTTCGGATTGGATAACATATGGGGGACTGAAAGATAAGCTGTTAACAAAGTGTCTTATAATAGTGTACCTAGTAGTACCTGGCCATACAGGAGTTATGGAAAATGAGAGTGCAGACTCCCTTGGCAAGTCCGGTTCTAATTCTGCCTTTCTTGGTGGAGCACATCTTGTTACGGTTGCAACCTCCTTGAGAGGATCTCTCATCAAACATTTTTTTTTAAATTATTAAGCCAAGCTCAGGGGATACCCTATGATGCAAAGCACAGCATGGCAGGAAGGAGATAGGGAAAGGATTAGGGGATATGAAGAGAGTGGCGATTAAAATGAAATTATTTAATACAAGAGATAAAACAACCGCCTGGCCTGGTTTTTCTAAAAATTCTTCTATTCCATCTGACCGATTCTAAATATTTCAAGTACAAGTCCACTATTGGACAAAGTCAAACATTATTTTATTGCTTTTAATTTTTTTTAATATTTTTAATTTTCATTTATTTTATTTTTATATTTTTATTTTTTTATTATTTTTGTTTTATTTTAATTATATTTTTCATTAAAAAAAACATCCTGGGATCCGTCTCGTTACAGGCAGAGCCTGGGCTTTTCTATATATTTAATAATACATATTTTCTTTTTTCATTTGAACTATTTTTTTCTTTGTTTTTGGTTCTTTTACCTCAGAATAAGATAGTTATTTACCATACTTCCAATTGCCTTTTCTTTAATGCATTCCTCTTTATGTATCCATTCTTGGAATTTGGGTAGGTATATGCATGCTGTAAAACGCTTCTATGGCTTTTTATTTTTCACAAAAATTATGTTGAAGGATGTAGCCGGAGACAAATACCTATCTTGAAGAGATTATTCGTTTAGTAGTGATCGAAAATAAAGTTTAATTACATTTTATATTTATAGTTAAATTTAAGTGTTATTATTTTAGTGTTAAGAGAAAACTGTTCAGTAGTGATATTTAATAATATTTGTTAATATATAAATTTAGCACTAAAGACGTGGGTGTATTGCGAGCATAGTTTAATCCTTCTTCATAAAATTTAGTCTAATTTAAAAACATAATGTAATTTAATTAATGAAATGTTTACGAAAGAAGGTACAGTGAAGTGCCTGGTGATAGTGTCGTAATTTATTAATTGTTGATTCCTTTAATTTGTGAGTGAGTGATAGTTACAATTTAAAGAAACTGCGTATACATATACTATATATATTATGGTTTTCTCCAATAGTATTCAGTCATCTGTGAGTGTTGATGGTTTTCTTTGTGCACGGATGAGTTGTTACCACTTTTTTTTTTCTTGCAAATTGAGCAAAGCAATTATATTAAATAAAGTAGGGGCAAGTGTTGTACCTGTGGGCAGTTACCTGATTACTGAATAAAAATATTTGTAAAAAAAGATTTGTTTGTAGATTTTGATTACTTAGATGTTACATGTCTTTTGAGCATGTCTAGGTTTTATAACAAACACTCGAGACTTACCTAAGATAAATAATTATCATTTTATAGCATTTTTTATAAAAACCTCTATTTTGTTAATAGGTACAACCGTCTAATGTACCTATGGACACATCACGTCAGAAAGCCAGAATTGGCAACTAAATAAATAAAAATTTAAAATCCTAACAACTCCTGCATAAAAAAAACAGAACAATAGCAACAATTGCGATAAAATATAGGTATCAGCCAAACTAACACTTATTAACATAATTAATTAATTAATATTTAACAAAGTATCAGTATCATAAACAGCTTTATAAATTCCGTCAATTGAACTCATATCATCTTCATCAGAATCATTGGCTATAATAAAGCATCTTTGGCAAACAAAAGAGTTTTCATCATCAGAATCTGTATAATTCTCTTTGTGAGACTTAGAAACACACTTCCAATGATAGTAGCCCTGGCATAAAGAACATATTAAAACCTAGTGTTTCTGTTCATAGCGTCGACAGCCAGTGCACATAACAAAAGATACGTCTTGTAGAATGTTAATCTTTTTACTATCTGTCTTAGATAACTGGGAGCATCAATATTGCTAGTGTTAGGCAGCTGTGATGTAAACATTTGACTGGAACAAGGAACTTCTGGCTTCAATTTTAATTTTGGGATCTTTTTTGCTTTCGTTTCTGTAGTCTTTCTTTTATTTGTCATCCTTTTCAGAGCTTCTCTCACTATTTCCTCTTTTTCAGGTGTGCTAATTAAAATTCTGGTCTTACCAGGTTTTCTTCCTCGTTGTGTATTTTTTCTAGGCTGCGCTTCAGGAAAAGTGCGTACTAGTTCTGGCGTTATAATTTCATTCAATGGACGTTTGTTTAGTACATCTAAGGAGTTCAGCGAAGTCGAATTATAGGTTTGTAAGTCGTTGATCCTTTCAGTCACTGTAGATTCATTATCCATTGTCGTTTGTATGTTGACATTTTCACCGGTATATTTTTTTTTTCAGGGCACACAGTTAGGTTTTCAACAATGGGAGTTGACTCAGGGCGATCTGTGACATACGAACATAGAAAAGCGTTATCGGAAAATATATTTTCGCTAAAGGGACATATGCCTGTAACTTCAAAACCTTTGATGATATTGTTTGGTGTAAATGAAACAGGATAAGATTTTCCAATGATTTCTGCAACATCGTATATAGTAATAGGTTTACCAGGGTTATTTAACATCCACTGATCAGCTGCTCTATAATTTTTTGTCTTGAATGGGCCAAAGACTGTTCTATCCAAAGGCTGAAGGTGATTTGAAGTATGAGGGGGTAATGTTAAAAGTACAATACCATTATCTTTGGCTTTATCTATTATTTCCACAGAGATATGGCTTTCATGATTGTCCATAATAAGAAGAACTGGGTGTTCCTTTGAGGGCTTAGCAAAAGTTATGAAGTGATCTAAAAATTTCCTGAATATGTGCTCTGTTGACCAGCTCGATGCATTTGCTTCACCAATTATACCTGGAGGAGCTCCCTTCAGCATATTGTCTTTAAAAAAAAACTCTAGGAAATACTATCAAAGGGGGTACGGAATTCCCGATGGCATTAATACAGGCAATTATGGTGTTATTGATTCCTCTTTCGGCAGATGTATGTTTACACAATTGCCTTATTGATTTTGGTGCTAAAACTTTTGCAGGTTTATGTACAGTCGTTACACTCGTTTCTTCTACGTTGTAGATATCATCCGGTGAAAAGTTATATTGAATCATTACTTTCTTAAGATTATCAAAAAACTTCGAAACATTGGTTTTATTAAAGCTAGTGGCTCTAGCTAAAGCAGTTGCCTCAGGATTTCGCAATGAAAATTCCGGATGTCGTTGACGAAATCCCTTTAACCACCCTAAGCCTTCTTCGTCTTGCTGAAATACTTTGTTAACATCATTTGTTAAAATCCTGACTGTTTTATTATTCAGATCAACATTGCTGTTTAATTTGGCGTACTTAAAAATAGTTGACTTTGGTATTTTACATTTTTCAGCAGCTTGACGTATTGAAGTGCCGGTTTTAACATCAACAATGGCTTGGGTAAGGGCATCTGAACATATTTCGGTTCTTTTCTCCCCATCTTTGCTACGAGGCACTGTAGACACAAAAATAAGAAATAAATCTTGACTCAAAAACAAAAATAAAATAGATAAAAACTGTCCACAAGTTCAAATAATGATTGTACCTGTAGACAGTCCACAGGTACAAACATTTTTTCGTCCATAGGTACAAATAAGGACAACATTCACTAAAAAGGTTATAACTCTTTTATATTTTGAATAAAATAGTAACAAGCATTAGAAACAAGTTACTAATTAATGCATCTTTGAACATAATAGAAATTGATACTAAAGGCAATTACCATAATATCAAAAAATTATATTAAAATTGTAAAAAGTATTTACTTTTTATGTCCAATATTTGTCACAACCTCACTTTGACATCAACTTGACAACTAAGAAATTGTCGGTTAGCCAGTAATGCTATAAGCACAAAATACTGTACGGGTGGGTTCAGTATTGAATTTTGCAATGAATAGTTTATGAAATATTTAGGGTGTCCACAGGTAAACGCGTCTACAGGTACAGCACTTGCCCCTACATTTATTTCATATATTACGTGTGTATATGAGAGTATGCGATTGTTTTTTGTTATTTGCAACCCGAAGTTCACTCCACCTTCGTGTTACAAATAAGAAAAACGAAAGCTTTAATTAAACAAATTGTAATTATTTTTATTGATTTAGAAAAACTTGAATTTCTAATTATATTATTTTTAACTTAATTAATGAGGGAAAAGAAGAACTCGACTGCACTGATTTAGCTCAAAATATACACTTCGTGTTTTATGCCTTTGTCAGGACAGCACGTTTCCCAGAAAAACAAAATGAAATACGGGAATGCATGGTTTGCATTTCTGCTTTTAAAATCAGAGCACTTGAGGTAGAAATAACTTAGAAGATTTACAAAAAGAAATGCTTGAAAAAAGTAATAACCGAGTGGACAGAAATACGATTTTGGTTACTGGGTTGTGTATGAATTATAGATAGCCGTCACGTTCGTACGTCATATGGGGAGCATGCTTCACAATACATCAGCTAATAGGTATATTTATTTATATCTTTCTAAATTCAGCAAGTAAGAGACTATGTGTATGCTTACGTGTGTGTATTTTATGTTTAGATACTTAAATACATATCTAGTCTATATCACATAGTTCTATTTTATGTCTCACACTTATTTAATTTATTTAATATTTCCTACATTTTTAGGGTTCCCTACAACAAAAGGAAAAACCAAACCCATATAAAATTCTCCGTCGTGCATCCGCGTCCAGAATGTTAGGGTTTTGTGACGTAGACATATTTGGATTGTCAATGATTATGAAATATATATTTTCCTTCATTTTTATATCGTGTGGAATATTGTTGGCAAGCCCTACTTTCCAGGATTCACACAAATAATTTAAATTGTTTTGTGAATAGATAACAGGAAATCTGCCGCATTTTCTGTCAGTCTCATAGTTGCTGAAAAACAGGATGTTTACTGTGTTAACTTATAAGACGACTCTTACTAATAAGACAACTTTAATAAAATTACTCCTGCGTCCGCCTGTTTTAATATTATTCAGTTATCGCAAGGAAATTTTGATTAGATTTAAATCTACTTAGATTTAGTCTATCCACTGTTCGTTGATGAAGTTCTAATACGGAACACCGATTTCGTTCATTTTTGAACATATATTTGCAATTTTTATGAAAACGCTATGTACAAAATTTCAACGCTCTACGTTGACGCGTTCTCAGGTAGTGTCCAAATATATAGTGAACAAAGATAGTTAGATGTGACAACCCTTCGGAGGAGTTGCCCGATTGGTCTCATTTTAGTACTTAACTTACAATTTTTAAAAAAAGCCCATGACAAAAGTTCAGCACTCCATATGAACGCGTTCTCGAGTTATCGCGGTATGGCTTAAGTTATACACATTTTCCCGCGGCCTTCTAGCTGACTGCTACCAACTTTCAACCAATAAAATTGTCTGCAATTCTTACCATTGATAATGAAATATAATTCTCTTCTGCTACACCAAAAATCAGCCTTTATGAAATCACGTTCTTTAATCGATCTTTTTAAGCCTTCGCGGCCGTCTCTCACCGCCATCCACCACTGGAAGCAGGAACACTTCCGAAAAAGTTATTAACGATGTTAATGGAGTATTGATAAGATAGAAGTGTTGTTTATGAAATGACCTAAGTTTTTGGTCTCCAGCTTATAGTCTACCAGGTCCTCTAATCCCTTGTGAAAACGGATTCTCTTCCAGTCCTTCATGATCTTCTTTTATAGACAAGTTCCTTGAAGATCTTTTAAAACTTTGAAAAAATCCCCCCTATCTACTCAGCCATCACTGGTCATCACTGATATATCAATGTCATTATTATGAATTTTTCGATGCTGATAGCAGGGAGCAATTCCATTGTGTCGTCATGAGTTGACTGATGAATTGAATGTATCACTGAATATTTTCATTATCTTAACTAGAAATGTAACCATCCAAAGAATTGCTCATTGAGTGATCATGGAACAGCTTATTATGTTGAAGAATAGCATGTAATGAGTTTAGTCCCGAGTCTAGAAAAATTTCAACATTATCATCATCTAACGGCTCATGATGAAATCATCAAATCGTCGGGTTTATAGCAAACAACACGTCCGGTTCGCTGATGCCTCAGCAATAGCAAACAATCGAGATGAGTCAAGTACTACCATTCCAAAAGAGCTCTACGTTCTTTCAATTCTGCATTACTCGTGACCGTGAAAAAAAATTAAGTTTAGTGAATATGTACGAGGTCTGTCCAATAAATACGCGAACTGAGGTCATAAAAACTTTATTTTACAAAATTTAGGATACATCAATCTTATCTCCCTCAAAATACTCCCCATTTGTAGCAATGCACTTATCCCATTTCCGTTTCCATTGTTCAAAGCATCCTTGTTAGTCCTCAGAAGTCAGGCTTTTCAGCTGCCTCGTCGTTTCACGTTTTATCGTTTCCACATCGTCCAAGTGCCGCCCCCGCATGACATTTTTGCATTTTGGGAATAAAAAGAAATCGCAGGGAGCTAAGTCTGGTGAATAGGGTGGGTGATCCAGGGTGGTGATCGAATTGCGAGTCAGAAACTGGCGGACAATCACTGATGAATGAGAAGGCGCATTGTCGTGGTGCAGCAGCCAACCATCACCATCACACAAATTTGGTCGCACACGACGCACACGATCCCTCAATCGCTTGAGAACCTCCACGTAGAAGGCAGCATTCACTGTTCGTTCTCTAGGCAGAAATTCATGATGAACAATACCGCGAATGTAAAAAAAACGAGCAGCATGGTCTTGATTTTTGATCGGCTTTTTTTACATTTTTTTGTTCGTGGTTCACCTTTTGCTTTCCATTCCTTACTCTGCGATTTCAATTCGACGTCGTACTCGAAGAACCATGATTCGTCCCCAGTGATGACATTTTCAAGGCAACCGGAAGTTTGAGCGGAGTTTTTTCCAGTCGGTGCAGCATTCGACCCTTCTCAGTTTTTGGTCAGGTGTCAGCAACTTTGGGACGATTTTTGCACACAATTTTCTCAACTCCAAATGTTCTGTTAGAATGGCATGTACAGACGATTTTCCCAAATTCAGTTCTTCAGCAATCATCCGGACAGTGAATCGGCTATCGGAAAGCACAAGAGACTTCACTCTTTCGATGTTTTCTTCGGTACTGCTGGTCGACGGTCGTCCTGCTCTGGCATCATCCTTGCAGTCTTCACGGCCCTCACTAAAACGCTTGATCCATTTGAAAACAGCTGTTTTCTTCAGTGCGTTCTCTCCATAAACAGCTCTCAACATTTCATGAATTTCCTGTGAGTTTTTCCCAAGTTTCACTAAAAATTTGATATTGACTCGCTGTTCCATCTGCGCATCAATCTCCATCGTCGACAAGAACAAAAAAAGGCCACCACAAAAAAATCCTAATTTCACTTGTACGCTTTCTTCGACCGTCTGACGGTGACTGCCGCTTCAGTGGGTCCCCCGCAAACAGATTAGCTAGTGTACATGGCCAAGCATGATCTCAAAGCCACCACAGCAGCTCAGTTCGCGTCTTTATCGGACAGCCTACGTATGTGTAGCATTATACTCGAATCAGATATAGCACTAGAAGGTAAATTAACTCTTTTAGTGGACACAGGACCTACTTGTAATTTAATAAAGCAAATCAAATAAAGAGAAAGGCCAATTTACGAAAGGGTACTGATAATAAGGGCTGAGAATTTAATGTAATACTCATCATAAGACACGGACTCAATACAGGTTAATGGGATAGTGGAGATTAAACTCCTTAAAGTTTAAAGATAAGGCTTTATAGACTGTTGTATTACTCATATCACATTAGCAGTATCCCTAGTGTGCAAAAGGGTCCGACGGTAGCATTGAGGGTTATTGCATTAAGGTTAGCGTTAGGGTAAGCTATCTAAATTTGGAGATGAAATAAATAATAACAAAAGTAGTTAAAAATGATCTCCAAGTATTTTGAGGATACAACATTTGGCACGCGCATGATTGAGGCAGTTGTAGCAGATATCTAGAAAACACCTGTGATGAGTTTTTCTTTTGAAAAACGTCATACTTAGCGCCATAAGTTATTTTTCAAAAATTTGAAATCAATGAAAACGAAGTTAAAACTGAAAACAACAATTTCTGTTAAATTGTTTGAACTTTTCCTACTTGTACAATACAGAAAATATTCTGCATAAAGTTTGCAATTGCCCATCTCAAAAATAACCACCTTGGCAGGAATTGATTAAGCATCGTACCCAGACGTGGTGGTAATATACCAACATATCTACAAGCTGCAGGCTGATGATTTCGAAGTATCTAGGTTGACGCCCATTTCTATAATACCTTAATGCTTTGTTGTTCGACATGAACTTTCGATAAAATGCTCTCGTATTCTTCAAAGAAGATTTTTGTAAAAAATCTCTAGTAACTTGTCCACTGATATCCACGTCCAGCTCTTTTCAGTAAAATAAAATGATATTTCTTTTCCATCCTCTAAGATTAACATTTGATACTAAGTATCTCAGCTGCTTCCAGTTTTATGCTTCTTGCATATTTTAGTGTTATGTAACTTGCCAGGGAATGACTTTTGACAATTGCATTTCAAATTTTAATATTGATATACAAAGCACTTATCTGGTTAGCTAATCAAGTTTGGTCAGAACCTTAACTGAACTGTTGACCTTCCAAGAAGCCCTGGGAACATGGATAATCACAGTGATTGTACGTATGTATACCCTGGCCAGGTTGGTGAATAATTAAAACGTCTACTCTACAGAATTGCTTCGTTCATTTTTAAAATGTTTCCCGGTACATCTATTGTTGGCTTTCTACGTTGTCAGGCTGCTGTGTACGTATATATACATATGTACATAGGTATAAATAGGAGAGTCTCTTAAGTGAACCTCCACCTAGCTTCCGTTCTCGTGGCCCCCTGCTCCACAGCCTATCGCTGTTGTTGTTACGATCGATGCAAAATTAATTTATGACCTACAGAGAAATTTCTAAAATTGTTTTCGGAGGACTACAGGCAGGATAAGTGGCCAATTTATCACCAAAGCTTCTTCAACGTATCTTATATACAACACTAACACTTATCCGAATACAGAAAATTTAAGTACAGACTTGTAACTCTATAAATTATTAATGGAATTTATGCTAAGTCTTGAAACGTTCCTCTCCTCAGACAACAATATATATGAAATGGATACATACTACATATATGAATGCAAATAGGAAAATTTGTGTGTGGAATTTTGGGCGATGGTATGGTGGATATTGGTGGATTGATTATGAAAGCACAAAACCGGTTAAAACAAATATCCTTGAGCTGTTTTATAATATAAGCAGTAACTTCAAGTAGTATTTTGTTGAAATATTTAGTGAAAAAATTAGAATAACAACAATAAAGTATACGTATCTACACGTATTGAGTATACAAGGGTATGTGAATTCCCAACCTGCTCTTATTAACCCTTAAGTAGGCGCACTAGCAAAATCACAAGCGCGGAGAAGTAGCATACAATCAAAGTTAACACAGCAACAAGTTAACAGTCAGGCGAGATTTTCGATAGTTTTACATGTAAAACGTAGGTATACACAGCTAGAAAAGGAAGAAAAAAAATAAAAATAAAAAAGAAATTAAAATGTCTTTAAAAACTTTAAGAATAAATACAAAATATGTTAAAGCGTAGATTACATGCAAAAAAACAGAATGACAAATAATCCATTTTCGAAAATAAATAACAAGGGCGGGGTTTTCGGATTTTGCTCTCATAAAACGTTACCGTGCTTTAGTTAAAACAGGTTTTTCTGAAACATTGAGAGAGTTGGTTCCAAAGTTGTTGCTGTAATTCTATGTTATGTTCCACCAAAATTTTGCAAGATGCTGTCTTTCCGCTTTATATCCATCCATGAAAACATTCTTTTTTTATTTCCTCAACAAAAGCCTTTTCAGTAGTTGTTCTATGTTCATTCTGCGACACTGTTTTAGCTTCCAGGATTTCGCCACAGACGGCGCCACCGTCGCTAGGTGGCTAGAGTCCATACTAAATGCAGGTTTGTGTCTTGGCTGTATTGGTTTGTGTCTTGGATGCACCATTGAGCCTTGACTGCGCCCTAGCGGGATTAACCGATACTACCAGGAAGTGTCATTTGGTCTTGACTGCGCTCTAGCGGCATTAGCCGGCACTACCAGTATGCTTCGATACTACGGTTTTCTTAGATAGATATGTGGTGCACGTAAATGTAGGCTTTTTTATTATGATTTTTCTTGAGCGCCTCAATGTAGGCTTTTGGTTTTGAACTAATATTACTAATAATTAAAGTTAATAGTAGGAAATTTTTGTTCATGCCAATGGGCGGTATGTGGGGGGGATAATAAAGATAGGGAGGGAAATCCTCTACTGGCTCTGGTTTTCGAGATATTATCGTATTAATAATTCAAGTTATTTTTGCTCATGGAAATACAATCTTGGCGGTGTGGGGTGGGAGCGGCAACGAAATTTTCATCAGAAATCCTCTACGGGCTTTGATTTTCGAGATATTAGCGGCCTTATCTAGCGGCATTAGCCGGTACTACCACCATGCTCGGTTGGGGATCACTTTGGGGATACGAAATCACTTTTATTTTTCATCTCGAGTTTTGGGGGTACGAGATCACTTTGGGGATACGAGATCACTTTTAGCACTCTCCAGCATATGGAAATAGCATAGGTTTTCGATTTTGTGTCAGGAGTTCGCTTATTTTTCATCTCGAGTTTTGGGGATACGAGATCACTTTGGGGATATGAGATCACTTTTAGCACTCTCCTGCATAGGGAAATAGCATAGGTTTTCAATTTTGTTTCAGGAGTTTGCTTATTTTTCATCTCAGACTCGTAGCCTCTAAGTTGACATCAACATTTTTCTTGTCGAGTTTTGGGGATACGAGATCACTTTCAGCACTCTCCAGTATAGGGAAATACCATAGGTTTTCGATTTTGTTTCTGCAGTTCACTTATTTTTCATCTCGGAGATCGTAGCGCTATATATTTGTGAAGGGATGGGAAGCTTTATTGGTGAAGGTTGCTGGTTAAATTTGATCTGGTCCTGGAGGCTACAATTTGACCTTGAGGTGCCCCCTCCTGTGTCTCGTACTGGAGGTTGGATGAGAGCTATAGTGGCAATATCTGATACTATGACTAGGATTGTATGGGGTGTGTTGGATTGGGCTACGTTACCGGTAGCAAGGCTTGGGTTGAATGTGTGCGGCTTATGTGTATTAAGTAATGATATGAAATACTCTAAGCGAATTTATATCGGGACTGTATACTTGCCAGCTTGAGTTTGGTTTCAGTTGTTTTCTTTAGTATGAGTGCCTGTGGTATGTTGGGTTGGGATACTTGGTGGTTGATAAAACGTTACCTAAGGCGAGGCGTGGGTGGATGTGTGCAGCTGTGTATTTATGTGGATAAGAAATGTTGTGAAATTCGTCAATCAAAAGTAGGAATAAATTCCAAAATGGATCATCTTCTGGAATTTAATCTCCACTTATAAGCCCCAGGTATTTTGAAAGTTGCAAGCACTCTGAGGCAGATAGTTTAAGCCTTTTTCGTTTTATATATTCACTTGTAATTTCATGAGGTATATTGATACCTTCATTATTGCCGTAGTTAGAAAATCGTATTCTGTTATTATGAACTTCTATAGAAAAGAATTTGTTCATATTTATAAACTGGTTCAACATTAGTGTCATTTCAAAATTACATACTCCTTCATAGATATCGTGCATAACATCCACACCAAAATTCTCAACAGCTTTAAAGAGCCTAAGCTTATCCCAGATACTAGGAGATGAAATTCCAGTTTGCTTAATATCACAATCTTTAATACCTACGGAATAATTATCCAAGTTTCTTATCTTTGTAGGATCCTCTTTAATACTAATTTTGGTGATATTCTTTGGACAGAAACAAATTTTACAAAATCAGTTTGCAGAGAAACTCTCTGTAAACCAAAATATTGTGTTTAAAGCCAGGTTGTGGCCGATGCAAAGAGCTAGAACTACAAAAACTTTTCGGTTTGAAACAATAAATCCTCGTGATTCTAACTCTAAAAGTTCATCGACAATAGGTTGGAATACATTATTTCCAAACGACTTTTGATCTAAACTGTTGTATAATAACAATAAAAAATGTTTTCCAATTTTGAACGATACCAAGAATGAAGTGAAGTTATCTAAGGAGGTATATTTTTTCCTTTTAAAACATAAAGTATTTACAGGTAAAAGTAAAATGGCTAATATCATAGCCTGACATCAAAGAGATGTTTTTACCTTATTCCTCCTAAATTACCTTGTCTGAAATTCGTCTGTTTGGCTATAGTGATGTATAGGCGTCTGCAAGAAAATTTTAAACAACGCATGAGCGAAACTCTTCCATACTAGTTTAAAAATAAAGCTGTGTACCCTGAAGGATTCATCCATTACACAAGGAAAAACTATAGGCGAACCACTCTTCTGACTCAGTACAGCCACAGACGCAATTACACATTGTCGGAACACCACAAACAATGCTTTTGTCTGATAACGAAACGGCACACTAACGAACACAGTGCAAGGAGAACACCATCCGCGCACCCTCGTAAACTTCACAGGAAATCTATGCTGCGTGTCAGTAGAATTATCAGCTCGCCTATGCATTATTATTTAACAACAATTTATTACATTTAATATGGATGTTTTATCAATCATAGGTACACAGGATTTATTGAATTTAAATCTACACATGCAAAAACACAGGAAAAGGACACTCAGTGAATATACTTACTTTCTTGCTAATATTTCTCTACTAAACAAATTCAACGATATGTTCAGCAGAAGGTAAACAATAAATCTGATCCTGAGCGTAAAGGATTCAGTTTATGATAGCCTGTGCGTTCTTGTTTTGTGTCAGAAAAGACAATTCCGGATAAAAGAGAAAGTTACTGAAAGGAAAAATTCAATACTGTTTCGTGTGACTTTTTTTTTATTGTTCTTTTCTTTTTCTTTTTTTTCTTATTTAAACCTAAATTAATTTACGTCTTACAGGTAATAGCATATACACTGCACCGAATTTCTGAAAACCTGCTTGCGATCCCAAAGCATTATTAGTTTCGAAATCATCAAAATATAAAATTATCGGCAATATAAAGTCATCAAGAGAAAAAGTTTTAATTTTGTTTTTCCAAAAGTCAGTCTGAATAATATTAGACCGAACATGTAAAGTATTACTTTGATCTCGTAAAAATTCGTGATAAGACTGTACGGAATCAAAAACGCCAGGCAATTCTTAGAAAGTTTTGAAGGTATATGTAATAGAAATACACTGTTCCTTTACTTCTACTGATTTTAAAATGAAACCATCATTAATTTTGGAAGAGTCTATTCTTTCTCCAATGGTAACTGCAGAAGGAGGTTTGTAAAAATTTCCTTTCAAAAGTAATGCCCGCCTTTTATGACATAACATCCGTCAGAGGATTTTGTAAACGCTCAAATAATTGGGAAAAGACTTCTAAATGATTTTCATTTTCCCCTAATTCTCTCAACCTTTTATTAAGGTATACTTAATTTCAGTAATTAATTCACCCTCAAAGTGTTTTGAAAATATGTCTAAAACCATTTGTACGTCTTTTCTACATAAGTTTATATTCTCGTAAAAATTACATATCAAATGCATCTTTTGCTTTTCTAATAGATTAATGACATTTTGTTCATCTAAGAACGCAATCTTCATTTTGAATTGAAGAGCATAATGACTTATTTTCCTTTTGAATTTTAAAACGAAATGAGTTAATTTCCTTTTTTTGTGTGGATCGAGTATGTTTACATAATAAATGCAGGTTTCATCAACATGCTTTTTTATGTGGCATTTAAAAGAATGAAATGAACTAAAGCCGTTCTTTTTCACATTTTTGACATTTCCACACATCTTCGAAACGATGAAATAATTTTAAATGTTTTGTATATGATACTAAACAGTTAAAATGTTCTTTACAAAGAAAACAATCCATTTATACATATTTTTTAAATGACGAGAAAATGTGATTATGTATTATGAAGACATTTTTGATATACTTATAATATAATATAATTTAAGAAATTTCGGTGATAAACGAACTTACGGCTGTGAAATTACGATCCCATTTAGTTTTAATACCATATATGTAGTGCTGAATAAAAATCCAAATTGCTTCGCAAGGACGAGGGTATGCTGCATGCAGAGCCATAAAATATTTAAAGCAAACATCTATCGCAGATAGTGGGTTATCGAAAGTGTACAAGTGTCCATCAATGGTGACATGTGTTGCTATGATCTGAAAAATGTCAGGTCCAATGAATATCGAACTAGGTTGAAATGTATCCTTATTTTTCCTAAGTTTTTCACGGCAAGAAGAAATCGTTTCTGATACTTTAGATGAATCCCAAAATAGTAGAATTAGAGACAGTTTTGAATTTATTTAATTATTATATTACCGTGACGTGCAAAATGAATGGCCGATATATTTCCAATGCCGAAAATTTTATTCTCTTCTTTTTATCTACACTTGTAGTGTAGTTAGTCCCAAAAATATAAGGAAGTAAAAAAAACTGTTATATCGCATGTAGGCTTTTGTAGTATCTGTGCTATACCTTTGTTTTTAAACTTCACCATAAAGAATATCGAAATCCTGTGCACCCACGTGATTCTTTCAGCACTGGATATTGTGTAATTCTCCTTATTTTTGAGAATTTCCAATCTGTATGCAGATGTTTCTTTCCAATATTCTTGATATTTTTCCGAAGGCTCACGACATGTCTTTAAAAATGCCAATTTTTTTTTCATTTATATTTTCTGTGCTTGGTGTGGAAGATACAGAAGCTTTCTCAGTACTGTTTTGCCGTAAACGCTTCTTCAGCCTGTTGTAGTATTCCCATAACTTTCCACATGCCAGTTTCTTTATAATTTTGTTGTATGGTATGAAGTACGTTTGAGAACGTTCATAATTAAAAATGACAATAATTTGATTTGTGACTTCCAAATAGCGCTTAGTGCTGATTTTAAAATTTTCCCTCTCAAAATAACGTTTGACAATTACTCCATTTGCTCAACATTTGAATTTTCGAGAAACTATATAATATGATTGTATTTTTCCCTCACGGGAATCCAACCTACACTTGTTAAAATCGGTCAAGTTAGAGAATACAAATATTTGAAAAACTTTTAGTTTTTAACGATTCTAAATTAAATCATAAATACAAGAAGGAAAAACAACCGCCTCGTTTTTTCTTCTTGTATTTATGATTTAATTTAGAATCATTAAAAAATAAAAGTTCTTCAAATTTTTCTATTCTCTATTTTGACCGATTCTAAAAAGTGTAGGTTCGATTCCCGTTAGGGAAAAATAAAATAAAATTGAATTTACAAAAATTTATTTGTGCGTTTTCATCGTTACTGGTTAATGCCAGCTGAAAGCAAAAACGTGGCTTAGTGGGCTAATTACAAATTGATAAATGCAAGAGGGAAAATCATCTGTCTCGTTATCACAGTGGTAAGAGCAATCGCCCGACAAGCGGAAGGTCCCGGTTTCAAACCCCGGACGAGGCGGTTGTTTTTTCTTCTTGTGTTTATGATTTAATTTAAAATCGTTAAAAAAAAAAGTTCTTCAATTTTTCTATTCTCTATACATATTAGTTTAAAAACCTTATTTTTTAAAAATTTAAATTTGAGTAACGTACCTTTTTTATAATGAAGTCGTTTCGATCATTTTGTACTGTTCGTTAGTAGAACGTACACGCAAATTTGATTAAGTGACTGAAATGAATGCACTGGTAAATTTGAATCAAGGTCAATGGTCTATTTCTTAACAACCAATCAACACTGTTCAGTTTCTTTTACTTTCAAGAAACTATTCAATATATGGGGTTAATATAGAGCAAAAGTTAGAATAACTTAACTTCAAAACACTGGCACACTTACTTAGCTAAAATATCTTGAGTAATCGTATTAAGACAGAATTATATATACTGTTGGGTCAGAGAAAAAACACACACTAGAAAACACACTTATTGACACCGATTTATGATGTATGATTTTTAGAAACAGATATTTTTGAAACAAAACTCAATAAATAAGTTTAGGTCAGAGATTTTTGTATCACACTGAAGACACTAATTGGCAACAAGTTGTAATATAAGATCGTCACAAATGTAATATAAATATATGTAAAAAATAGATATGCACACGAAATGTATAATATACAGGGTGTTTCCCCTTAGGAGGTCCATAGAGCGGGAGGTGATAGTACTCACCTAGACGAACCAAAAATTGTATAGCAGGTGGGGGGGCAATATCAACCGTTTAGGAGTTACAGGGTGATTCATAAAAAAAGCTAGGTTTTTACAAAACACCCTGTATCTTAAAAACTACAGGGCGTATGGTCACAGTTAAGGGCTCACTGTATGCGGAACTTCATGGCCTTTCCAACGACAGCTCAACCAGCCCTGTGCCCCTCTCCCCTCAGATGTTATGAAGGTCTAAACTAAAAATTTCGGATTTTCTTTCCTTTTTTTTTACTTTGACCTCTATTATTTTTGCAAAAAGGTTATTAACATAACTTTTTTTTATAAAAACTGTAAACTGTGGAGCCTCCTCTTTAATTCGACCTATTACACCCTATGTGTTAACTGTAGCCGTTAAACAGTTATTAACTCATAACCTATTCCGGTCACACCGAAATTAGATGATATTTTGTAAAATGGCGTGCTAAGGGAACAAATTATCGTTGAGGATAGGTTTGAAAATAGGTTTGAGAATAAGTTTAGAGCTAATAACTCTTTAACGGATACAGATAGCACATAGGATATAATAGGTCAAATTAAAGAGGAGGCTCCACAGTTTACAGTTTTTATAAAAAAAAAGTTATGTTAACGACCTTTTTGCAAAAATAATAGAGGTCAAAGTAAAAAAAAAGGAAAGAAAGATACCCGGTATAAATGTTAGTCCCTAACAAGCCAACTTACCCCAAGCGATGCCAAGTGCAAAAAGAAGATCGAGATCAGTCAGCTTGTCGTTTATATAGCCCTTGCTTGCACACGACACCACTGATAGAGTAGCAGCGGCGCATGATTACAAGAATTGGCAGTGCAGCTGTGATGTTACGGTACTGGGGATAAAATTTGCCTAGCAAAGAACAAAAATGCATAGCAACAAGAAATTTAGAGCTTCACATGCTGCTGTGTTAAATTAAATTATATTTGCAAAAAATGTTTGTTCTATCACGTAGAGAAGAAATTCCCGTTGGATATTAATTGTAATGATGATAATGATAGAGTTACAAATTGATCGGCTTGATCTGATTATATTTGTGCGATGCATTGTATGCTACCTGACAACACATGATTTTGTTAGATGTTTTACCTATTTTTAGGAAAATTGTAATTAGATTGAATTTATTTGATTTTCAGAATTCAATTTCAGCATGGTATTGTTGTAATATGTTCCCATTTCAGGAATTGTTTTTTAATACGCATTTAAACGTATGATCATGATTTTTATTTAATCTGCTCAATAAGGCTATACTTTTATATTGCATTTGTGCAATATTTTATATAGATGATAAATACCTGGATTTGTATGGTTGTGTATCTGTGTTCTGATTGAGTGATTAAATTAGATTTAATTTTATATAAAAATTTATGCTTTGTTTTCAGGAATTTTTTCTTTTCAGAAGGTATCTGTTAAGAAAAATATATTCGAAGCGATTTGGTTCGAACATACTGCCCCCCGTTGAAAGAATGTAAGTGTCTTTTAAGTAAAGAGCCTTAAGCTACATCTCTAAGAAAGAAGTCAGTTTGAACTCATTGACTAAGCAATTAATTAAGAAAAAGGTTTTGTGTTGTGTTTTTCTAGAAAGTTGCTTCCTTTTCTCAGGATAAAATAGAATGCTTGGCTTATGAGAACTAGAATTAACTATACGGAATGTTTATCCTTTAAAAAGCACCCAATTTTCCAGTAACCACCTAACGATTGAGAGTTGAAATGACAAAGCTAGGGAAGCAGGATAATGATTAAATAAGGACCAATGGTGTAAGAAAAGAAAACACATTTATTATTGAATAATTTTAATGTTGCCATTAGCCAACAGTCTTATTTTCACTTTAGACCCATCTTTGGTGGTAAATCGCTGGTTTTTTTTTCTTGGAGCGCTTTAATGCTGTCCACGATACGGTAACACTCTCTGCGAACCCTGTCTTGTTATCCACGAAGGTTACGCAAAAGTTATCTTCTGAAAGTGTTGCTGGGACGATAAGTTGATCACTTAAGATATGTAGCTTTGGTGTTGCTGGTTGATCATTCAAGCACATGGCTGGCTGGATACTGGTTGCTGACTGAGTACTGGTTGATGGCTGAGTATTAGTTGCTATCTCCTGTACTACTAGTGGTTCAAGGAGTTCTCTTTCCGCATTCGGGGAGGTGGACGGTGAGTCCTCAATCACGATGGTTGCTACTGGATGTTGACTTATGGTCATTTGGTTGAGATCTTGGCTAACTTTCAATATCTTGGCTCGTTGCTTCAAATCATCGAGTTGCTTAGTCAACTTGTTGAGGTTTTCCTGTTCCTCCTTCAGACTTCGCGTCGGAGATGGTGGTAATAAATTTAGCTCCTCATCTAGGTCCCAGTCTTCTTCCATGGATTCATCTTCGTCTCGATCGGGCGATGGGGGCCACGCTGCCAACTCTTTTTCCAAGCTCCAAGCTTCCTCCAATTCCTGTTCAATATTCCGCCCAGGAGTGATGGGCAACTCATCTTCGTTAATACTTTGATATTCAGGTGATTCCATTATAGGCGCACTTCTTAAACTGATAATTTTTCTAAATTCGTAATCGTATTTATGCAAATATAACGGGTTTCTTAATTTTAATTTTGTTTGCATTGCCTGAATGCGATACAAATTTGTGTTCACATGTACTAAAAAATTGCATTTGTTAAAATTGCAATTTGATTCCCTCGCTATGAGGACCGTAGTCATTGAGACGATCATTTAGCGATTGAAGATAACGGTATGTGTTTGCAATTGGTTGAAAATTTAGAATTCGATTACTTTGATGGCAGAACCTTTGTTATCGAGACAAACTTGTGTATTTACACGTAACGGGATATGAATATATTTGTGATGATATGTTATGGTAAATAAGAGGTTGTAGCATGAATTTTTCTGTAAGAGAATTGAATATGTAGTTTTGTGTGGGTTTTGGTTTTTTTTTTTTTTTATCATGCATAAAGTTGTTTAATTTTAAATACTCAATTTAATTTTCTTATATCGGTAAGACACATATTTTGGATATTGGTCGTTTTACAAAGCCATTTTTCGTTTTTATGCTGACTACACGAACGTAGTTGTCAGCACCTGGATTAAATTCAGTTATTCGTCCTAATAACCACCGGCTCACTACCCAATTAGGTTCTTTAATTATAACTAGATCTCCTATTTTAGGATTTGATATTGGAGACTGCCATTTAGGTCTATTTTGTAGGGAATTTAGATAATCGTTAGACCATTTGTACCGAAACTGTTGTTGCAACAATTGGAAAATGAGGTGCGGAAGGCGGGTTAAAATGCCAGGTTAGGGTTTCTGCAATCTGATTGTTAGCTTGCAGTATGGCTGTTCGGAATTCCTTTTGTAGGACTTTGTCAGCTCCAATGAAATTAGAGCCACAATCTGAAAAGATATCTGTGCTGAGTCCCCTTCGGCTGGAGAAACGGCGAAAAGCTGCTATAAAGGCTGCTGTGGACAAATCTGACACAGCTTCTATATGAATGGCTTTGGTTGCCATGCAAATGAAAATGCAAATATACCCTTTATATATTCGATTGTTTCGAAATTTAGATACTTTTAAATTGAAAGGACCAGCAGTTTGTTGAAACGGTCTAGTCAAATTGACCCGTGGTGAAGGAAGATTTCCCATGATTTGATTTTTGATAGATGCATATTACTTAAAGCAAGTTATACATTTATGTAATACTTGTTTTACTTGTTTTACGCCCTTGTGGAATCCAAAATTCGTTTCGAATCATGGATAATACCAATTTCGGACCCCCATGCAAAGTCTTTATATGGAAGTGGTTGATTATTAATGTTGTTAATTTACTCTCCCTTGGCAGGGTTATTGGATGTTTTTGGCTGTAATGAATGTTAGCATTTCTTAATCGCCCACCTACTCGAATTAATCCATTGTTATCTAAGAAGGGGTTAAGTGATAAGATATTGCTTTTAACTGGAAGTGGATTCTGTTTTTGTAAACATTTAATTTCAGTACCGAAAGCGGCATTCTGTGCTCCTTTAATGAGCCGAATTTTTGCTTGAGCAATTTCTGTCGGATTAAGTATCTTTGGGTCCATTAGTTGTTCTTGAGTGGACACCACCGATGGCCCTTTGCATTTATTTATGAACCTAATGCAATAGGCAACTATGCGTTGTAATTTGGTAAAGCTAGAGAATTTTTCAAACAAATCATCGATGTTTGAATGAGCTATTGCGAAATGTGTGACTCGTTTTTGTTCAGTTTCAGGCTCATTAGCTGGAATTGGTTTAGATTTCGGCCAATTATTTTCACTGTCCTGCAACCAATGAGGTCCATGCCACCATAGTTTATGATCAATTAATGACGAAGACTTAATTCCTCTGGAATTGCAGTCAGCTGGATTGTCAGCAGACCTTACATGTTGCCATGCCTTAATGTCGATCAATCCCTGAATTTCCGCAACCCGATTAGCCACATATGTTTTATACTTATTGGAGTGACTACGAATCCATGATAATACAATAGAAGAATCCGTCCAAGCAAATATTGGAACTTGGTCAAATTGCAAATCTATTTTAACGCGATTTATGAGCCGAGCTAACAATACCGCACCGCATAATTCAAGACGTGGGAGAGATACGGATTTAACAGGCGCTACCTTTGATTTTGCCATGAGTAAATTGACTTGAAGACTTCCTTCTTCATCAATCACTCGAATGTATACAGCAGCAGAATATGCTTGATTGGAAGCATCTGAAAAGCCATGTATTCGACAGGTGGATAGGATACTTGTAGTGTGTAACCAACGTGGTATCTTGATATTACTGATATGTTGTAATTCTGTTTTGAATTCGCGCCACTGCTTATCAATGTGTGCCGGTATTCGTTCATCCCATGAACATCCTGCAAGCCATAAAGCTTGCATCAAGATTTTAGCAGTAATTATAATGGGCGATATCCAGCCAAGTGGATCGAAAAGCGTAGCAATTTCTGAAAGAATAGACCGCTTTGTAGAGATACAATCTGCTTTCTTCCTATATTGTAAAATGAAGCAATCAGCTCCTGGATACCATTGAATGCCTAAAGTTTTCACAGATTCATCGCTTGCGAATCGCAAAGGAAGTTCAACTTCTCTGTATGGTTCGGGGATCCTAGATAGTAAATCTGAAGAATTGCTTACCCATTTCCTCAAGTTAAACCCACCGGAAGATAACAGATTGATAAGTTGATCTTGTATGCGGAAGGCTTCTTCCTTTGTATCTGAGCCTATAAGAAGGTCATCAACATAGAAGTCACGAGACACTATCTTTGCAGCTTCGGGAAATTTGTCAGCTTCATCAACAGCTAGCTGGTTAAGTGTTTTTATTGCAAGATAAGGGGCTGGCGTTGTACCAAAAGTAACCGTGGTCTATTGGTAATCTTGAATACGTTCATTTTGATTATTCCTCCAAACTATTCTTTGATAGGTTTGATCTGGAGGTTGTACTTTTATCATCCTGTACATTTTCTCTATGTCAGCAGACATAGCGAATTTGTACTTTCGCCATCTGAGGATGATTGAGAAGAGTTCAGACTGCAGTACTGGACCCGTATACAGCTGTTCGTTTAGACTTTTTCCATTAGTCGTTTTTGCTGAAGCATCAAAGACGACGCGAACCTTTGTAGTGGTGCTATCTTTGATAACAGCATGGTGAGCAAGATAGTAACTTTGTTCGTCGCTTACTATCTTGTTAGCCACTGTCATGTGACCTAATGTCTTGTATTCATTAATACAAGCTTTGTATTCCTGATAAAGTTCAGGATTTCGTTCTAATTGCCGTTCTAGGCTGTAGAACCTACGTAATGCCATACCACGAGAGTCGCCTAGACTAGGACTTTCTGCTGTGAAAGGCAGACGAACTTCGTAACGGCCGTGTCCGTTACGAAAATGAGTTTTTTGATAAAACTCTTCACATTCTTGATCTGCTTTAGACAGCTTTCTTCCTGGATTAACTTCTTCAGTTTAACAATGCTGTTGCAAGCAGTGCTTGTTTGGTACGGTGGTTTTTTGCGTGAAGCGTGTGAAGAGTATTATTGGATGTGGAAGGTGAATTGGAAGGTTGAGCTTCTGATTGCTGCTCCCTTGGCTTGAATTGGCTCGAGGTCCTTGCAGTGGCATTATTTCTGTGAAGTAAAGAATGATGCCTGCTTCCACATCGCTGACATGAAAACTTACTTGTACAAGTTTTCGTGTTGTGACACTTTGATAGGCAATTATTACACAATTGATTTGATTTGACAATTTTGAATTTATTGTCTAAATCAAGTTTTATGAATTTCGGACATTTAAATAGACGGTGCTGCTCTTTGCACAAAGGACATGCTTGGGTGTATGAAGTAAAATGGGTAGATGCTCTCGGGACTTGAGCATTTTTGTTGGCTGGGGATGGTTTGGTATCGACTATGGCTTCTAAAATTCTAAATCTAGATTGTAAAAATATTTTTAAGGATTCGAAAGTGGGAAGTCCTTTTGCTGTATTAATCTCTTGTTCCCATGCACGGTGCGTTTCTGCTGGCATACATTGTACCACCATATAGATGAGAATTGCATCCCATTGCTTAGTGGAAACTTGCAATGCCTCGAGTTCGAAGATACATTCCGAAGACTTATCTAGCAAGGTTTTGATAGCCTTGGCTGATTCGTGGGCTGCTTTAGGTAGATTAAAGAGTGCTTTCAATTGGGCATTTACCAAGACTCGTTTATTATCATACCTTTCAAGCAATATCTTCCATGCGCTGTCATAACTCGAGTTGGTCATAGGAAATTGACGTAATAAGTGCTCTGCTTCTCCAGATACACTTGACTTCAAATAATGCAATTTCTGCACCGGTGACAACGCAGAATTTGAATGCACCAAGGACTTGAAGAGATCGTGAATGGGCCTCCAGGAATCATAAGAACCTGAGAATTTTGGGATTGTAATGCTAGGTAGTCTCAGAGATGATGAAGGTTCATGTTCTGAATTTGGACTTGGTTCAACCTTTGTTTCGAATGCATCTAAAGCATCCCTAAGAATACCTCGAAAAGTAAAGTATTGATTTTCCACCTTTGAAAATTGATCCTTTGTGAAATAATCATACTTTTGAAGTTCACTATCTTCCAAAGCCTGCGTGGCTTGAATAAGTGTATAGTGATCTTTCTTGTACTCTGACCAAATTTCACTTAGAGCGGTTAATCGCTCAGAAATTAGACCTTTCGTTCGTTTTTCTACATCAGTTCTGTTGTAGCTATTGAACGATTTTTCGAAGATTATTGCCGAGGTGTCTTGGTTGCCCAAAAGTTTTTGAAGTGCAGACAAAATGATAATATTGATAAGATAAAACACTAAACCTTAGATCCGGCTCGAAGGACCATAAAATGTACTGTTCGTTAGTAGAACGTACACACAAATTTGATTAAGTGACTGAAATGAATGCAGTGGTAAATTTGAATCAAGGTCAATGGTCTATTTCCTAACAACCAATCAACACTGTTCACTTTCTTTTACTTTCAAGAAACTATTCAATATATGGGGTTAATATAGAGCAAAAGTTAGAATAACTTAAGTTCAAAACACTGGCACACTTACTTAGCTAAAATATCTTGAGTAATCGTATTAAGACAGAATTATATATACTGTTGGGTCAGAGAAAAAACACACACTAGAAAACACACTTATTGACACCGATTTATGATGTATGATTTTTAGAAACAGATATTTTTGAGACAAAACTCAATAAATAAGTTTAGGTCAGAGATTTTTGTATCACACTGAAAACACTAATTGGCAACAAGTTGTAATATAAGATCGTCACAAATGTAATATAAATATATGTAAAAAATAGATATGCACACGAAATGTATAATATATATATATGTCAAAATATAGTCAGATAGATATATGAATAATATTATAATGTTACAAGTGGCTGGTACTCACCGATGTCAAACTTGGCACTTGACGAATTGGCTGTAAGCTAATGTTAAGCCCTTTGTTCTTGGTTAGAACAATTCTTTATTTCCGTCGAGACCAGAAATAAAGTGTTAATGTTAGTAATATTACCTCAGCCGAGACCCGAGATAATGTTCATTAAGTCGGTCGAGACCCGGCATAAAGAGTATCTTAACTTCAGTCGAGACCCGAAGTAAGATTCTTTATTTCCGTCGAGACCAGAAATAAAGTGTTTGTTAGTAAATTATTATCTCAGTCGAGACCCGAGATAATGTTCATTAAGTCAGTCGAGACCCGACTTAAAGAGTTATCTTAACTTCAGTCGAGACCCGAAGTAAGATTCTTTATTTCCGTCGAGACCAGAAATAAAGTGTTTGTTAGTAAATTATTATCTCAGTCGAGACCCGAGATAATGTTCATTAAGTCAGTCGAGACCCGACTTAAAGAGTTATCTTAACTTCAGTCGAGACCCGAAGAAAGATTCTTTATTTCCGTCGAGACCAGAAATAAAGTGTTTGTTAGTAAATTATTATCTCAGTCGAGACCCGAGATAATGTTCATTAAGTCAGTCGAGACCCGACTTAAAGAGTTATCTTAACTTCGGTCGAGACCCGAAGTAAGATTCTTTATTTCCGTCGAGACCAGAAATAAAGTGTTTGTTAGTAAATTATTATCTCAGTCGAGACCCGAGATAATGTTCATTAAGTCAGTCGAGACCCGACTTAAAGAGTTATCTTAACTTCAGTCGAGACCCGAAGTAAGATTCTTTATTTCCGTCGAGACCAGAAATAAAGTGTTTGTTAGTAAATTATTATCTCAGTCGAGACCCGAGATAATGTTCATTAAGTCAGTCGAGACCCGACTTAAAGAGTTATCTTAACTTCGGTCGAGACCCGAAGTAAGATTCTTTATTTCCGTCGAGACCAGAAATAAAGTGTTTGTTAGTAAATTATTATCTCAGTCGAGACCCGAGATAATGTTCATTAAGTCAGTCGAGACCCGACTTAAAGAGTTATCTTAACTTCAGTCGAGACCCGAATTAAGATTCTTTATTTCCGTCGAGACCAGAAATAAAGTGTTTGTTAGTAAATTATTTTCTCAGCCGAGACCCGAGATAATGTTCATTAAGTCGGTCGAGACCCGGCTTAAAGAGTATCTTAACTTCAGTCGAGACCCGAAGTAAGATTCTTTATTTCCGTCGAGACCAGAAATAAAGTGTTTGTTAGTAAATTATTATCTCAGTCGAGACCCGAGATAATGTTCATTAAGTCAGTCGAGACCCGACTTAAAGAGTTATCTTAACTTCAGTCGAGACCCGAAGTAAGATTCTTTATTTCCGTCGAGACCAGAAATAAAGTGTTTGTTAGTAAATTATTATCTCAGTCGAGACCCGAGATAATGTTCATTAAGTCAGTCGAGACCCGACTTAAAGAGTTATCTTAACTTCGGTCGAGACCCGAAGTAAGATTCTTTATTTCCGTCGAGACCAGAAATAAAGTGTTTGTTAGTAAATTATTATCTCAGTCGAGACCCGAGATAATGTTCATTAAGTCAGTCGAGACCCGGCTTAAAGAGTATCTTAACTTCAGTCGAGACCCAAAGTAAGATTCTTTATTTCCGTCGAGACCAGAAATAAAGTGTTTGTTAGTAAATTATTATCTCAGTCGAGACCTGAGATAATGTTCATTAATCAGTCGAGACCCGACTTAAAGAGTTATCTTAACTTCAGTCGAGACCCGAAGTAAGATTCTTTATTTCCGTCGAGACCAGAAATAAAGTGTTTGTTAGTAAATTATTATCTCAGTCGAGACCCGAGATAATGTTCATTAAGTCAGTCGAGACCCGACTTAAAGAGTTATCTTAACTTCAGTCGAGACCCGAAGTAAGATTCTTTACTTCCGTCGAGACCAGAAATAAAATGTTTGTTAGTAAATTATTATCTCAGTCGAGACCCGAGATAATGTTCATTAAGTCAGTCGAGACCCGGCTGAAAGAGTTATCTTAAGTTCAGTCGAGACCCGAAATAAGATAATTTAATTTCCGTCGAGACCAGAAATTAATGATTATTAGTAATTAATATACCAGTCGATACCCGGTATAAATGTTAGTCCCTAACAAGCCAACTTACCCCAAGCGATGCCAAGTGCAAAAAGAAGATCGAGATCAGTCAGCTTGTCGTTTATATAGCCCTTGCTTGCACACGACACCACTGATAGAGTAGCAGCGGCGCATGATTACAAGAATTGGCAGTGCAGCTGTGATGTTACGGTACTGGGGATAAAATTTGCCTAGCAAAGAACAAAAATGCATAGCAACAAGAAATTTAGAGCTTCACATGCTGCTGTGTTAAATTAAATTATATTTGCAAAAAATGTTTGTTCTATCACGTAGAGAAGAAATTCCCGTTGGATATTAATTGTAATGATGATAATGATAGAGTTACAAATTGATCGGCTTGATCTGATTATATTTGTGCGATGCATTGTATGCTACCTGACAACACATGATTTTGTTAGATGTTTTACCTATTTTTAGGAAAATTGTAATTAGATTGAATTTATTTGATTTTCAGAATTCAATTTCAGCATGGTATTGTTGTAATATGTTCCCATTTCAGGAATTGTTTTTTAATACGCATTTAAACGTATGATCATGATTTTTATTTAATCTGCTCAATAAGGCTATACTTTTATATTGCATTTGTGCAATATTTTATATAGATGATAAATACCTGGACTTGTATGGTTGTGTATTTGTGTTCTGATTGAGTGATTAAATTAGATTTAATTTTATATAAAAATTTATGCTTTGTTTTCAGGAATTTTTTCTTTTCAGAAGGTATCTGTTAAGAAAAATATATTCGAAGCGATTTGGTTCGAACACATTTTCGATCTTGTATGTTTGAATTGAATCCGACACAGTTGTGCCTAAGAATGACGTTGAGCTATCCTATACTCTTTGTATACACTCTTTTATGTTTTGTCCAAAATTTCTGCCTTGGTCCAGCCTTCGGGATAATTTCTTTCACCAAGTTGTAAGTTAAATTTTCAAAGACTGATCTATTTCATGAGATTAGAAGAATAATATGAGAATAATATGAGAATAATATGATGATTATAAAATTATTTGGATTATATTTAAAATCTTAGTATTCACAGTTTGCTGTTAATTCGAGAATGGCTTGTATAATTGCAAAAAAATTATACAGGGTGTTTCCTCCATGGTGGTCCATAGAGCGGGAAGTTATAGTACTCACTTAGACAAACAAAAAAATGTATGGAGGGGATTGGGGTTTAAATTCCCCAAACCCTGCCATACAATTTTTTTTCTAAGTGAGTACTATCACCTCCCAATCTATGGACCACCATGAACGAAACACCCTGTATAGTTGCTGCGGATATTAATCACAACTTTAGATAAGGTGTCTAAAGAGAAATACAAATAAAACAAAGCTTAATGAATTGTGATGAGTGAAAATAATTAATAAAAAATTGAACTGTGGCATTATATCGAGTGGAAAAATCCAGAGAGAAAGAAAGAGCAAACGAAAACTATATTGCTACTTGTTATGACCTGCAAGCAGTCTTGTCTTTGCCTAGAGGAGGCTTATATGTATTTTATTATACAATACAATTATACAATTTTCTTCCCTAAAACTGATGATGTTTATTGGTACTTTTGGCATGAAGGTGAAGGGATTAAAACCTCTTACGAGCAAAAGGAATATTAAAAATAGTTGCGTCCTGCAGTAACAAACGACAATCTAAGCAGCGTAAGTTAATATGATCATAAATATGATCATAAAAGTCTGAATGACTGTCATTAGTGCACACCACATCCCTTCCAAATATAAAAGATTTTATATTTCGATATTTAATGCTTAAATTACCAGTTATATTAACTGTGTGCCTTTGTTTCCGAATACAGGAGATTTTAAATTAAGTTGATTTGTCGGATGCATAGAAGTAGCAAAGGCTTTGAAAGTACAGAAAGAATAATCAAATTGCTATGACTTGCATCCTTGCAAAATTTCATAGTAGAACTTGATAAACTCCGGACCAAATTTGGCAGGTTGAGCGTTTTGTAAGAATTAAAGTCATGGCACCTTGATTATTTTGTCTATGCTTCAAATATGTTTCTACTTCTATACACTCTACAAGTCAAATCAATTTGCAATCTCATGTGTTCTGCAGTGCACTGAACGGAAGCAAAAGAACGCAACTATTGAATTTCAATATTATTCTCATTATTACACTCAATGAACAATTTTTCCATTGTTTGCAGTTTATCTTATATTACAAAGTTTTCTATTGAATGAGAGAAATCAAAATAATATAACTGGAAAAGTATGCATTTTCGCACAAATCATGTGATTTTACCCTTATATCCACAGCTTGTAAAAATATTTATTCAGTAACAAAGAAAAGCGACCTACTTAAAAGGATCCGGGATTAACATTTACCAATCGCTCTTGCATTTTGGGATAAAAAAATTATAATAATAAAAAAAACGATTAATTGAAACTGTTTCACTTTATTTGAATCAAATTTATTTCTTCACTTTTCAACTTTATTTTAATAAGAACAATTTCTTTTTTTAAAGAAATACAATTAATTATTTTCGCGGCGTACCGGAATAAGATAAAAATTAGGTTAACTTACATTTATAATTATATATTACCTTCTATGCTCTACGAGCTTTTAGGAAAATTGCAGTTTGGGGGATTATATTTCACTTAAGGGGGGTTACCACTGAAATCTTAAAAAACACGAAACGTTAATACAAATTTACTGCAAATCTGTGCGTACTATCATGATAAAAATTGTACATAGTTAGAGAAAATGCATAAACTTAGGTAATGACGTGTCAAAAATAAAGATTTCGGGGTTTTATATGTATTTAATTAGCTTTAGAAAACTCTGGAATTCATGAAATTTCAAAGTTTAGTACATCAATACGTAATAATGGTACATTAAATAGATAAATTTGTACTTGAGTATGGAAGATCTTGGGCTGGAAGAGGCAGTGACGGAAAGAAAACCAGACAAAAAATATTGGTTACTAATATATTTTAGTTTGAAAGTTGCTATTTGCCGAGACAATTAACTACCAAAATTATGATATTATTTCAATGAAAGTTCAATTTGTAACAAAGATCGAACCTTTTTCTGTTTATTTTGAAAACCTCACATTTTTTAGTGCAATGATAAAGGAAATAAAGTCAATAATGTTAATGATGGTAACGGCAAAAATTTCTTGGTTTATTATATTTTGCATACAATTTGGCGTTTTCAATTCATTCTATCATCGTCAGATGGAGTAATGTGCTTTTGGAAGGCTTTCATTTGTTTTGAAAGCTCAGCTGGCTGTAGCTGTATGCTTGGAGAGTATGTGCCGTTATTTTCTGCATTAGGTATATGTATGTGTGTAGATTACCCGGAATATTTGAATTTTTATCATTGGTAATTTGTTCATGAGAAATTTTTTGCCAATTCTATTATGGTTATAGGTAACGAATTTTGAGTAACTA
This sequence comes from Dioctria rufipes, assembly GCA_963924295.1. Taxonomy (NCBI): domain Eukaryota; kingdom Metazoa; phylum Arthropoda; class Insecta; order Diptera; family Asilidae; genus Dioctria; species Dioctria rufipes. Next base: position 73,850,655 of record OZ002744.1, on the reverse strand, counting down.
TTATTTAATCATGGGACGTAGTAGTAAAATTCGGGCCAATAATTATGGAATAAAGAAGAGAAAACTGAATATTGTTATGTATGTTAATCTGTGTGTATGAAAAAATGTGAATTTAAATTTGTGAAATGTAAATGATTTTGATGAAATTTTGGAGGATGGTTGGCTAAATTATAAATAGTTATTTTTTGTTGTGTTCCATTTATTCCATTTATTTAGTGAAGCTGTAGAAAGGACAAAATGGAATTTTTAAAGTTTTGAAGAATTGTTTTTGGAATATATGTATGTAATTTAGAAAACTGAACGAAAATTGATGAGGTGTAGTGAGTTGTCACGATTATATACAGTGTGTACCAATTTTTTGACTACAATCGATTATCTTTCTAGCGACTATAATTACTACTAAGTACTATTAATTTATGTATGAATTGTTTTCAAAATGCGATTTTCGAAGAAGAAGCATTTGTACAAATTACAAAGAACTTGTGTCGACCAATAAAAGTATCGGCTTTGTACCAGCGAATTTCTGCCGCAAAGAATCAATTGATTTTTTGAAAACCACGTCCGGCGTCCTATTTTAAGTGAATAGAACTATGAAATGGGTAGAAATAAGAACTTTGTGGACCAAAGCAAAAATTTTCCTTTGGGAGACACCTTCTCAAGAAGAAGACTGTCGGAGATTTTTCAATCTAATTGATTTCTCTATTTACTGTACCTACGCTTAGTGGTACTACCCATCGCGAATTTCTATGAAATATCTCCTAGCGGTTTGATGGTTTGTTCTAGTCTTATCTTCGTCTTTCTATCTACACGATATATTTATACTGCATTGACATAGCGACTACGACAACACTATTTTGTATTCCGTTATTGTGTTTCAGATCTCTACAGGAAAGCACAAAAGAAAATTTAACCGAACAGCAAAGAAATTTTGCTAATATAAATGAAGAAAGATATGAAGCAGGTAAAATGAATGCCAGCCCAAATATTAAGGATTATAGCGAAATAGATTCGTTAATAATTCTGATAGAAAAAGAAAATCAGGATGAAGATATGAACGAAAATTCCATGGAGGGATTTCGATTGGTAGATTTAAGGTACTTTTGGAATGAATTGAAAATCCTAAATGAACATTGCAATGCACAGGGTTACACAATAACCACACCAGTAGGGATGAAAAGAGCACGAGAATGGCAGATTCTATGGCAGTGTTAACATCGAGTCGCAGAAAAGAATTCACTATTTGCTATATTGGTAATCTTTCCCAGTTACAGTAACTCCGACTAGGCTAATCTGGTTGGATTGCGTTTCTTGAAACATGAAAAATTTTATGCGAACAAAATTGAGGAATTAGATAGAGATAAAATTGTATATATGTACATATATACTAAAATTAGATTAGAAAATCTACCAGACATAGCTCAACCTGAAAATTGTGTTGTTGGTAAATTCAAATCTAATTCTCTAACGTAGTTCTTTGCATATCTAGTTAATAAAATGGTAATCTGACAACGTGTGAACATTGCAAAAATTATATGGTAGGTATATTACATACAATTCAGAATTCTTGGAAGAGTTTTATTTGATGACCGACTTCAGTCAAATAAAATTGCCCAAGCATTAAATAGTGCCAGACAAATTACACGGAAAAGTGTCTGATCAACAGCACAGAGAGCATACATTTCGTTCGCTCCTTGCCTGCTCCTCAACAAAATTCTAAGAAAAATCCGACAGCCAAATTTAAAATCTCGCCATGCCTAAGCAATTCTACCCACTGACTTATAAGTCAGTGATTCTACCTTACTGCTGTGCAGATGCCCGACATGCTTTGGAGTACAATACAGACGAATATCACAGCATCATATAGCTTTGCATGTACATATAGTGATTTGTTTCAATTTTAAAATTGCATACTTCTATGCGTTTATGTTCACTAAGCTTTTGTAAACAGAAATCGTGAGCTTTTTTTTGGTATTTTGTGTGAAAGGAAATATATTATACGTATTCTTTATAAATTGCGTTCAAGAATTATTTGTATGATAATAATGATATTTGTAAATTTCAGGCGTAAGCGGTTTCGTGCTCTGAAAATACCGGATGATGGAATAAGGTGCCATGGTCTGATCGTGGGATAGTTAATGCACTGAATGGAAATGTAATTATGATATATGTATACGTTATATGTAATTCCTATATTATAGAATTGTCTACTGTAAGTATTAACAGCTAACCTCGTTGACTGTGGTTACAAAAATTTAAAAAAATCTTTATATGAATCTTTCGGTCTCCTGAAAAGTTGCATTTTTCGAGTGGTCTCACTTTTCAACGTGATGCTCCATATAGTAATATTAAATTGAAGGACAAGTACTCCGAAATTACAATAGATGACCTTTCCTTAAAAATTAAGTATACAAATTTATATGTGTGCAGAAATTTGCTTGCGCGATTATTGACTGAAAAAATAATAAAATACAGTGAACAAAGAAAAATATTAAATGCGATGATATATTAACTCTATTCTTATTGTCCGTAGCCAAATAGGGTTTTGCACAATCTAGTGATTACAATTGGAAGTGTTTGAAAAAGAGCTTACGCGTGAAAAACGCTAGGGAAATTGAGATAAAGTTTTGAAAATTTCATGATTATCGTTTGTACAAAACGTCACAACAGTTCGCCCAAAAGTTTGGCAAGTTCTGCTTTGACTTCTTGCAAAAAAATTTATGACAACTTGATTAATTATTTTCAATTTTCTAAATCCTTCCCACTTGTTTGGAAGCACTTTTGAAAATAATCGGTGATCATATAAATATTTTGCACTAATCATATTTATATAGCTTTTTTTATATAACAAATATAGTAAAACCTCTTATAAGAATAGCTCGTGTGCCATTGAGTTTTATATTATATCAGAGAAGGAAAGCATTTATACTTACATATTTCGTATTATTACCACCCATTAACACCGAAAATGTAAACGAACATATTCCGAAAAGTACACAAATTTTCACAAATTACAATAGATTACCTTTCAGTAAAACAGTTTTCTCAAATTTGTTTGTGCAATTGATGACAACATTTTAACAAACACTTTCTGTAAATTCACCCAAATTTTCTATCATTATTTTATATCACTGTTATTGTATGATATTGAACACGATTTATGGAGGATTTACATTATGATGACATGCATTTTTAAAGAAATTGTGAGGGAGATAGTACATCGTATACGGAAATTTATTTATGAGTGACGATAGAAGCCAACGCGTCCTGAATTTTTTCCGGACGTCGAATTGTTACTGTGTGCGTGTCCGGAACCATAAAAAGACCTCAAGCATAGGGAGCTTTTATAGTTACTGAAACTAAAACGTTGTTATTGGCAACCCTAATTTGTCAATTTCGACCACTCGTGCTACCATATTGATGTTGTTACTAGAATTTTATGGCATATACATATCTGTCAAGTCAAATTATTTCTCGAAATAAACAAGAGTAAGTTTTGAGTTTGTAATTAAATATTGAGAAATTGAAAGTTATTAAATAAATCTTAATAGAAAATTTCGAAGTTATTTCTGAGGTAGTTTTCTGTCCACAAGCAGGGAGCAGTGCGTCCGCAGATTATTGCAGTGGTTTTTTTCTTTATAATTTGCTAGAATTATTGCGTCTTTGAGATAATCCATCATGTGAACAAGAACCGCACTGGAATTATCTTCACAGTCGTTAGTTCGGTAGTGGTGAGGAATTATTTTCATGTGAGCACATGAGTGAATGAAGTGGATTGACGTTTACATATTAGCAGATTAGTTACTGAATGTTTTTTTTTTTTACTAGAGTTTTCTCAACATTACTTCGATGGTGAAAATATAAATACGCTATGTCAGCCGACATAGAGAAAATATACCGAATGATCAACGTTCAAACTTTAGATCCAAATTTTCAACGAATAATCTGGAGAAATAATCCCAGCGAAAGCATCAGAGACTATAAGTTAACCACGGTCACATTTGGCACAACACCAATTCCATATTTGGCAATCAAGACCCTTCATCAATTAGCAACTGATGAAGCTGCAAAATATGCTATAGCTGCCAAAATTATACCGGGTGATTTTTATGTTGATGATCTGCTCACTGGAGCAGATTCCATTGATGAAGCCTTGGAAATACAAGCGCAGTTGATTAACATTTTGTCGTCAGCAGGCTGCAACCTAAGGAAATGGGTAAGCAGTTCATTGGATCTCCTATCAAGCATTCCGGAAGAACATAGGGAAGTACAACTTCCATTACGGTTAGCAAGTGATGAATCTGTAAAAACCCTGGGAATACATTGGCACCCAGGAACTGGCCATTTCACCTTGCAATATAAACAATTCGCAGATCGCATTTCTACAAAGCATTCTGGGTTGTCAGAAATTGCTACACTTTTAACCCACTAGGTTGGACATCTGCGACCATAATTACAGCCTAAATTGTGATGCAAACCTTATGGCTTTCGGGTTGCTCATGGGACGAGCCGATACCTTCTTATATCGACATGTACTGGCGACAATTCAAAGAAAAACTATGTCGCATTAGCTTAATTCTTATACCCCGTTGGATATTCAGCACTAGCGATTTCTCAACATGCCAGCAACACGGATTTTCCGATGCATCCAATCAAGCGTATTCGGCTGCGGTTTACATCAGGGCTATTGATCAAGAAAGATACGTCCATGTGAATTTACTTATTGCGAAATTCAAAATAGATCCTGTCAAACGTATTACGCTTCCTCTCCTCGAGTTATGCGGAGTTATACTGTTAGCTCGGCTTGTTAATCGAGTTAGAACAGATCTAACTCTTACTGAGATCCCCGTTTTTGCCTGGACAGATTCTTCTATCGTCCTAGCATGGATCCGCCATCATCCGAACAAGTACAAAGCTTTTGTTTCAAATAGGATTGCAGAAATCGAAAATTTATCTGACATTCAGTCACCCGTCTTCAGCAACATATTTTGGAGGTCTTTGGAAAGCAGGAGTTAAGTCAATCAAATACCATCTTATGCGCATAATAGGAAATTCGTCCTTAACCTTTGAAGAATTTGCAACCGTCTTAACACAGATTAAGGCTTTCTTAAATTCCAGGCCATTATGTCCCGTCTCAGATGATCCAGATGATCTTAGTATATTAACACCCGCACATTTTTTAATAGGCAATGCATTGATCACTCTTCCAGAACCTATAATAGAGAGAAACATTTCATCGATAATAAGATGGAATCACGTGCAATCGTTACAGAAACGGTTTTGGAGCAAAGGGTCCCAAGACTATTTAAACTCCTTGCAGAATAGGCCAAAATGGCAAACGCCAGTCACTAACCCTAAAATAGGGGACTTAGTAGTCATAAAGGGCTCTAATTTGCTGGCATGTCGTTGGGAAATGGAACGAAGTATCGATATATATCCAGGGGCAGATAAAGTCGTAAGAGTCGTAAACATTAAAAGTCAACATGGAGTCTAAAAGAGACCAGTAACAAAGTTTGCCATACTTCCCCTGGCCCAATGGACATTTCAAAATGACTTCCTTCTTAACTTGTTATTTTTGTTCCCAAATATTTACTCTTCACTCAAATTAGGGTCCTAATCAAAGTATATATTGATGTATGCGTTTCACCACAGCATTAAAAACTTCAAAATTATTTGCATTAATTGCATATAAGTGCAATAATAATTTATACAATAATATACAATAATCATAATAATAAAAAAAATGTGTCGTCATTCATCTATATTATGATAAAATTGCATTCAACAATGTCATATATCCATGTATAAACAATACCGCATTCCTCTTCAAATGCACTAAATACATTCTTGCTACGATACATTCCACTGTATTGTTAAAAACAATAGTAAATTTGCCTCGATAAAAATTTGTCTAATTACAATTTAAATGAGGAAACAAGAGGTCCGTAAGGCCCTTTAAATGTAGAATACTGTGTCATACAGGTCACAGTCAAATTTTCGAGCTAGTAGCGATGGCATATTCTGTTTAGGATAATAAAAATCTGCTATCAACCCCAGGCAGAACTATTGAGCGGGAGGTACGAGAAATCTGGGACCTGGAAAGGCAGTTACACAAGCTACAGGCGCTATTTAAAGTTAGCAAACTTGGCAGACGACTGCGTTATTTGCAACTGGAGGACCCGGAGATAGTTAAGATTATCGACTCACCACTACCCTCTCTAAGGTACCAATATCAGGAACGTCAAGGACCCTCCAGTGTAAGAGCTATAGCGGGGATTACCATGTTAATGGCCCACCATCATCGTCTCAGAGCCACATGCAACAAGAAGTGCAAAGACAATCCAGTGCAGAAGCTACAGTGGATATTCCAGATTCCAACATTCATGGTTCGCCACCATTGCTTGAAGGTTGTAATGGACAAGAGTACCAGGACCATCCAGTGTAGGAACTCCATCAGGGATTCCAGATCCTAAGATAAAATCTTGGAAGACCTATTGCTGGTGCCGGCCACAGCACAGAGCAATGATCTGTACCTGACACTAACAAATCCTACGGGGACCAGTGAAACCATCACCGTATCTTAGGATGCCCTCCTAAAATCCAAGAAGCGCAAACAACGATTCACCACCTAAGATGGGACACGTTATAAGATACGATTAATGAAGGATGGCACCAATAAAGTGTTAAGTACACTAAAAATTTGAGAACAACCCTTTTCTTCATTTTACGTTGGAAATTGGGGCGTTGCAACTTTCAATTAGTTCTGCTTGCTTCAACAAAAGAAACATTTCCACATCTTGTTATTTAAAACCCTCATATTTATACATTAGGTCAATTCACCTATCAGGTAATACATTCTAACACTTGATAGACATTCCAGCCTTTTAACGGGGGCAGTATGTTCCAAACAAGAATTATGCATAAAAACCGAATTTATCACATTGACTTGGAGTTTGACTGACCTTTTAATACATCTATACCTACATGCCATTTTGCCTTTCACAAAAAAATAAAGAGAGCTTAGGAAATTTATTTTTGAATTTAGATACTAAAACAAAAACTCTGTTGCAAATCTGTTCGCTGCAGTACAGTTGGTTTGCCATAAATTATCTTACAAAAGCATATGTTATTCATACGTAAAAGAATTCATTCTTGGAATTTTCATTAATTGCACAAAGCTGAATTCAAATCAGGTTGACGTCTTTATTTTTCAATAATATTACATAACATGTCTCCATTCTCGTGGTTATGTTTATTAATTGTGCTCCAAAGAGGAAACAATATCCTCTGGCAGGGCCGAAACTCCTGGAATTTTTCTTTGTTGATTCTGCAAAGGGAAGAAAACAAACCACAAAGAATCATTTCATTTATTAAAATTATAAACTAATTACCTAATTGGATTGTCCCACGCAGCAGGTATAATTATTTGTTCACGGCAGCTGTCAACTTGAATATTTTACACGCCGTGCGTTCAGGTCTTAGAATATAGAGAGTACAGGAAGTGTGATAAGCCAAATTTGGTGTAGTCAAATTCTGGTTGGGTTAGTATCTGTTGCCGCTGTAGTGAAAGCTCAGTACAGGTGTGTAATATGAATCAACATAGAGAGGGGCATCAAAATATAAATTAATTTGATTTTCATATTAATTTTTGACTTAATTTTAACATTAATAGCAAGGAATATGTGAAATCTGAATGAATAAATATTTCTAGTACCGAATATTGGTGAAATCTTATATGTTAGGTTAATTAAATCGTACTATATTATAAAATTTGTGCTAAGGTTCGCGTATACTATACAGAATATTTAAGTTTATGTATTGTTACAGGTATATAAGTTAAACAAGCACTAGCTATCTGTTGCATGCATACAGTAGAAATTCATGAGCATTGGACTATTTAAATTTCTCGTACTTCTATCTTTCACTTCGAACAAATAATTGAGTACTAAGTTTCCTTACACCTTTAGCCACAACAAGATAAGCGTTATCGTGTTATGTTTCCAGGGACGACCACGTGGAGGTAGGTGTAAAATAGTGAGTAGCTTGCATTGGCCTTTTGTCTATTTAATAAGTATACCGACAATTCGTATAATATAAATGACACGCCACGCAAACCCCTCACACGTCCCCATCCGTCAGTATAGTATTTTGTATTTCTATTTTTTATTTCAAATCTTTTTTTAGTTGGATTTTTCCTATTTCTGATGCGGATCAAAAACCTCTATTTACATACCTCGAAATATGACCATTTTATTGTAGTGTTGACGCAGTGAAACTTTTTCAGATGCCTTCTTGGCGATGAAATAGTACCTTGTGTGAAGGTACTTCTCAAGTATTAATTTAATTAAGGGACTATAATGACTGCTGCACTTCATATGTTCTTGTTGATCGTCGAAGAGAGATCTATTCAAGAAGTGCTTTTGGACCTCAATTGATATTTGTAAAAATACTTTTTTTCTAAGAACAGTATCGTCTTTTAAAAAATGCATTTTCAAACGCAAACTACTCTCAGTTTGTTTGCATATCTGTGTTACACTATCAGACGGTATTTGAAGCCTGCCCCTGGTTTTGTAGGCAATAAGTGTAAGCTCTGAATAACATCCTTGTAATGCAGACAAACACTCCGGGCATTTCAAAATCTTATTCAGTTTCTGCACAACAAATCCAGAAATATAGGTAACTACATGGTGCACATATTCGGATAACTTTGCTGGATATGCTACATAACAATGCTCTTCTAAGAATTGTTGATCTAATACCAAATTATCATCTATTACTTCTTCTTCATTTATAAGCTGGAACCGTTCTATTGAATTATTTATATCATCTGCAGGATCTGTGGAGACTATTTTCTTTTCAGGAACATTCAAAATAGTAATACTTTCCAAAGGAACGCAGTTTCCGATGCCACCTTCTCTTATCTGACATCGCACAAGAAGTTTTTTATATGCCGCTATAAACTGCCTCACTGATGGATTATTGTTTCTGCCCAGATGACTTCTGATAGAACTAAAAAATAATTCTAAATGGTCCTGATTAAGCTTATACATCGGAAGGTAATGCAGCATCTTAAATTGTATAAATCTTTCATCGAGGATTTTTAAATTTTTTAAACAAGCGATAAGACCTATGAATCCCATTCTTCTAGTACTGTGTATTAATAATTCACCAGACTGCTTTCGTAATTGTTGGAAATAAATAATTGCAAATAGTGAATAGTGTAATACTTCTTTACTATTATTCGCACATAACGCTCGTTTTAAATATTCAAAACAAGATATTTTCCTGCTATTTAGCACATCGAATGTATCGTTGACAACGCGGATAAGTTCGGACAAAGGCTTGCTTCCAGAAAATTCTCGCAGCTTTAATACTTCTCTGCAAAAGTCCAAGGCATCTGCGACAGATTTACTAAAGACCTGAACTGCTAGCTTAACGTTCATTTTCTTTTTCGCGAAATATATATGCGCCCGTCTTAGTTTATTGCCTAAATGGACTTCCTCCTTCTCTTGTAACTCCATCAACCTTTCTAAATACTTCCATTCAATGGGCTCTCCTTTTCCATTTATAATACATTGTAATTCACCCAAAGTATTTCTGATCAACTTAACCATATGACAAGGATCTGGGTGAGCTATGTATTTGTCGCTTGTATTAGTTAATTGAAAATAGCTGGGACCATCAACATTCCGAATATCGCACCCAAGAATTACGAGAGTACTAAGATTCACTATGGCTCCGTCAAAAGTTATACCAATAATCTCGGCACCAGTATCAATATTAGCAGAATCCGGTGCGCCTGTACTCACAGTGTTACTTGTTGTTAAATGATTATCTGTTTGTATTGCAGAATAATGTCCAGAGTTAACATTCACGCATGTTTGAGTATCCTTAAATGTAATGATTTAAATTGTAGCTCAAAATGATTAATGACTCAGCAAAAAAGCACTGTGAGAATATTAAAATTATATTTCAGAAGGTTAAAGCCTTACACTATCAATATTTAGAAAGGGTATCGCTCCTGGTTTCAGTACTCTTTTTGTTTGGAAAATGTCTATATCCGTGTATAAAAAATGGTCATCACAAATCTTATTTGTATCTTTAGGAATAAATTCTGGCCGGCCTATTGCCTCCAACCATCTATTTTGCAAATTGGCATCTTTTGGGAATCTAGAAAAAAATTAAATAAATTACAACATTTTTTAGTTAAGTATTTAAAATTGAAATTTATATTGTAATACATGTCAATCAATATAAAATAATAATAATGAAATATTATCACACATTTATTTCGAAGAAATTCTTTCCTTTTTAATATAAACGCTTAATAATATAACGTTTGCTCCCATCGAAAATATTCTTATTCGCTGTCACTACGCCAATATACCCAGGGAATTTCGCAACTGTCACAAAAGTAAACAAATCTCGGTGGAGGACGGATTTTTTCAATATTTCATCGCTTTGGTTGTGCATTTTTAATTTAATTTAATGTACAAAGTTGTGTAAAGTACACAAAATAATATTTTATAACTATACTTGCCTAAAAAATGATTTCCCACGTCGTACCTTGGTGTTGTTGTGGCAATTTTTCACTGAACACTTCATTCTGAAATTACATGAACATCACTTAGAAATATCTCACTATATATCAACAGATAATTACTTACACTCTTTATTTTATTTTTCACTCTTTTTAAATCACTTTTTACACGTTTTAAATTATATTTAAACTGTTGCAAATCTTTCTCAAATTAAACAAACTTCGTTTGACAGCTAAACATAGATTTGTCTCTTTCTTCAATATAATGCTGACCTACTTCACGGGACCGTGAAAAAATCCACGCTCATGCACACGAATTTTACAGGTATCAACACTTCCTGTTGTCTCTATATTCTAAGGTTCAGGTGCACGCAGAATGTCACATAATGTCACATTTTTGCACACCATGTCGTTCAGGCGACCGAAGCGTTGTCATTTCCCAGCACATTGGTGTGCACATTTTACACTACGGTCTAGTAGCGTCGTGTCTCGGTGCGCTTAGTAGGTTTGACGTTTAGCGTAGTTTTATTCTTAAAGAACTTTCAAAAATGACATTTCGAATCGAAGTGCACACCAACCGTTCAGGTTCTATCCCTACTTTTCCAATGATGTGATGTGCGCACCGATGTGCTTTTCAGCACATCGGTGTGTAAACCTGAACGCACGGACGACAGTGAACCAACTTCAATAAATAAAACACACTCTAAGATAAAATGGAAGTAAGGTACGTAGTGGAACGAAATAGTGCCATCTACATTGCACTAGAGACATTGAATTTAACACAATTCCATGAATCAAACAAATTTCTCTATCACAATGGATCAAGCTCGACGAAAGTAAACATGATTTGCAATCTTATTCGATTAAAGTTTTAGTAGCACATACTGTACGATAAATGATTAGCTAAGACCAACTTGTTTACAACAATATCTGATGGGTGCATGCAGGAAATCTCGAACTGCAGCACGAGCAGCACATGAACTGCAGTAATCACAGAAATAACAACTTCGCAGTTAAAGTATTATCATGGCACGTTTGGGAGCAATTGCAGCAATTTGCGCATACTGGCTACGTATTGCCTTAAATAATGTACAAATTAATTCGTTTTCGTTGCAAGTAAGTATATTTAACAAAGCGAAAGTCATTTTACACCACATTGATTGGAAAAAACATAAATTAGTTTGAATTAATTTTAAGGATATTTAGCGAAAAACAGCTTGATAGCAGCAATTACTAAAATGGTAACACTGTATAAACACATGATGAGTTGCTATGCTGGGCTATTGTTGCTATGCTAGGTTATTGTTACCATGCCAATTATTGTTACCACGCGCCTTTGACTACTGTTCTTTGGTACCGTGTGCAAACCATGGCTATATAAACAGCAATTTAACTTGACTCGAGCTCTTTTTCAGTTTGGCAGTGCAGTGATTAACTTGATAATTTTTCTCAGTGGTATTCCCTAGTGTTGTCAAATTTTACTAACAGTCTAACACTTTATTTGGTTGACAATTGAAATAAATTTTTCTCATTTTGGGTTGCGACTTGGTTAAGAGATTTATTTGAGTAGCGACTAAAATAAAGATTCCTATTACGGGTAACGACTGTAATAAGAAATTTACTAATAAAATACTTTATTGTGGGTAACGGCTACAATAAAGATTCTTATTACGGGTAACGACTGTAGTAAGAAAATTACTAACAAACATTTTATTGCCGGTAACGACAACAGTAAAAATTCTTATTACGGGTAACGACTGCAATAAGAAAATTACTAACCAACACTTTATTGTGGGTAACGACTGCAATTAAAATTCTCTGTGGGTTTCGAGTGCAGTAAAAACTACTCATCTCACTTTATTCCGGGTATCGACCAGAATAAATAATATCCCAATCCCAAACCTCAGTTAAAATTAATCAAGTCAAGTAAATCAACTGCCAAACATAGATCAGGTGAGTACAAAGCTTATTGCAACAGAATACATTTTTTATACCTTATATTTTTCATTTATGAAGTTTTGATAAATTGGACTATTTATATTTTGAATTTATTGAATATCAAAACTCTAGTTTGACATTAAAGTGTAAAATTAGTAAACAAACGAATAAAACCACTAACTTTATACCAGTGGCATCAATTTTCACCACATTATTCATTATTGCATGTACGCTGTGACTAGGGGCAGTACAAATGTAAATACGGAAAGAAGTTCTTTGAACTATGCGATCCGGACTGGTATATCTTCATTATATGGTGGCAAAGACCATAATGAACCTTGTGTATCAAAAACTGAATCGTTAGTCATGCTCTCATTGCAACCATCTTTGGGAAAGGGACATTTTCTATATATAGATAAATACAATAGTGTCTCACTGTCTAATTTACTTCTGGGAAACAAGACACATTCAGTGGGAAGACTTCGTAATAATACAAAAGAAAATTAAAAAGCTGTAACAGATAAGAAATTAAAAAAAGAGGAACACGGTTGGGCTCGTAAGGGTGACATTCACATATCAAAGTGGAAAGACAAACTAGAAGTACTCTGTATTAATACTGCCCATAATGCAGAAATGATTGAAACAAACAACAGACATGGAATGATGAAACAAAAGCCCATGGAAATTCAAGACTATTATTTAAATATTTCTGGTGTTGACAGAACTGACCATTTTGGGTCGTACTATTCTTGTCCTCGGAAAACAGTGCGCTGGTATAAACAAGTGATTTTTCACATACTGGATTTGGCTTTCGTTTAATGCTTACTTTATGTATAAGGAAAATTTAGCACGAAAATGTCATATCTAGATTTTCGCAACTCTGTTATTAAGTCTATATACACTCCCCAGATAACATTAAGGAGATAATTCAACCACAAGAGGAAAACTGTCCAGTCTTGGCATCTGACAATAAAATAGATCAGCATTATTTGGAAAAGTTATCAGTACCAACTTTTTGCAAAAGAAAATCTTATTTTATAAATTGCAAATCCTGCACCAATGTGTATCATGAATTTTATTACAGTTTTGTTATCATGAGCCATAAATTTTTAAAGTACCTACTTGTTTGAATATGGACTTCATTAACTTTTTGTACTATTTTGAATTTCTTTCGTTTTTAATTCATACTGCGTTTGCAGTAAGTAGCACTTTTAGTATCAAAATAACACTCACTAAAGCAATACTGCGTTTGTAGTATTGTCTGCAATTGCAGTAGTTGACTCTTTTAATTAGAAAGTTTACAAATATGAGATAGCACTGCTAATGCAGTATGCTTTTTTTTATATTTAAATATATTTTTTATGTCTCCATGTAAAATGCATCAAAATGCTCTTGTCAGATTTGACCCAACAAACGTTGAAACAAAGTTTCTGGAGAGTGATCATAATAAAACCCCATGTAAACTTAGACCGTCCGCGAACTTGTTGAGCACAACAGCACTTCTGTTTCGCATACAGCATTAATAAGTTCTCGTAATACTTTTCTGTATTCTCCATATTTAAAAAGGACGTAAATATTTAATAAAAAAATAAAATGCTAAAAGCAGCTGAAATTGTGGAAGTGACACTTGCTTAATTGACAAATTTTATGACTGAAGTTAGCCATGAATAGCCGTGCAATCAGAAGTGAACAGAAATTTAACGAAACTTTGCATAATCACGTCAATTTCAATATAGCTGCATATACATATTTGAATTCGGGCTTTCGTGGTCCTACGCCCGTCAACGTAAGTCCATTATTGTTTTGCCTTAAGATGGTTGTTTTGTAGATATGTGCGATATAAACGCGGGGAGGGGGCTCATTGTGAAAAAAAAAATGACTTTGCAGCTCCTCACTGAATGAGTGTCGTGTAGATTTACTGTTCACTAAGTAAGTGACAACCTCGGGAAAGTTAATTCCAGTGAATTGTCAGATCGGGCGGATTTGTAAAAATAAGTGCGCGAGTGCACCATTCGAATTGCGATTGCGATTAGTTTCTCATAAAATCGACCATTATGCGTCGAGTAGGACGCCAGCTGCGCCAAATGTTGAATTTCGTTAGATTAGGGAAAATCACCACACAAAAAAAAATTTCTATGTTTAAAAATGTTTATTTAAAAAATCTTCTTCCCTTCGATCGCGTATTTTTTATCTAAAGCCGCACGAACGAAAGTCTTCGTAACTTGACTCTTTACAATCTTAGAAAGAACTCCCAGAGCTTTCTCCGGCCAGTCAGCATGTGACCTCACTCATTCGTTTCATTTCTAGGCCATTGCTTTGTTGCGTCACATTAGATTATTTTTAAGCTGGTAGCCACTTGTTCTTTAGTATACGCGCTTTCATAACAAACCAAATAATTTTCAGTTTGTTATGAAATGCGATACATTGCAGCTTTTAATGGGGCTACCGTTGCCACACTTAAGTAAGACCTGTATGCATTGTACTTATTGTGCAAGGTCTTACTTAGTAACTCGCAAAGTAATGACTCGATGAGGAAGTGCTGATCAATTGGTTGTTTCGTTCGATGATAAAAACAATTGATCAGCATCAAGATTTATATTCACAACAAAGCAACTGGGGACTGTGTCGGGAAGGTTTTTTCTTCTTGTTTTATGTGTAAATTTCTCTCTCGGTGCTTTGTGGCCAAGCGGGTATTCAACGAGGTATTTAGTGTTGTGTTATTTTTTATCGAACTTCTGGCTTTGTTTTTCTCCGGAAAACTTTGCAAATGGCTGACTTCATTAAAGTGGTAAGTATATGTGTGTGAGCGCCTTAGTAGATGCAGCGAGAAAAGTGTGTTTTCAACGAGGAATTGAAAGACAGTTTGAGTTGAAAGCAGGCATCGAGAACTTCAGTTGAAAGTGTAGTCCATTCAATCGGTGGACTGACATTCACAATGGGATTTCAATCTCCATGCAACTTTCCTAAACTGTATAATCAGCATCTATTTCTCGATGAGTGTTGAGGTTGGCCAATCCACTTAATTGGGCTTGCCCATAGTGTTATGTATTCCTTATGATTCCTTATGTTTTGATTCTCCGAAGTTTTAAGAAACATGTTGTGGATGGGGCAACGTACAAAACAAAAACATTGGCGTACGTGTTTCGGATGCATATGTTTAAAGCATCTATTGTGTTTTTTAGTAAACTTGCGCTGTTGATAAAGTTATATACCAGAGATCGAGTTCTACTAAAGGAGCCTGACTATTATATACGTTTACTCTTCTATATCTTCACTATAGAATTCTGCTAGGCTTCAAAATTGTTACAACTCATCCACCACAGCAGGCTTACCATTTTGCGCTTCTTCAAAGGTTGGGTGAATTCTTGTTCTCCTTTGCTTCTATTTTTACATAATATAGAAATAATTCTCGTAGCATGCTGGAGTACAGAGAACAGAGTCTCTAGTTTGATGAACTGTTCCTAATGGTCAAATATAACTAAGGAGCTGATCAGAGCACAATAATGAGATTATAAACGTGATCCTTTGTAGAAGAAGAAACACATCAGATGTGGATGCTATATCATCTGTTATCCTTGAAAACAAACTTTCAGAACAATTAGCTACCTCCAAACATTTTTGCATGAGTACTAAAACTTCTTTAAATAAATAGCCTTTATCCCATGGGCTTGCGTTTTGAACGTCCTGAGATATAAATTCTTGAAGTTACACCTACCATCAAAATTTGCCACTTTTTACGAATTTCAAAATACCGTATCTCCGTAAAAAATGGACAAAAATATTTCAGCAAAGTAATACTAACAATAAAACCAAACTACCTGTAAAATTTTATCAAAATAGGGGATTACCGATGCACAGAAATATTAGAATATCTGTCGATTTTCTATGGAATGACCCGAAACTCAATAAACTGCAAGCCACACATTTCATATTTTCAGCATCATGCATCGTCGATAAAATTTTTTTAAGTAGTGATGTCAATCACAGATGTAAAAGGATGCCTTCTGTGGTTTACTGTAACTATGTATAGGTAAGAACTTAGGTCCATCTAAAACTGTTTATTCCTCTGTGAGTAAGAGCCACGGCGGGAGGCTAGTGGAGCTTAATAGCCTCCCAGAGACAAACCAAATTAAACCCGGACAGGTCTCGAACCAAAATTTTATAGAATTAGTTAAAGATGGAGAATAGAAGAATTTTAAGAACTTTTATTTTTACCGATTCTAAATCATATCACAAATACAAACAAAACTTTAAAAAATTGAATTTACAATTTATTTGTGCGCTTTAAGCGTTAATAAGGAATGCAAGAGGGAAAACAACTGTATCGTTAAGTCAATGATAAGAGCAGTCGCCCGGTAAACCGAAAATCCCGGGTTCAAACCACGGAGGAGGCTGTTGTTTTTCCTCTTCTATTTATGATTTGATTTAGAATTATTAAAAATAAAAGTTTAAAATTCTTCTATTCTCCAATCAAAATAAGTTTTAATTTAATTGATGGCTGTGCAATCCAATTTTTTCTATCTCTCAGGTATTCAAATATATTAAAACCGTAACATCACGGACGGATAAGCTTTGCAAATGCCTTTTACAGTTCATGGATATAGAATCAATGCTAAATATGGAACAGTTGGTCCCCGATCAGGAAAGTACGAAACTTAATAAGCAGAAATGCATAACGCTCTTCTATTAGTGTTGTTAACTTCTATAGCTGCATCCTTAGGCAGGCCGCACACACAAGTCGGATTTATGGTATGGCTTAGCAATAGCATATCTGGTAAAACTATACCTATGATAGTTACATGCTCTTTAATGGTGCGCCGCACACATATCTGACGTGTTAAAAGACATGCCAGATTAGTCACATGACTGTCACGTGAAATGTCTTGTGGAGCTCACTTGGTGCAGCTTTTGTTGCGCATATCAGACGTGAGTTTTAATTTTCTAGTCTGTTTATGTGAAGTGCGTGAAAATGATAAACGACCCAGAATACAATATTAAATTTGTTCAAATAATAGAAAGCTTTCCAGTCTTATATGACTATATGCGGAAAGAATACCATAACAAAAATTCAACGAAAAAGGCGTGGGAAGAAATAGCAGTAATGCTTAATGAAATAAGTAACAACATTAATGATTTCCTCACCTGTTTTCTTTCTTCTGTTATTTGATGACACGTTCTTAGACAGTTCTTAGTTTGATAGTTTTATTCAAATCCGTCTCCCTAGTTAGTTGTGCTCCAGGTGAAATTATTAATTCTTTTGACCGAATAAAGTTATGAAGTACACACGCCGATTTCAGGATAATATCAGCACGATCAAGATGACGTGATATTGGCACTTCGAACATTCGAAATATAGTAACAAAGCATTTCAAAGCATATTCTACTATTTTTCTAGCTCTGGAGAGCCTATCGTTAAATAACTTTTCATGACTTGTTAACTTTTTCAGCCAAGTTTAAATTTGAATTTTCGGGAATATCTAAAGCTCTACCGGCTTTCCAAAGTTTGACTCTAAGAAAACCCTTCCATCACTATAACGGCCTAAGCCATAGTACTATAGAGCAGAAGCCATCCAATACAATGAGGCATTCCATGCAATTCCTCAAATCGAGCAGAACTGTGGAGCTAAATATTTTTAAGAGAAGAGTACAGCGAGAAATGGAGAAATATACGAGGTAGTTTTACACGGTTTCTGAAAGAAGCCAGCTCGGAGTTCCGGTGGTTCCACAAAAAAATAAAAAAAA
Source organism: Dioctria rufipes (assembly GCA_963924295.1). Classification (NCBI taxonomy): domain Eukaryota; kingdom Metazoa; phylum Arthropoda; class Insecta; order Diptera; family Asilidae; genus Dioctria; species Dioctria rufipes. The sequence goes on along the minus strand of OZ002744.1, from coordinate 73,832,438 downwards.
ATAAAAAAAAAATAAAGTACTATTACCTAGCGAAGTACTTGGACTTTCTTCTCCCTTATTTAAAGTCCACAAAGC